>VXBJ01001064.1:262952-493644 GCA_013400055.1 Nycticryphes semicollaris
AAAAAAAAAAAAGCCATTTCTTATTTATTTAATACAGTTTCCAGAACTATAGCTCTCTAAAATAAAACTTGGAGCTAAACTATACAGAGGCTTGCATTTTCTTCCTAAGATGAATAGTCATATAGTCATATTTGGGTTTTTTTTAATGTTGTGCCATAACAATCTCAAGATTTAATGAATTCAAGAGTGCTTCTACTTCTATTTTTGTGAAGACCTGAGAAACATCTTAATCTTATAAAGGTCAACTGACCCTTTTGCAAATTTTTAGCATCACACTGCTAGTAGTATTTTTTTCCAAAGCTCAGTATGGCGCTATGAAGGGAAGATCTTTGTTTATTTACGTGTTCTTTCAGTCTAGCTGTCTGCTACAATGAAAGTATTTCACCCATTTGGAGCTGTTCATTTGAAGTAAAAAGACCAAGCAGTAACTGACAAATTCACAGTTTACTTTTATTTTCACCTTGGGGGTGGGGAGGAAAGAAGTTAGAAAGTTTGTTTCTCATTATGAAGACTGAAAGGTTAAAGTGTTATATTTTCGAACTTGTTTTGTTATCCTAATATATAGTTAGCTGCCCAGCATGACTACATGAATGTATATATGCATATCTAAGCATCTAACTATCTTGAAAATTTGGTCAAAGATTACTTTGGCCAAAATGTGTTGAATTCTGGTAATTCTGATAACTGCTATTCAAGAACATATATACGTGATATTCTATACATATTTTTACATGTAATGCATATGCCAGGAAAAAATGTAAATTCATTTTTAAAAATGCAATAATGCTGCCTTGATTGTTTTCAGTTCAGTTGCAGTTTTCTGCCTAATCCAGTCTGTGACAACTCTCAAATCAAGTCCAACTCCCCTGCTAAAGCAGGATTGCCCAGAGCATATTACTCAGGACTGCATCCAGGTGGGTCTGGAAGGTCTCCAGAGAAGGGGACTCCACAATCTCCCCGGGCAGCCTGTTCCAGTGCTCTGTCACCCTCACCATAAAGAAGTTTTTCCCCTCATCCTCATTCTTCTGTCTCTAAAACATCAGTAGAAAACCCAAGTTTCTAACAATGTATCCTAACTTATACACTCTCTCAATAAGCACATATGAAGAAAATACATCATTTTACTCAGCAAAATATATCAAATATGCCATTAAGGTTACAGTATATGGCAAATAAATACATTTTAGAGGCTGTGCTAAAGAAGCAAACTGATTAAAATGATGGTTTAAATCAATTGATTTGAGTCAGTCTTCCCTGATGATAGAAAATAACTTTTTATAATTACCTATAAATATTAAACACGACCTGATGTTTCAGGCTTCTGTGTTTGGGAAAAAAATAATCAACACAAGGCATTTATTAGCATTCAGGAAAAAGTTGTACTGAGTATTTGCTTCAATCCTCACTTACTCACGCTGAAGTTAAAGCTCTGACCATACCTAGTACATGACTAGATTTTAAATGGTATTTTAGGATGGATATCTGGATTTTGGGGAGGCATGGGTTGTGTGATTCTGCAGCAAATCATGTGTTGATAAAGGAGGCTAGTTTCAATACCATTAGTGTCTCTACAGGGTTACTAAAGTGCTTGTAGGAGAAAACTATGTTTCCTTCCCTTGCTCTTTTGTTCATCACGTGGTGGAAAATGACAATGCCATATGCTAGTAAAATATGCTGAGACACATTTCAATCTGTTAAAAAATACATGAGACTTCAAGACTATTTCCAGATTCCATTAATATATTACAGTTTCATTGCACAGTAATAATAGGCTGAACATTACATATGGAGGCAAGAATTCCTATTTCTTACGAAATATGAAAAGGTGGATAGTTTGCTCAATACCTGTGGTCCTACTCACAGAGAAAATCTTTGGCTGAAGATCTTCAGCATGGAATATAACCTGACCTCACTGTAACAACCCTACAAAGGAAACCAATGAGAATGGGCTTGAACTCTTACCCAAAGCTGACCTGTATATAATGACCATACTTGTTTTTCTCTCTCTGCATGAAGTTTTTAGATCCATAGAAGGTGAAAATGTGCACATAAAATGCTTGCGCTGTTTTCTTTAAGACCACCCTTTAAAGGCTGATGTGCTCCATAAATTTCCCCAATGTTCTGAATATTGATGTTCAGTTCAGAGCGGAACTTATTATGCTGAACATCAACTTGCCAATTCCTGTTATAGTGCAAACCTTGAGATAATCTTTAATGGCACGAAGTGAGACTGCTGCAGTGAAGTTAGATGCTATGCCCCTGAAGAAACTAAGTGATTTAACAAGAAACCTGAAATATTTAATCTTACCCATAGTTTCTTAAAAGTGTGTTTATGGAGAAAAATAATTTTGCAGCTTTGAGAGAAAAAAAGAAACAAAAGCAATATCAAAACGAAACAGCTATTTTTAGATTGAGACATTTATTTTCTCCAAGCGGGAAAATCTGCAATGAGTCATTCCACAGCTGGTGCTAAAACTGGGCCAGTCACTTGCCTGTGACCCTCTTGATGTGGGTCCAAACACCAAAATGTTCATGATGGAAGTAAAACCAGAAGTCCATAAAATATATGAAGATCCATGGCCGTATCATCTATTCAAGTAACTTCCACCTTACCATCTTTTATGTATGTGTCTGTGCTTTTAATTAGTGCTTCCTGCATCTGTGTTGTTAAAGGTTAGTTTACTAACAGCTTTAACTAGTGCTTACACTGAGCAATATGTATTATTATGTAAATCATATGTCTCATTGGTCCCAGCAAGTATGGTAGCATTCATTTTTTCTGCACAACTCCAATGTGTAACAATTCCTGTTGGCATTATATTGCAAAGCCATTTTTCCTTTCCACATTTGGAAATTCAGTTGGTCTTATAATGAGCTCAGGAAACTGAAAATATTATGGATTACTCCTTAGAACTGCTTCCAGACTACTCATAGTAGCTAAGAAAAACAGGCTAATTTCAAAGAGCAATTTGTTGCTTACTGTGCACGGATGGCTGAGAAGTCAAATCCCTAATGGTGAGACAAATTCTGTCCTTCCAAGTGAATGAATGCAGTAAAGTACAGTCTTTGGATACTAAGTGAAAATTTCACCCCTCTCCACTAGCTTTGCCAACACCTTTTGCATTTATCCTGGGCCCAGTGCCTGGGTAGGAAAGATCAGGGCTGTCAGGATTTGTATCACACTGCCTCAGGTTAAATGATGTGGGACATCCTCATCCACAGCAGAGAGCCCTGAGTGCTCTCACATATGTCATGTGCGTGGCTGAGACGGCGATTCAGGCATCTGAATGCACCAACAGCCAGGGATTAGTTACCTATAATTGCAGACTGAAGAAACTGAACAGTTGGTAATGTTTATTTAAAATGTTGAAATTGTTGCAAATGATGATAGATGGCAGCCAGACAATGATGTCTGATGTCTCAGTGACCCTGCTCCACAGGAAAAACATGAAATCATCTGGGAAATAATTTTAATTTTAGCAGCAAGAGGAGTGGCTATTTACAAGACTGCAGTGGGTCAGCCAGGCTATCCATTCTAGAAGGGAAAAAATAACAGTCAAAGAAAAAAAAAAACAGTATTTGTTTCATCCCTTCAGTTCAGTAAATTTTGCTATATTTTTTAGGATGCTCAGAACCCCTAGCTCTTTACAGGTATGGAAGGGAGGGAAGCACTAAACAAAATGTATTTATATGTCTAAATGAAGGCAATTTCATCAATATTTTTCTCCACTAGTCTATGCACTGTCATTGCTTTATGTCATCCATATAAAAGTTTTGTTTAACTTTCAAAGTGTGATTATATACTTTCTAGTGAGACAGAGAAACTTACAGGTTCACACTTTTATTATGAAGTAAACTTAGCCTGGAATTCTGGTTATTGCCATCAATTTCTTCTGGGTGTCCACAAGTTTCAGCTGACCCAACTTAACACAGTCTCTTTTTTTCACCTTTTTTTTTTCTTAACAAACTCAATTCTGGGTATTTAGGTGCAAAAGGGTTGGTAAAATGATTAAATATTGATGCTCAAATAAGTATTGCTGAAGTAATTTTTTTTTCATATAGAAATTCAGAAAGCACACTATACACTGCCTTGCCACTGGGACAGTGTGCACATGCTCAGTTGCAGAAACTCATTTAACATTGTAACTTGGTAAGTCTTTAATAAGTATTGGTGAGTGTTATGTCAGAATCCAAAACCTCTGACTGGTTCTTAGATTTGTCAGTGACAAAAGTCAGTGGTTCTAAGCTGGCCAGAAATCTGTCAAAATTAGGGGAGTTGTTTTTCTGTGCTATTTCTAAATCTTTTTATTTCTCCCACCATATTTTCCCTTTTCCTATCAATACAAACCTCTAGTAAGGAAACTTTACATCGAATATAATGTTACATTTCTACACCCCTAAAGCCTCCATTATCCTCAATAACACTACACAGGTTTATGTTAAGCTACTTGAGTACTGAGAAGAAGATATTGGGAGCATGTGTTAGTGATTATCATAGGATGAATCACAGAATGATATGAGGTTGGAAGGAACCTCTGGAGATCATCTAGTCCAACCACCCTGACAAAGCACTGGTCCATCAGTCCTACTCAATGTAGGTGATATGCTAAGATTTCTTACAGCATTGGAAATTGACATATATTTAGTTGTACAGGAACATACTTTCTTCTCATATATGTCATTTGGAAATACAGTTCACCTTTGTTATGTGCTACAGGTCATCTGCATAGTTAAAGAATCCCTATAACAATCTACAGGAATCCTGCTAGCCTTCTACATGCAATCCCGCTCGTTCTTCATAACAGCTTTACACCATCTAATGGTACTCAGCCAAAAGACAACCAGACTCCAGAATGTATATGAAATCAAGGATGGTATAACATAGTAATCCAATCTGTTCAACAATTGCTAATAATAATAATTTTCATACTGGTTCAGCTTTTGTCTGCTCTTGATGTTTCTGCTGTTTATTTGTACTAATGTAAGTTAAAGCAGAATGGGTCTGCAATACCACAAGTCTTTCAATCACTCTTGTGATCGGAATCAAAACTTGATGGAAACTTGTACATCAAGATAAAGACAGTCTAAAAGTGCAGGAAAGAGAAAAAAAAAGTAAAAATCAACAAACCAATAACTGATTATTTCAAGCAGACCAATGGCTGGCCAGCCAGCCTCTGAGCAATAGCTATGATGGAAGACAACCCCCCAGCGCACCACCTTTTTTTAATTTATTGCTGACCATGACAGCATACAATATGAAAGACCCCTTTGACCAGTTTGGGTTAGCTGCCCCATCTGTGTTCCCTCCTAAATTCTTGCCCACCCCAACCTTACTGTGTGTGGGGGCAAAAGGGCAAACAGAGAAGGCTTTCATGCTGTAAGTGTTGTTCAGCAACAGCCAAAACATCGGTTTGTTATCTACACTATTTTAGTCACAAATCCAAAACACAGCACCGTATGGACTGCTATAAAAAAATTAACTCCATCCCAAAGAGATCCAGTACAAATAAACAGAGCACTTAGTGTCTAATCTGTTAGAAATAGACTTCTATTCAGTGTGTGAATCTACTGCAGAAATTAATCTTACAAAAGGATGTGCAAGCCATTTCTTGGAGACCATGACTACAGTTTGCTATTTTTCTGCCAATTATGTAGACAACAGCTGCTCGGAGTGCCTGGTGCCTCCTGACAGGTTCCTCATATGGGGAGAATAGAATGTGTGTCCTGGGGAATAGGAGAGGAGCAGCAGGAGCTGGTTTGTGCTCAAGTCACCACACGTGGTGAGGTTAGGACACAGCTATGTTGTGCACTTAGTTCCAGGAACTAAGAAACAGTTCTGGGGTTTTTGGTACAGATATAGTCCAAAAAAACATGTTATTTCCTCTAGGTCTGTCAGTGAACTGATATCCTATGGTGGACTTGGAGCTGAAGGACAGTCTCATCCACAGCTGATCTTGATTGGGATGCTTTCATTGACAATGCATTGAACCACCCAAATACTTTCAGTGGCCTGAAGTCATGTATTAACATTAGCCTCTAGCTGAAGCAAAGTGTGATTTTAGGTTTGTAAACAGGGAAAGGAAAAGGAGATTCACAGACTCAAAGAGTCAATGTAGTGTGCTTAGATCTTGTTTAATACCTTCTCTATAGCTTGACACAGCCTTACCTTTCATTAGCGGTTCCGCAGATCTGTATTCTCTTGCATTGGCTTTCATTTCAAGAAGGATGAGCTGTTCCTGCAGCAGCTGTGATATAACACTTATGAATGTGACGGTGTACAATGCATTCAGTTAATAGGGAGAGGAATTATGTTTTACTGGAAGTGTCGGAGGAACACTACCTCATCCCTTTGTACGTTTTGTGTTCATGAAAGCACCGTATAGCTTCCTGAATTGCTTCTTGCGTACCTATTCTGAATGCAAATTGCAGCTGTGTGTTCATTATAGGTACTATAAAATAGCAGTAAGTGCTGAAATTTATAACTGACTGAATTTGCTATAAATGATGTGTGCTTTATTGCCTGTTAATGCACAGTTGCTGCAGTAAACTTTGCAGTCTTGTTACTTTACAACATTTTACCATGCATATTAGAACAGCATGCTCACACTGGCATAGTTAAGAATGAGTTGCAGTTTCCATTACAAACCTCTGCTTTCAGTCATAAAGACTCACTTGCTGCTCTAACATACTGCATGAATTTTAGATCTTCACTTTTTCCTCAGAAGCAGCCAGATTGGCTAATTCTAAATAATTTATGAATTTAATTTATGAATGCAAGAGAGTGAATGCAATGCATTTGTTGGAATTTGGATTATTTTCAATGTTGTGTTTAACAATGCAAGTGGCTTCAGTTTAAACAAGGAAAGCAGTTGTTTACAGGAGCTCTTCCAGTTTAGTTAAGTGAACTCTTTTCCACTCTCTTTTCCCAGAGAGTAATGGAGAGCTTACATGATGTAAAGTCACAATGACCTGAGGTAGACCTGCATTTTAAATGAGTCAGTCCAGTTGGTCAGTGCGGCTTTTGCTTTGGTGAAGAGTACAGGACCAATTTAATTATGAGTGGAAGTCCATGTAGACAGATGTTAGATTTTATGAATGCTTAATAAGGAAGAGATCCAGGTAATCTTTTTTAATAATTATGATGCATTCATGTTACACTTTGCCTCTGGAGACTTCATTGTGCTATACAAAGGAGGATGCTGGAGGTACTACTCCCTGCACTTATTCTCTAGGATGGAAGACGCAGGTACTAAGCAGGCAAAATACATGGTATTAGCTAGTACTCAATACCGCAGAAAAGATGAATGTAGACTGATTGTTAGTTAGTGGGCAATATTGAGTTTTGGGCTAGCCCCTTTGTTTTGGTTGTTTGGGTTTTTTAACTTTGCTACCTCAGGCTCAAGCATTTTCAAAGAAGCTGTAAAAGTCAGAATTTCTTAATCAGTAAACCTAAATGTGGCTGGTATACCTTTGGAAGACTACAGAGATGTGCATCTGTGCCCCATTCTTAGTAAAAAAAGTCATGGAACTTATTTTGGGAAAAGAAGAGGATGGGTCAAGAGTAGAAGTATATGCACCAAGGCGTGTTCAAGTGTGAGATTTTTGGGAGGATTTAGGTTTACACAAATGTCTCTTTGAAAATCAATAAGAAACTTCCTGGATGTGTGTTGTTTGGTGGTATGTGATATATTTTGGCAAACTAGAACCACTCTGTGAGATTCCATGGCAATCCATTGAAATTAAATGTTCACCATGGGCAGCATCAAGGTGAAATAGGACATAAAGTTCCACTGAGATAGCAACTGAGGGGGGAAATGGAAAATAAGTAACTTAATATACTTGTCTGTGAAGTCACGTACTAACTGACTGCGTAGAAATTCATGTGCTCAGCTGCAGCATCTTCCCAAAATGTTAGTGACTCTTAAGGAAGAAAAATCAGGGGCTAGTGCATGTGCTATAACATTCCTCTGGCAGCTGTATTAGCAGATATTAAGAAATGGTGGAGGTGATTAACCTATAAAAATATTTGCTATCTGAGAACATTGCAGGGAAAAATGAGGCACAAGTCACAGTCCCCATGCCCGCTGCTGAGCTGCTGTGTCACAATGGGGACTTCCATTTCCTCTGCAAAATACCTGGAAAGCAACACAAAGAGGCAACATTCCTTGATTGCTCAAAAGGCAGTGGGACATATGGATCCAGAAGAATCACAAGAAACTCACATTGGAGTAATTGTTTCAAAGGTAAATTGTTTCCTGAGCTGAGAGAGGTAAGGGTGCAACAGCCCTTGCAGGTCTTTCCCACTCTTGCCTAGAGCCTGCAAGTTGAGCTGTGAGGTGGCTCTTCATCTGTATCCTCACCCTGCATTGGTGAGCGCTCATGAAAGAGAACATGTTTTGTCTAACAAGAAAATCCCCTACATCGTCTTCTGTGTAAGTCAGCTTCCCTTGGACTTCCCCTGACTTACAGCATTATGTTTCTGGGAGCTGCTGACAGCCCCTGAGGCAGAGTTAAGCTGAGCTGAGAACAGCTGGAAAAAGCAGTTTCCATCTGCACAGGCTTTTTATTGCATTTCAACTTTGCTCTAAATACTTTTCCCTGTCGAAAGAATGAATTAAGCAATGCTTTGCAGTGACAGGGACATCTTCAAAATAAGCATTTGCTGACAAAGGCAAGTTGTTCAGCATCCACATCACAGGGTGACCCACAGAAGAAGGTGTGGGCAGTGCCAAAGCGGGCTACAACTCATGTCCCTACTTAACCTCTCAACGGAGCATTTAATACGCACCACTGGAGCGGCTGAATCAGGTAACCCCAGAGGAAACCCTGCAGTGCTGTTAGCGAGGCAAGCACAGGGCAGGTAGCAGAGCTAACAGCAGCCACCAACCCCTCCCAGTGCCACTATCCCTGCTCCCCCAGTACCACGCACAAGCCATGTATGCAGAACCACTGAGCGACGTAGGCATTTTCCATTAGACATGTCTCTGCCAGAAGAGGCAAAAACAGTCAATCCATTTAGCACCATGGACTCTTTGTTCATCTACCTACACAGCTGACCTGCTGTGATTTCAGTAATTGAAGGTGGCACACAAGCTATGAGATTAGTACAATTTCTTGCCCTTTCCACTTGTTTCACATATAACATGATTAGGAGCAGTGACAGTCTTCACAGTGCTTGTGAGATCCATGTGGAACTTATTTTCCAGCTACCTCAACTGTGATCTGGTGATGACAATAGTAATGTTGTTGATATAGTGGCAGTGCTATAACCGTGAAGGTCTAATGATGTAAACAGCGCAAGGTCTGGGGAGAGGGGTTATAGCTTTTATTAGACTTACTAGCTGCAGCTAAAAATATAGATACGTTTCCAGGCATGGAAGACTTGATATCACATACAGATATCTGTTTTCTCCATCTATGAGCAAGTCTAATAAAAATATAAAAGGAGGGTTCACAGTGTAACCTTTCTCTTTTCTGTCAGAGGTTAATGGTTCTTAAGGACACTGCAGTTGGTCTCAGACAAACAGCAAGCTAGGGAAAAAAAAACTTGAGGATGAATGTGCTTGCTGCTCTATGCTGTGGGGCAAACCCTCGGTGACTGGTGCTCCCTCTCTGCACAGAAATCATCTGTGCAGGGGATACTGAACTTCCCTCCAGCAACTCAGGTGAAAAGCCATATCTGCTAATGTGGCCTGAAAACAGTGGTACTGCCTTTGATACTGATGCTTTGGGATCAGCTTCAGGAGATGTTAGTGTACAAAAACACATCTATGGCTCTCCCCCTGCCCCAGGCTGCGGAGTAGACAGGGGCAGCCCAGCACACAGGTCTGTATTGCGCAGCCCAACAGACTCCCGTTTCAAGATATTTTCTGCAGCATGTATTTATCCTAATTGAGTTACCATTAGTTCTTCCATGGCTCTCCCACAGGACTCAAGTGAGGCCCTGAGCAGAAATCCCATGCTTAAATCCTGTTTGCAATGAAAGAAAAAAATACAGCAGGCTGAACACCAGAATGACTACAAAGTCTGTGGTTATTTAGTACACCAGAGAAGTATGATTTCATAGAATCATAGAATGCTTTGGGTTGCAAGGGACCTTAAAGATCATCTAGTTCCAAACCCCCTGTCCTGCCTTCTATGAGGTTGCTCAAAGCCCTATCCAAGCCTGCCCTTGAACACTTCCAGGGAAGGGGCATCCACAGATCCTCTGGGCAACCTGTTCCAGTGCCTCACTGTCCTCACAGTAAAGAATTTCTTCCTAATACCTCATCCAAATTTCCCCTCTTTCAGTTTAAAATTGTTACCCCTTGTCCTGTTGCTACACTTCTCCATATAAAGTCCCTCCCCAGCTCTCATATAGGCCCCCTTCAGGTCCTGGAAGGCTGTTATAAGGTCTCCCCAGAGCCTTCTCTCCTCCAGGCTGAACAACTCAAACTCGCAGCCTTTTCTCACAGGAGAGGTGTTCTAGCCTCCTGATCATTTTTGTGGCCTTCCTCTGGACCTGCTCTAATAGGACCATGTCTTTCCTGTACTGAGAGCTGCACACAGTGCTCCAGGTAGAGTCTCACCAGAGCAGAGTAGAGGGGTGGAATCACATCGCTTGGCCAGTTGGCTGCACTTCTTTTGATGCAGCCCAGGATACAGTTGATTCATTGTGTGCCTTATGATATCTATTTGCAAAGAAACAACGTAAAAAATATACTATTGTAGAAAATTACCCCTTGGAAGTATTATATAAATCCTTTAGATGCAAACAATCACTTTCTAAAAGCAAAAAATAGTTAGACTTACTTTAAGGTAAATTACTGCAATGATTAAACAGCTCAGGAGCCACTTTGCTACTAAACAATCGATTACAGACAAGTCAGCATGAAGTCAAGTTAAAATAAGATTCAAATTCAGAAAAAGGATGAAAAAATACCAAGGGACTATTATCACAGTGACATGGGGATAAAAGTTCGTAAATTTAAAGTAACAAGGGAAGTACAAGTTGCGAAGAGGAGCAGCTGTATAATGCCTGTCTTTTTAAAACATCTGAATTTTAGCTCTACCTGAATATAATCTTGCAATTCTAGTCTGATAGGACACGGATTCTCAAGAATATCTGGAAAGTAAAAGGATGAGGAAAAATGCAGTGCTTGATCTGAGACTATGCAAAACCATTAATGAGGATGGGCACACACAAGGTGTGCAGCAGCACCTCCAGTTATGAAAGGTATATGGTAACATAACACTCAGATGTCTGTGGGATTTTTTCTCTTTTTATTTCACTTTCCTGAGTATCAGTGCTACTTTTGTTTCGTTTGGCTTTTTGCATGTATATTATATATATATCTATATGTGTATATATATGTGTATATATATATGTATACATACATAACATACACACATTCACATATATATTTATATTTTTTCTGGCACTATTGCCTTTAAACATGTATTCTTATCACACAATTAATTTTGCCAAAGTAGAAACAATTTTTTAATGTGCTGTGCCTGAAGCAAGAGAGCAACTGTAGGTGGTAGTTTAAGAAATACAGAGACTTAATTACTGAAAATATAGACAAAGTATAAAAATTTTCTTTAGATTTACAGATAAATATGAACTAAAATCCTAGATCCAAACACTCTTCAATTTTGAGAACATTCAGACTTCAAATTAAACTGGCAGTTCTATTTCAAGATTTTCTCAGGCAGAAAGAGACATTTTAGGCTGGAAGAGATATTACTGCAAAGATCGTGGTTTCAGATTTACTCAGCAGCTGAGCCAGAAGCTTTCAGGATTTCCATTTAGGACTTTCCTGAGTGCATTCACCCTAAGTGCTACTTTAGGTGCCTGAGGTTTTTTTTTTTTTAGTTTCTAGCCATCAGCTATATCTGAAAAAAAAATATGCACTGTCCTTTCAGCCAAAAAAAATTGCTCAAAAATCGTTGGCAACAGTAGATCCTTATCTTTTTTATAGGCCAGTTCATGAAAAGGAAAATGTAATTTTTGGCAAGTTTGTGGCAGGAGGAAACATGCTGTTTAAGCAGTTTGAAATGCTTTTCACATTTAGTAAGAGTATCATTTAGGTAAACATTTAGTTAGTTATGTGAGGTATGTTATAAACAGACATTATAAAAAAGGGAAATAAAACCAACAAGACAATGTCTGGAAAAATACTTCCTAAATGTGAAGTTCATTAAGCTGTGGTAAAATATCCCAAGAGTAACAGTGGTCAGCTGCTCGGCTCTTCGGTCAAATAAAAGTAGTCTGGACATAGTATTGCAAAATACACTTTAGGGAGCAATTTTGTAGTAGCCAGGAAAATGGACTAGGAGAACTAATAGGTCTTTTTCATCTCCATGTTGTATTACGGTATGGTTGTTTGAAGCAAATTTGTGTATTTAACCTCTGGCTCATGAGTCTAAGAAAGCTGTTACAAAATCTATGCAGCCATTAAAATGTATGAAAAGGTATAATGGAATCTAAATTTAAATGCAAAGGAAAACCAAAAAGACTTAGGTACAAAATGTTTCTGTGTGTAATGTCAAAGTCGTGGTCATCTGTGACTTATTTGGTAATTTCAAGATGCTTCTGGCATTTTGTTGGGGAATCATTTCCAGCAGCCTTCTGGAAAGCTTTATAACTAATAGAAGTTTCTCACTGCAGCCAGCCTAAATGAACATCCTTTTAATGCCCTTCTGTCTTTTTAATTGTTACCCTTAGAGCTGAAAAATGAACAAAGTGAATAAGTTTAAATGTTACTCAGGTTTACATCTTTTTCAGGCACCTAGGGTAACAAACTGACCAGTGTCCATGCAAATGAGGTGATTTGTTAGTGTCGGAATCACTGCCTTGGTTGTGATAAGGGTAAGAATAACCCTGAATTTCATGCACACCGATGTTAGTAAGATTTGGAGTTGGCTGCCTGTCTGGCGAAAGGGTTGTCTGTCCCTTTTACAACCATAATACTACATCAAAACTCCTCCATTAGGCTCTGTTTGTAATGGAAGCCTTAAAAAGACTGTGTACAGGACCCTCTGTGTTTATACTGCATGGCAATAGCTGAGCTCCAGAGGTTATCACCAAAGTACATCAGTAAAGCCCATGTGAACATGATGTTCTTGCTTACACCCGATACTTTTCTCTGAAGTAATTTGGAAATGATGTGCTGAAGAGTGTTGAGGCTGCCTTGGGTGTACTTCTCTACTTGCCATGATAGTGTGTGGCTCTGTTGGACAAACATCTCATGCAGAGACCTAACCCTGGTGTTGGTGTTTTACTTCAAGTCTCGACATTATCGTGTCTCAATTTCACACTGGCTGTGTTCAGGCTAAGGAAAAAGTGTGCCTACCTGGCTGCCAACCATGCAGACAGAGCTGAGCTAGGGTCTCTCATTCTGGTGGTGTCTCCATGGGGACTGAAACTCAGCAGTTCAGGCTGTGCTTTCTGCGATACCTCCTGCTGTCAGTAAGTCTTATAGGCGTGAGTGACAGGTTCATTACCTTCCAGTTATAGGGTCCTGTAGGGCTTCTCTAAGTGATGCATAAGGAGGAACAGGAACCACAACATACATATTCACAGAGGCTTAGACTCTGCAGGGCTCTTTGGGGTAAGAATAGCCAAATATAGCTTTTTGTGCTGATGTCAGCAATAACTGTCCAGTCACCCAGCGGGTTTTTACAATAATGAGACAATAATGAGACCAAGGACAGCTGATAGCTCAGTCAGAGATGTCAGATAGTTAATTAAAACAATGGTCCTCAGTTTTCCCTACATGCTAAACAGAGGGGAAACAGCTGAACTGGCCACTGCTACCCCTTGCTCTGACATGCTGAAATAGCATGTATGTCTTGCCCAAGAGTCAAGTCCATTTAAAGAATGTAAGAGTAATGCAAAAGTACTCTTACTTTTGTAAGAAGCTTTACCCCGTGTAATCTGGACCAGTTGGGCATTAAGGTGTTCAAAATCTTGCTCTCTTCTTTTAGGTTCAGTTTTCGGTGGAGTTCAGTTTCTGTTTCATTTAAACACATTTAATGATATTCAGAGTTGCTGGGTGCCTCCTAGCAGCTGCCATGGAAGTGCCAGCTGTGGCTTCTGCAGTTTAACTTTGCTTTTCATTCTTGTGTTTTTTTCCTCTGGCGCCTTTGGACAGTGGTATAATTCTGACACCAATAGTTGTTATAAATAATATAGTTCCTGCTCTGGGGAATGAAGACGAGACGACAGAAGGTATTGTGCATTGAAAATAACAGGAATGCAGCAGATCTGTCATGCAAGACCACCAGCCCTAGGTGAGCTATCATGGAAATTCACTGAACTTCATTGTGCCTTTGGCTTCTGTGCTACAGTTGGGAAAATATAATGGATTTTAGATTATTCTTCAGACTCCAAGACATAAAAAACTCGAGTACTTTGTGATATATGTCCATGATAAACCTAGTATTTACCATAGATTTTAGCAAAAAGACTTCTGTCTAACACTTGGGGCCTTTTTTGTTTTATAAAATATGCAAGGACACACAAAGAGAGACATTCTTTAAAATCTGAACTGCAAGCCTGGCTTCTTAAGTTTTAGGTTTAATTCTTGGTCTCAGGGAACTTTTGGTGCTCGGTGTGTGCTTACACCCTCTGTCATCCATCAGTGAGGAATACTCATCTGTCCTGACTTATGGTAACTGAACTGGCAGTTTGTTAACATTTCAATTCCCACTTTACTCTGAGGGACTAATCTGGGGACTAGTCATTAGTTTTCAGTTTCTCCCATATGTACTCTTGACCTCTGGCTTGAGGAGTCAGCAGCAGGATGCATCTCCTTTTATTCCGCAGTTCATTACATTAGCCATTTTTGTGTATTCATTCTATGTACTTATTCCCAGAGAGAATGTGGTGGGTGTTACCTATTTTTAGAAGTAAACAATAACAAATATTTCCATCTGGAGAACAGTAAAAAAGTTGCTTCAGTTGAATCTAAAGTTCGACTCACAATGAAGCTGATATTTACAAACCTCTAAAGTGAAAAATTAGAAGACAATTTAAGATTGAGGAAGAGGAGGCTGAGGGGA
The DNA here is from genome assembly GCA_013400055.1 of Nycticryphes semicollaris. Taxonomy (NCBI): domain Eukaryota; kingdom Metazoa; phylum Chordata; class Aves; order Charadriiformes; family Rostratulidae; genus Nycticryphes; species Nycticryphes semicollaris. The sequence continues at coordinate 278,001 of VXBJ01001064.1, forward strand.
AACCTTATAGCTCTCTATATGTACTTGAAAGGACATTGTAGAGAGATCGGTGCTGGTCTCTTCTCACAGGTAATTAGCGATAGAATGAGAGGGAATGGCTTCAAGCTGCAACAGGGTAGGTTTAGGCTAAACATTAGGAAAGAATTTTTCACAGAAAGAGTGGTCAGACAGTGGACCAGGCTGCCCAGGGAAGTGGTTGAGTCCCCATCCCTGAATGTGTTTAAGAGTTGTTTAGATAATGGTGTTGGGGGATATGGTATAGGGGAGGACTTTGTAGAGTAGGGCTGATGGTTGGACTCGATGATCCCAGGGGACTGAAGTGGATTTTCAATGGCTGCTGTGTCTGTCAGACACCTAATTGTCACTGATGTTTTTCTAGAAAAGTTTTAGTCCCCAGACTGGTCTTTACTGCCTTTGAAAATCTCTCTTGCCTGTGTCGTACATGCTGCTTGGAAACAATTGTGATTATCCCAGTGCTGCTTTCCTTAGGATAACCTAAGTGCAGCTGTTAAAAAGGCACACAACTCCAATGAGCAATCCCTGGTAGCCCATTTCCATAAAGCCTTAAAGGCAGGGCTGAATCTAAATGAAAACCCATATAAGACAGAGCACTGCTGTTTGAATAACAAAGCCAACAAGGTTATTGCTTTGAGGAAGCAATGGAAGTTGGCACTACAGTGTGTCATATTAAGGTTAAATGAGCTAAATACTGCAGGCCTATTTAATTACATAAATAGACTATCAATCACAAAGTATAACAGTCCTAAATAATAAATTTATAAATGTTGCAATCTCATTCCACAGATTCCAGTGTTGTCCAGTTTTTATTATGTAGAACAGGAGATTATCACTGAGGCATCAATTCTCAGCAGGACAGTGGTTACAAGCTCCTGGAAATTTAATGATAAAAATGGCCAGATGCTCAGAATAAGTTTGACACTTAAAATGAAGATATAGATACTGTACCACCTGTCACTAGTGTGCCAGACTTGTCAGTGACTTTGGGATTTTAAGCTTTAAGAAGGTAATAAAAATCCTCAGAACTTTCCTTTGTTTTCTGAATTCTGTAACTTCATTCTATTTTCAGGCTGGAAGGATGAAGTTGGCTTTATGTATTTTTAACCAAAAACTGAGCTTCTGCTACAACTGAGTAGCTCTTGTAGCTCTATTCAAATGAAAACATGAAACTGCAGAACCTCTGAGATAAGATCATGAAGGCTAGCAACGGAGTGAATTGCTTAACAAATTCCAGGGAGAGGACACAACAATTTCAACCTGTTAGGAGCCATTTTTAATGAAGATGCCCTAGATCTGATGCTAAATTCAAAATATTCAACAGATTTCTTTTAACTTGTGTTCAATCTACAAATCCTCTTTCCCTGCATCCCATGATGATGACACACCTCTGTAGGCAGTGACCCCTTTCACAGTGAGAGATGTCCAGTGGTCTGAGGAGGTGACTGGAGCTCCCCTACCTGCTGGTGTGCCCCTTTGTTCCTTCGTGTGTGAGGATGAAATTACACAACCTGAATGACCATGTTAAAAATCAGACCTCAGCCATACTTCCTGTGATTATAGGATAGCAGAAAAGTTGCCTTAGGACATTTGTTTGCAGTAAAGAATTATAAATGCTTGTAAACAATCCCTGATAGATGTTTATGGGCTTTTTGTGTGTGTGTGTGTGGTTTTGGTTTTTTTGTGGGGTTTTTTTGCTTTGTTTTGGTTTGGTTTTTTAATTCAAAGAAGGGAATTTTTTGTAATTTTTGGTTAGTCTGCTCTGCTGTTTATCCAGACTCAGGCTGGTATTAAAGAAGTTTTCTAACTCTAAACTGCTTTGCTAAAGATTAATCTTACTGGTCCTACTCCAAGAAACACCAGAGAAGTACTGGTTATTCTTCTGGAAGACATACTAACAGCCTTGAAACACTGCAGGCTTTGTTGAAGCAGATCTTAAACTTTCCATGTAGGTTTCTGAATCTCTCCTTTTTAACTTTGTCTGCATGCCAGATCTGGACTTTATCTCTGTGGTCCTTAACTTGTTACGTGGGACATGGGATACAAACCTTCTCTTAGTGCAAAGTGAGCAGGAAAATTTTTTTGCCAAGCGTTGATACATCACTCCTATTATTGAGTGTACGGGTGAAATTTCAAAATGCATGGCACTCTTTCTGGATAATTCCTGACTGAACCACTGTCATAAATAGGTGCCACATAACTGCACCTTTGTCTTTTGTGAAATTTACATGGAAAGTATGATAAAAGTGCACTGAAGTTTCAGCTCAAAAGCAGCAGAAATGCTGCAACTGTTTCATAAATTTAAAATTCTTGTAAGCAAAGTACAAAGCTGCTCAAAATGCCAACCTATAAGACACTGGTTTACCTAAGCATTTTACTGTAAACTCTTCAAATTTATTATCTTACAAGCTATGCAATCCTCTCTGACATTACATACTGGGAAGCTCTATGGGGTCAATAGCCTGTCCAGTAATATTTCTGCACAAATTTTCCATTTTTTCACTGAGGTCATAGCAAGTTGAAAAAAAAAAAAAATAGAATGGTTCTTACTAAAAACTATGGAATTTCAAAGCATAGGAGACACAGTTGTTTAGAGACATCAAGGGCAGTAAATTTTAGCTAAGTTGACTTTCTCTGCTATGCATCACACATGATCATGAGAAATTCTAACTCTTCATCCTCTCCCGTTCCTGGCAAAAATTAATGGAAGTTATCCTGTTGTATTATGAGTGATTGTGAGAGTCAGCTGTATTGCTCTAAGTTAACTTAACTGGCACTGAAGGCACTGTTGATCCCTGGTAGTCCAGAAGAGTTACATTGCTGTGCCCTTTTATCTGCTTTATACCTTGGACTAAGCCTCCTGTTTCTGCTCTCAGTAAATTTCTAAACCCCCATCTTCTATGAAATGCATTATATAAACTTTATTCTGCCTGAAGCATTAAATATTTTTATAGAATGTTATTTTTCTTCTGTACTGAAGCAGAAGAGAAGGCACTTTGCTTTTACCTTGAAGTTACTGATACCTGACATTGGAAAATCTTATTGCTTAGATCACCGGAGTATCTCCTTGAGGAGGACACTTTGCAGGTAATCAAGAAATTAATTAGAATGCTATTAGGGAAACATTCTAACTGTTTTGCTAAGGTTATAAATAAAGGACAGAGTTTTAGAGCCCTTTTTAAGAATGTAACAGGGACCGATGTAACAGAGAAGTGGGTGGCAAAAGGAAGACAAAACTTTACAAATCTTTTGTCAGTTTTTCCTCTGTCTTTTAAATTTTTGTTTGTTTTCTTGCATTTGAGGTACCTAGAAGTCTGGAATGATCTATTTTTGGACTTGAACCTTGGGGAAAGAAGAAGGCTGCTTTTTTATCTGCTGATCCAGCCCCACAGCCATCTGAGCCTAATCCCAAGCAGGAAGAAGCACCACAACTTGGATGCTGCCAAAATCTCATAGGAATTCAATTCTTGTGTAGTTTCAGCACCTGGTAGAGGCAATTTTCCAAGATCCGTATCTTGAAGGTTCCTGACACTCAAGACAATGCTCATCTCATGTTCTATCTGCTTCTGTGGATTGAAAACTGTCTGAAAGACAGAGCTCGGAGGGTCATGGTCAGTGGCACAGAATCTAGTTGGAGGTCTGTAAAAAGTGGGGTCCCCCAAGGGTCAGTAATGGGTTCTGTCCTCTTCACTATTTTCATCAATGTCCTGGATGAAGGGATGGAATGTACCCTCAGCAAGTTTGCCGATGACACAAAACTGTGGAGTGTGGCTGACACACCAGAAGGCTGTGCTGCCATCCAGCGAGACCTGGACAGGCTGGAGAGTTGGGCAGAGAATAACCTGATAGAATTAAACAAGGGCAAGTGTAGGGTGCTGCACCTGGGGAGGAATAACTCCCTGCACAGGTTGGAGGCTGACCTCCTGGAGAGCAGCTCTGCAGAAAAAGACCTGGGAGTCCTGGTGGACAACAGGATGACCATGAATCAGCGGTGTGCCCTTGTGGCCAAGAAGGCCAGTGGCGTCCTGGGGTACATCAAGGAGAGTGTGACCAGCAGGTCAAGGGAGGTTATCCTGCCCCTCTACTCTGCTCTGGTGAGGCTCCATCTGGAGTACTGTGCCCAGTTCTGGGCTCCCTGGTTCAAGAAGGACAGGGATTTGCTAGAGAGGATACAACAGAGAGACACAAAGATGATCAAAGGCCTGGAGCATCTCTCTTATGATGAACGGCTGAGGGATTTGGATCTTTTTAATCTGGAGAAGAGAAGGCTGAGGGGGATCTGATCAACAACTATAAATACTTAAAGGGTGGGTGTGGAGAGGAAGGGGCCAGACTTTTTTCAGTGGTGCCCAGTGAAAGGACAAGAGGAAATTGACATAAACTTGTACATAAGAAGTTCCATCCAAACATGAGAAGGAACTTCTTCACTTTGAGGGTGGCAGAGCACTGGAACAGGCTGCTCAGAAAGATGGTGGAATCTCTGTTTCTGGAGATATTCAAAACCCACATGGACATGTTCCTGTGCAACCTGCTCTAGGAGGATCTGCTTTGGCAGGGGTATTTGACTAGATGATCTCTCAAGGTCCCTTCCAACCCCATATCATTTCATGATTCTGTGATAATCCCAGTATTTGGAAGCAAATCTATTGGGAGCTGGTGAAGGGAATGGGGAACTGAACAACTGCTCTACTTTATACTTAATCATGGTCCAAATGCCAGCTCTTTTAGTGTCTTTCAGATGACATGGGTTATTCAGAAGTAGAGAGCAGTAGAACACAACATGATTTTAATGCCCAGTTTATTCAGTTAACCACTGAGGTTTCCAACCTTAATTTTTAAAAACCTCCAACACTCTCGCTAATTAAGACTCCCTTCTTCCTCCAGCTGTTAATGGGCACAAACATAGCCAATTTGAAATATGTCTAATCAGAGTGCTGACTGATTCTGTCTATATACAACAGTTATCACCCAAGGGACAAATTATGTCTTCAATTGCACACACTCATACTGTTCACCAAAGACTTGACAGTCCATCCATCAGAGGGAAAACATATATTGCAATTATCTACACAGGTTACATATTTATTAATTCCTTTAAACTTTTATTTATTTGGCTTATATGAATATATGTTTATTTATTTATTTAGTGTTTGGTTTACAGTTTATTTTTCACTCTAGTAGATCTGTTTTCCTCAGAGTCATAGGATAGTTTGGGTTGGAAGGGACCTTTGAAGTCCATCTAGTTCAATACCCCTACAATAAGCAGGGACATCTTCAACTAGATCAGGTTGCTCAGAGCCCCGTCTAATCTAACCATAAATGTCTCCAGGGATGGGGCATCCACCATTTCTCTGGGCGATCTGGGCAGCATTTCACCACCCTCATTGTAAAAAATGTCTTCCTTCTCTGTAGTCTAAATCTACCCTCTTTTTCTTTAAAGCCATTATCCCTCGTCCTGTTGCAACAGACCCTACTGAAAAGTCTGTCCCCATCTTTCCTGCAGGCCCCCTTCCGGTACTGGAAGGCTGTTATAAGGTCTCCTTGGAACGTTCTCTTCTCCAGGATTAACGACTCCAACTTTCTCAACCTGTCTTCATAGGAGAGGTGCTCCAGCCTTTGTATCACCTTTACAGCCCTCCTCTAGACCTGTTCCAACAGGTCTGTGTCCTTCCTGTGTTGAGGACCCCAGAGATGGACACAGTACTCCAGGTGGGGTCTCACAATAGCAGAGTAGAGGGACAGGATCATCTGCCTCAACCTGCTGGCCATACTTCTTTTGATATAGCCCAGGATATTGTGGGTTTTCTGAGCTGTGAGCGCACATTGTCAGCTCATGTCCAGTTTTCATCCACCAGTACCCCTGAGTCCTTCTCCACAGGGCCGCTCTTAATCACTTCATCCCCCAGCCTGTATTGAGACCAGAAGCTGCTGCGGTCCACTTGCAGGAGTCTGCATGTGGCCTTGGACCTCATAAGATTCACATGGGACCACTTCTTGAGCCTCCGGGTAGCATCTGATTACTTTCAGAGATCTGACTGCTTTCAAGACTTACTAAAAAGTAAAGTACAGCCCATCCCTGTGGTTTGTGCTAGTAGACTCTATCAGTGCAAAGAAGGCTTGGGAGGTAGGCAGGACTTCTGCCACCTAGATGAATGGATCAGTGACAGATTAAGTATGATCCAGAACAAACTATTCATAGTCTCCAGATGAAGATGAAGATAGTAGCTGCTCTCTTCTACATGTCTGCAGGAAAGAGATGGGTTAAAGACTGTAATATGAGCTGGTCTGAGTATCTTAGCTCAGTGGCTGGAAGAGCTTTTTTAGGATGGCTTGCTGTAGGCCATAGCTTCTATCATCACTGTTGCTTGTCAGGAAAAATTACTTGCTTTCTGATAGGAAGGAAAGAACAGGCAGGCAAGTAAAAACAGCATTTAAATGCAAAGTGTGTATTAGCATAAGTTGTCAGATAGTGAGATACTGCTTTGTTGTTGCTCCTGACTATAATATCAGTTGCCATGAATTTGTATTCTGGCTTGTAAGTAGTTGTCTAGTTTTATTTCTGCCAACTCAAGTAAACAGTTAATATTCCTTGTAACTAGCATATACTATGCAGTTTTTTGCTTTTTATATATTACAGAAGTTTCAGTGATTTCAACAAATTTGCATTTGCTCTTTTCCCCGCAATGACATCAACTGGTGAACCTAATCCTCCATAAACCAATGTAAAAGCATGTTTATATTTGCACATAACACAAGGTCTACTTAGGATTTTTGGCTAAGATGACATTTTCTTACAGGGAAAGAAATAATTTAAGTTTGGGGTTTTTTTTTAAGGAAGCTGCCTCTAAACAGGAATATTTTATAGAATATCAAGAACAATTTGGCTAGTAATAATTTTTCATTTGCTTGCAGATAAAGCAGCTCAGATGAAACTGCCTGAAACTTTGTCCTAATCCAAAATTTAAAGAAAAATCCAGATAACTTTTTAGTCTGGTTTGCAGTTTCTGCTATTTGCAGATATGCAATTAGGCTTGTATTTTGTGTTTCACTATAAAACCCGTTAAGTGAAATCCATGAAAAGTCTCCAATCCCGGGCAAGGGAACATAGTTCCTGTTCCCACTGAAACCTCTGGGATTCCTTGTGCTTATTGTGGCCCAGAACAGCATGGTCAAAAGTGCTTTATTCCATACTAGACTTTTCTGCAATGTGCGTATGCATGTGACTGTCATCTTAATCACAAGTTCAGCTCGAGGATCAGGTTTTTCTGGTTTTAGTCAGTTCTCAGTTCCCACTGAACTGATATATTAAGATTTCTCATGCTGGTTGGTGACAGCTTTTAAAGTGTACATTTTTCTTATAATATATAAGTGCGTAGAACTAGGCATTTAATTTCATTATCTAAGAAGATTTTGATCTGGAGTTGAAACTAAAAAATACTGAAAACCTATAAAAGAGATTGCTTTCCTAAGAATTCAAACCCACTTCCATGAATCTAAAAGCTTAAAAATTCTAGGGAATTATGTATATTAGACATGGACGAAACCTTTCCCAACTTCTGTCAAAAAGTTAAATACCTAGTCTGAACTCATTATGTGGCCTCCTTTGACAGCCAATGGAGATAAGGACACCTTCATTTTAGAACAGAGACCTTTGCCTATAAGAGGCAGCTTTCATACTATGAGATAAAACAGTGTATGAGGGTTCTTATTTCTCCCTACTTTTATAGTAGGGAGAATTTAACTCAGACATTTAACCCTTAACCAAAAGGAATTTAATTATGATGAATCCTGTCATGGATATTTGCACGTTCCAGGTTTTTTTTTTTTTTCCTAAAAGCAAGTAGTAAAATATTAATTCTTGATTATTCAGATATTATTTCTTTATCTGAGGATATAACTTTCCATTTCTGGCTTGTTTATTATGGAGGCTTTGAAGCAAAACAAATGTGAGCGGAAATTTTTTGCCTAGCTTCATGGGTTTTTTTCTTGATTTTGGTCATGCTTATTACAATTCGGAATGAAAAAAAAAATCCACAAAAAGTCTTGTCCTTGTGATGGCTTTAGTAGCTAAGTATGAAAAAAATCAAAACCTATCAAAATTAGATTAATTTTCTATCCCTGTAATTAAACTACATGCATTTGAATAACGCAGTCCTCCAGACTAAGATAACTGAAGTTCAATCAATGAATTGATGAATTAACAATAGTATGAATTTAAATCAACAATTATTCACCAGTGTTCAGCAACAGTTAAGATTCACTTAATGAAAATCTATTACATATAAGTGACTTTTACAAATTATTAATTACAGAAATAAAAAAGAATGTAACCTGCTTCCCTTACTCTCGGCTCTGCAGGAAGAAGGAGAATCAAGGTTCCTCTTTATACAGTTACCGATTGCTCTTTGCTTCAAGGTAACACAATGCTTAACATTATTTTAAGGGTGTCTGGTAGATTTCTTTTTTCCATGATTACTTTATTAAGTTAAAGTGATACACGGAGTTGTGAAGTGGTGATCGCTAAAAATAAGGATTTTCTTGTGCATTTGCTGAATACAGACACTTCGGAGAATATCAGAACAATATCTGTAGGCAATCTCGTACAGCTGGCAGAACGTGACAGATTTTCAGATGGACAAGTCCCTTTCCAGATCTGTAGTAGAAACAGGGAATTTAAAAACTAATGCTCAGTTGACTGAGATATGTTTTATCATTGAATCATAGAATGGTTTTAGAAGAGAGTTATCCAAATGAGAGAGTGGTTGGTACTTGTGGAGTTGCAAGGAAGGGAGAATGGGAAAGTGTAGAAAAGTAGTTACTGCCCAGGGTAAAGAGAAACAGGTAATTTCTTGCATTCTCAAACCATGCTCAGTGTAATTATTACATAGAGACTTGTTTCCCTGTGCTCATAGTTCTTGTGTACTTTTATTCTCTCAAAATGTCTTTAAATATTCACTGTAGCAGAAAAAACAAGGATATTTTTACATATTCTGATCAGATAAAGGATTCTCTTTCATGGTAAGCACTTTTTACAGATAAACAGATTTTGCAGGAACAAAATTCCAAGTAAACTGCTAAGTATTTTCAAAAGAAAATTTGAAACTCGGAGGCGCTAGTTCTTACCCAACCTGTTTCCTTTGCCCCACAATCAGATTTAACAATGCATAGGATATGCTTAGGACACCTGTTTATGACAATAAGTTATAACAAATTCAAAATAGGAGCAAGACAGATGATTACTCAGTGAAGTCCTGTATACTTTACAGGTATCCATGTGCTACATTCCTTCTCAGCTGTTTGAACACTATGGAAAATAAAGTACAAAATAGAAAAAATAATTAAAATGTAACGCTCATCTATTTATCATATATTTTAAGATGGAAAAGCTGTAGATAACATGTCAAAATTATGGGTGATAATTTTTGTGCAGTCTTTGTCAAGGATACGTAGACTGCAGTATTCTTAGTGTTCTTCGAAGTTTGCAAGGTAAAGTTTATTTATCTTCGAATGTCAATGTAATAATTATTCAAGTTTACATTAAGAAGAATTTATTCCCTGAATAACCCTACCAAAATTAGGTAAAGAATGATTTTCACTTATTATGTTTTGTAAAGAAATCATTCTAATTTGCAGTTACAGAGTGCTTGGTGTCAAAGGATCTCAAAGCATATGATTATTAATTAAATTTCATGACCTGTCCCTGTGGAAGACATGCCTAGCTTTATCATTTAAACTTTTATTATATTCATTAAAATCTTGGCATGCCTTTTCACCATTGCCTTCCCATAGAAAATGCTGAGCTGAATTTGGGATTAAGTTTGTTTTCCTACGTTGTACCTCAGTGAAGTGATTACATGACAGCCAATAAAGGCGGATAAAGTTTTTAGGAGTGGTGGCCTGTGGATTGGACTCCCACACCACATGTTAGGACTCAGTAAAAGCATCCTGAATATGTAACAACCTAAAATAATTCCAGGAAATACTGAGGCAAAGAAAGAGTCTTGAGATCTTGTTTCTTAAGCTCCTTGTTTAAAGGTGCAGGACATACTCCCTCTGCGTGGGATTCTTAGTTCTAAATTTGTCCTGGAAAACAGGTCTGCACCTTCATTTGAAATACACTTTTAAATATAGGCACTGTAAAGGGAGGTAATGCTGCCCTTCTTTTCACTGTTACTTCTCTTTCAAGAGTAAACCTAACTCTTGATTTAGGTAGCTGAAGTTCACCCACATCCCACTTAAGGTACTACTAGCCTTTTCTGTATCTGGCATGTTAAGACTAAGTAAATGTAACGAATCAAATCTTCCACTTTTAGGAAATCTTAGGAAAACATTTTTACTAGGAGTATAGCACAACACTGCAACAAATTACCCAGGTAGAATGCATGACCTCTATCCTTGGAGTTTTTCAGTAGTAGCCTAGACATAGCCACAATTGACCTGATCTCCTATTGGCAACAGATCCACTTCAAGTGAGACTAGGTGGCCTCATGATATTCCTTACAACCGAGAAGGCTATGATTCTATGAAATCTTACCATTGTGGGTATCTGCTCTGGGTAGTCTGGCAGAAACCAACAATGAATTTTTCGTGTTTTAGCTGACTATGTTTGCATTATTTCAACCCAGCAACCCATCTATCTATGAACAGTGACGTTGATCTGGGGGATTATTATTGCTCTGATTCATTTGGGTTTGCCTTGTATACAGCTTCTTACTAGTTTTTGTCATCTTCTTACGGGCTATACCTTCTTATTTATTTACAACTAGAGACCTAAGCCAGGAAATGGTGATTAATGAGAAGCTCAATGGCACAGTCCTTAACACAAACCAGAAAACTCAGCTCTCAGTCCTGGTGATGCTGTCTGCACTGAACAGCAGCATTTCCAAACAAGCCTGTTCTGGACTACACAGATGAAATGGAACAGAACTTGGTTATGGGAAATAAAGCTCTGCTTCTTTGCGCTATGTGAAGCCCCAAGGCCTCTATGCAGTAATCAATATTCAGTAGTCAGTACTAGTCACAGCCATCACTCATAAATGACAGGGTAGGTGTTTTTTTCTCCTAAGCATTTAAGAGGGAGCAAAAACATATATAATGCTTCCACTTTGACTGCAGCTGAAAAACAAAGGTCAATATAGGACCCTTTTGTCTATGTTTTTGCAATTCACTGCCCATAGAAAGCTTCTCTAGGCTCGCTAGATATTTCAGGGTCCAGTGGTGATCAATCATTTGATTGTCATCTACAGCCTACCATCCTGGCTGAAAATTAAAAGCAGAAGGATGAAACCGGTAGGACTTCAGGGTTTTTTTTTAATTTGGTTTGGTTTGGTTTGATTTTTTTGTTCATTACAAGCATGGGCATGAAGATGAGGCAACTAGTCAATCACTGGCAGTTCAAAGCAATTTGAAGATAAATAGTGAGCATATGTATATAGGTGTATATATAGCACAAACATATTTTTAATATGATCAAAACCACTGGACAGCAGAACTTGGGTTCCATTGCTTTCTTACATAGATTTTTATGTTAAGATTTATTGCCTGGGTAACCACAGATTGCAATTAATCCCAAAAACCTGCAGGCAACTAATTTCAAACTATTTTCCTTCTATGATTTAGGGGGAGAAAGTGGGCACCATAAAATAGTGTTTCATCCTTTAATTGTTTAAGATGGATGCATGGATACAGAAGATGAATCTTACTCAGAGCCTTCCCACTTCATCTCAGTTGTCTTTAATGTCATCATCTTCTGAAGTGATTCTTCTAGAAAGTGAATATTCCAGGTTCCAAAAATGCCTAAACTTAAAAACATGGTGTGATGTCTTCTACTTTCTTCTGTATGGTGCTTTACATGATCTTAGTGGATTCTGTCTTTCTTCATAAGACTTAGACAAGCTTTGCTTTCTCCAGGGATCTGCTGTGATTTTTTTTTCTGTTTCATTTTACACCATAATGATTTCATGGTTATTATTTTTGTTAGCTTGCTCTTTCCCTTTTTTTTGGGAACCCTCATTTGAATCCAGATATCAAGTAAGAAGCAGAAGTTGATCTCTGCTGTCAGAAATCAATATATATTAACTAAGAAATTAAATATTGATGAGTTCAAAATCAATGCAAACATTGAGGAACAATAAATCTTGCTATGCACCAAAACGAGAAGCGAAAATAGCAGTTTTCCCCTGGTATATATGTAGCTATCACTGAAATTCATTATATCTGTGTGCTTTTAGAGGTAAAATCTGATGAGCTATGCCTTGCTACTTATATTGATCACCATATTTATATTTCTGTGTCAATGCATCTAATTTGGTCTTTCTAAATGAATTAATGAGTCACTTTTCTTACTTTTCTAAATGAAAATTCTAAAGAAGAGATGAAATTAAAACCATGGAAAAAGAAAAAATGGCACTTCTCTCCTGTAAAGTCAGCAGTAAATTTGACAAAGTTCATTCTTGTGAATTAGGATTGAGTGAAGTATCATGACTGAAAAAATATATTTCCAGGACCTATTATTGACCATTATTCATAAGATGAAAGAACACAGGTAGTTTCAGCTGGTTTCAACTAGTCAGGGAATATGTTTCATGTGTATAATAATACTAAATATTTCACAATAATTTGTAGCTATATGTGATTTTAGCATTACATTTTGATATATTTTCTATATCAGTTTCTATATACAAATACTTTCTGAGAATTTACTCACTGGAAAAAATACAATAATCATAAATGAAATACATTTATGGGAAATATAACTCATGGGAAAATGTACCTCGCAAGATAAGCATGACCAGAGACATACTCTATGAAGAATTTGGCAAAGCTAAAGCAAAATTAGAGCAAAGTTAAATTCTAAGCATTCTGTCCAAAGTTTTCTGATTCATCCAAGACTGGCAGTCACTGTGACTCAGAGAAAAATGCCATCAGTCGTCTTATGTTTAGAGCTTCACCCATTTCTTGGAATTAGCCCTCTTGTTTAGGAGAAAAGGCATTACATTTGTTAGGAACACCATTTATACTAGAGATGACTGTTTTACTCCTGTGGAAATTTCTTCAGTGTTAACAGAATTACATGCTTTCACAAAATGTTCAGTTCCCACATGCTCCCCAGTGACTTGATGTCTTTTAGCAGCTGCACTCTCAGTGCATTCCAGACAACTTTGAACATTCTTCATACCTTTACTTTCTTTCTCTAGATGATGAAGCTGTTATAACACCTAAATATAGGACCTTCTGATTATTGCTGCTTCCTTCTGCTCTGTGCCAGGTTGCTGCTACATACCAGAACAAGCATATTCTACTAAATAAAAGTCTCAGAGACTGAATTTGAGCCCTTCAGCTCATCCACATTGCTTTATTGTAAATCCATCTTCCTCTGTTTTGGGCTGCTTCATTTGCCTTATTCCAGTCTGTGAGGTTCAGCTAGCCATTCATTTCAGGGACGATTTCAATAAGGAATGGGTCTGCATCAGGTATTCCTGTCTTCCAAGGATGTCCTGTACTGGTTTGAGAGTCCTATAAGAGTCTGAATGTACCCTCTCTCCTTAAAGCCTCTTTCCTCCATCCTGATCAGCGGGAAAAGAGGCAGGTACTGCAGGAGGTCAGCTTGGCTGAAAAGGGATTCCTGAAGGAATTCAAATACAAAAACTATGGGTTGAAATTTAGCCAGGAGGTGTTACCAAGGAAGAAGAGTATGCAATGATTCTTGCAGTGATGAATGCCAGGCCTATATTGAGCCCCCGTAACAACAACAAAGGTCAGGAAAAAATAATTATTAGATACCTTTTTTCCCCTCTATTTCACACTACATGGGGTTTTTTGCCCCCACTACATGTTCAGGGACCTGGATCACAAGATGTATGAAAAGAGGCAGCTGGGTTTGTTCAGCCTGGAGAAAAGACTAGGGAGTGGATCTAACTGCTCTCTTCTTCTGCCTGAAGGTAATTATAGAAAAGGTGGAGCCAGAAGTTTCTGAATGATGCATACTGAAAAGACAAGGACCAATAACTGCATGTATAATAAAGGAAATTCCTACTAGGCACAAGGAAAAAAATATTCAGATTGAATGTGACAAAACCTACAGATGCTGTGTAATCTCCATCTCTGGATATGTTCAAAACTGGTCTGGAGGAGACTCTGAACAGTCTAATCTACTTTGAAGTTGGTCCTGCCTTGAACGGGAGTTTGGACCGTGTGATGACCTCCACAGATCCCTCCCAACCCAAATTTTTCTCATTCTATGCCACCCAGCTCCAGATCAAGATAATACTTCCTATCTATCTTTTACATACTCCTGTAAATGTACAGTCAGTGACTTCCAGCTTGTGTTTGGGTGGTGTGAAAGAAGAATTCATCAAATTTTGTGTTATAAAGGAGAAATAGGAGCAGTAACACAAATCAGACTGGGAGGGAAGGAAAGGAATACTTTGGTGCAAAAAACTCCAGACTTCTTCAATGAATCTTCTGTGTGAATCTTCACACTCAACTTATGTGTGAAGCTTAAGCTGTGTATCATATAATTAGGATGTCTTTCTGCTTACTCACTATATATAAAAATGGTGAATCAAGTTGGGGCATCACTGGGGTACTGACATGTTATCAAAAAAGCCCTGCAGCCCCACAGAAGTTTTTGCTGGAGAAAAAAGTCAGTAGTGGCACAGGGACCTGGGAGCAAAGAGAAAAAAAAGGGTACCATTTTCAGTGTGCAAGTAATGGATATTGTGGTTGGGAAAAGAGTAGGCAGGCAAGGCCTAGTGCATATGAAGATTGCTGAGCATCAGTGAGAATGGAGAAATCATGAAATGAGGTAGCAGTAGCTGGCAAAGGTAAAGAGACAAGCTGAAGATGGGCAGCCTGAGGAGTGAAACCTAGTACAAGCTTGTCAAGGGAGGATAATGGAATGAGGATGTGGAAAAAATGAAAATAAGAGTCAAATTTCATGGGAAACCTCCATTTCTCACTCCTTGTGACAAATGGAGCACAGATCTGATGAATATACCAGTCCTCCACCACCAACAGAAGCATGTGAAACCTACTAGGAAGCATGTGTCTCATCTCTTTCTTAAACTTTTTGATAAAAGCTGTGTTTAACTTAAGCTGTACATGTATACCCCACAGCATGCTGAGGACCTGTTTTTGTGTTTCTCAAGTTGGTGCATCTACTGAGTCCCGTGATGATTTTCCTTTCTGTGAAATCCTATATGAAAAAACATGAGGATGGGAAGCCAGTGCATATCTGACGCCTGGCAAAAATTTGGAGTAGAAGGGCAGCCAATGTGTTCAGCTGGGTGTGGGAGCCTGAAAACTGTCTCACGGTTCATGCTGGGCTGTAGAAACTATACCTCAGAGTACTGCTAGCAGCCACTACAGTAGCTCAGGCATCTGAAGTGTGCAAGGAGAAGGTTCTAAGCACCATCCTTACTGTGTCTGAGGGTTGCTGCAATGCAATGTGATGGAACTGAGGGAAGTAACAGCAATATGGCTCCTATTTCTTCTATAAAAGCTCACACTCTGAACTTAAATAAAGCTTCTTATAGACCTTGCTGCGTTTGCAAATTCTTATTCTCAAGCTACACATGCCTGCAATACAGCTAAGATGGGAGGGCAGCCGATGGCACTATTAATAGTGATGCCTACTTTATTAAATGTAGAATGGTATTTCTGAAAAGGTTGATAAGATTTTTATTTCTGTTACTGTCTGTGCCCAGCATGGGCAGGTATTGTAAACAAACACTCCCTACTGCAGCTATTCCTGATTTATAGTATATGCCTCATACCCTCACACCTGAGATGCTCAAGGGTTTCGTAGAGACAACAGAAGACAGGAAACACAAAGAAGTTATTATGGGGTGTGCCACCGGAGGTCAGTGAGTGCTAACAATGTTTGGGAAGAGGCTCGTGAATACTCACAGGTATTTGGGTTGGAAGACATGAGGCAAAATAATTTCTTTCTTTCATTGCCAGTGACCAGACCCAGGTACTTCACAGGAAGCCACAAGCCCATAATAAAGAATAATAAGATAGTTGTTGCACAGAGGAATGTCTTTTCTAACATGAGATCATTTATATTTATATTTGAAGCATAGAAGTTTATGTCCCTTCATAAATTTTACACTATACTAGTGTAACTCAGGGATTTTTTTTTTAATTCATTGTACCTGTTATAAAAAAAACCAAAACCTCCAGATTTGACTAATTTTTTGTGGCTGTTCCTCAGGTTAATTTGATGCCAGAGAAATACTATTTTGTTCTAAAACTTCTGCAGTTGTTACTTTTCTACATGAGTTTTTCTGTGAATCTTGCTCATAATGCTAGAAAGAAGTGTCAAGGAGGCAGACATTTTCTGTGCAGTTGCTTTTTAATCTTGACTCTTGCACTCCTTAGTTCACAATGCATACATTCAGAAGGATAACTTCTTCACAAAGACAAAACTGTCATGAAATATTTCTTGTTCTGGGATATGGAAAGTAGCTACAGGCTACTTTTGTTTTATCGGTGTTTTGTCCCTTTTCTTTTTTTTTTTTTAAGTTGGATTTAAAAAAAAAAAAAAAGGCCTGAAACTGTATAATCACTTCTTTGGTTTGTTTCTTAGCTTCCTGTGGCTGAATAAACATGTCAATCAGCCTCAAATCCTCTGTTTCTAACTTTCATATGCTGGGAAAAGAACAAATAAAAGAAATTTCTCTCCTTTCTCATCCACTTCCCCTGTTTTCTTGAGTCCTAGTCCACAGGGTCTGATTGGAAAGAAATTAAGAGTTCTGTCATCTGCTTTTTAAAGACTTGAACCTGTTTAAACAAATGTTCCCCAAGTCTCGGGCACAGCACATTTCACATTAGCAGAAAACTAACAGATATCTGTGCCTTGCATCATAATGGTTCAGTTTACTAAGTTATGCTGAAATTAACCCCAGTGGAGCTAATTTTATTTTGCACATGTGGAGAAGGAAGCTGAAAAAAAAAAAAAAGGAAAACGAGAGGCAAACCATGTAAAAAACTTATGGTCTGGCTTGCTTCATAAGAGATTTCTGTACGCATTTTTCAGGTTCAAATGGAGTATTCTGATCAATGCCATTTTTTCATTCAGTAGCACATTTTGCTATTAATTATATATTTATAAAAAGTACCAATGAGTCATGAATGGTGTTTTTAGTAGTTAGGTTCTTCTTTGTCCTATAAATTGGATAATGTGTAAACGAATCAAAGACTGTAAATTTCATCATCAATCTGACTGTAGTTTATGGAGCCTCTACTATCCATGGGCTTTTGCTCTGTGCTGTTGTTCTGCATATTTACTTGTGTGCAGTTGTAGTTGCACCAAAGTCCTTTCCAAGGTCCTTTTGGAGTACTTTCAAAGTTTCACTTCAAAAAATGCTTACACAGACAAAACTTGACTTCACCAGGAGATTTCCTTAAGTAAGATGCACTCAGAATACTTGGTTTGCCTCTACAAGAAGTTAGATGGAGAATGGCAGAATTTTATTTCTTTCAAGAGGAAGAACTCTAAAACAATGTGATTAACAAATGCTTACAGAATACGTTTAACACTGCAATACAATATTTTTGCACCAAGAGATATCTGTGTCTGTGAACAAATATTAGCTGACAAATTGTTCCCTTCCTGGATCTGTGTGCTGACTTTGTACTTTTAATCTGTTAGTTTTGTTTCCACCGCGGGACACGGAAATATAGTTCATGTTATAGAGCTCTAATTGGTATTTGATGTTGAGAAGTAAGTCCTTTTGCCTTTAGTTCAATCTGGTTGAGGTTTTTTCAGGTTGGTATATGCCTTGCTTGCTTCTGCTGAAACTGCCTACAAAACTTGCTTTATGTTAAATTATATAAATATATATCAGAAAATGAAAAACACAGTCTAAGATCTGAAAGAAGAAACTTTGAAGCCAACAGGAGATAAAAGTAGGGTAGACAAAGAGTATCTTTTCGTTTTGATGTCTGTAACCTGAGGAGCTCCAAGAAAGTTGCAAATCTACATTTCCAAGTCCACACTTTCATGTTCATTATGTTCAGTACTGACAATGGACTGGAAATAGCAGATGTTGCAGAAAAATGTTTAAAAAATCTTTAGCAGAGGGATAAAAGACCAATAGCATAAAGGACGAGGTCTTGTTCTAGACTTTGAAGTGTGGAAACCCATGTTACTCTCTAAACATTCTGATAGATCAATGGTCTTCATAAGTGGCTCATAAGTGGCTGATTCTTGGCTTTAGAAACTCCTTATAGAAATAAATTCTGTAATGTGTATACATATTTTGTGGGAAACAAAAGTAGCCTTTTTTACCAGCTTTGAATTTCTCACTCTGTAAATACAAGCTGCCTTGTGCCACAAAAGAGGGTGAAGAAATAGCTGAATCCCTTTGGTATTCCATTTAAATCCACTGCCTTTATACATAGCTCCCTGCTGTTGGTGCAGAAATGAACAACTTTGGTAAACAGATACATGAATGCTAACTGCAAAGCAAAAGACTCTCCCAGAATGACTTTTCTTGCCACTAACATGTATCCAAAGCAAATATGTTTTTTAATGTCACTTGTTTACATTTTTTCTTCTAAACTTATCTACCCTGCTGGTAAACCTGAATGAAACTATCAAACTGAATTTTGCCTTTGGCTTCATGGGCATAGATGACATCTGAGGACTGCAGGTCAGTCAGCCAGAGGAGCTGTGTACCCTGAAGCTTTGGTGTCACAGGGGGACAAGAGTACGCTCCTTTCCATCCCAGGGAAGCAACACAGCATTGCCTCCCCTTGCCCAATATAAAAACAAATGTTCTCTTCCACCTTTTATTCTTATTTGTACATGAATTAAAAATTAGTAAGTTGCTTGACTGGCACCAACTTTAAGACAAGAGCATCTTGCTGACTATAAAACAGCACAGGGAGCACTAGTGGAAATCCCTCCACCCTGCTGTGAGCCTTTCAGAGAAGCTCCTTGTCTGGTTCTCTGTGTTAAGACTGACAGTTATTTTTCCAATAACAGCTAGTTTTAGTGGTAGCTTCTGTGAAGTGAAGCCATGGGACTCCTTTCAATGAGTCACTGAGCAGTTTTATGCATCTCTTCACCTCTGTCACTGTCAATAGGAAACTGACACTAGGAATGGCCAGACTTGCTGTCATTCAGTCATTACCAGCTGTGTCCCAGATGCTCTCAATGGTTACTTAAGTGTCATTCAGTTTCAAAGGAACCTATGGCTTATCTATCACTTTAAAGTTGCTCAGCTGTTATAATTACACAGCTAACTCAGAGGGGACTGTAGCAAAGTCTATAAAGACACTTAATGGGGACTTGTAAGGACTACAAGGATTTGGTGCTGGCTACTCAGCTGCAGAGTTTCTCCCTGAGGGGCTGGACACTGGGTTCTGGCTGCCCCATATTCTAGCGGTGAAAGGCTAGAATAGACAGACCAGTGCTCTGGGACTGGGATAGATCTTAGTTCCTGAAATCCAGGACTGGGTTCCAAGAAAACTTTGCCAATGCTCCACCTAGGCTTGCTAAACTTCTTCCTTTGAAACTACTTCCTAACCTTTCTAATCACTACACACACAGGCAGCCATCATAAGTCCCACCTCCACCTCCTGCCAGCTATGTTTAGAAAACTGTGGGAGCCATTAAACCATTCAAATATAATGTGGAATTGTTTAATGTAGGAATGACTTTTGGGTACTGAACCCTATAGGAAAAGATACTTGTCTTGTAACCCTAAAGAAACAGGGAAATTCAAATACATTCTGGTGTGAAGCAACCCCTATTGTCTAGTACGTGGCTTCTGCTGACTACCTGGGTTTTGCAGATTATTTTTCTGAGTTATTTTTTCCATAACAACTTCCTTTGAGTTTCCCATAATCCAAAACACATGTGCTATGATGTTCAACTTTAAGGCAAGTAAATGTTGAAGGTTGCTCTGAGGTCCATTTCTCTTCTCGAATCAAGTGAGCCAATAAAGCAATAAGAAATGGTCTGGAACCCCTCCTCTTCAGTGGAAGAGAAATAATGGTGGGTAGAATTATGGCAGAATCTGTACTATCACTGATCCCCTGAACAATGACAAATGTGGTTAGGCTAATTAATTACTTATCCCTGAGACAGTCTATCACCTTTTCTTCCATTCATATAATGACTTTACTTCAGGCTGATGGTTGAGGTTACAAAGCCTGGAAAGATGATACTGGAATCAGATGAGTCTGGCTCACTCCTCAGTGGATCTTTCAGGATGGCTTGTCACATGGAAAAAGAAACTTTTCAACAGCTCTTTTTATTAGAAATTGTAAGGATAAAATTAAACCTGAGACTGAGAAAAAATGCCTTTTAACTAACTGGAACTGCAGCAACTTAAATGTTCTCCATATTTAATGTTGGAAAGCGCACAAAGAGTTAATGTATCTTTTTCAAAACAGCTATTACAGGTAACATTTTAACAGGGTTTTTTTTATTCATTCCACTAAGATACTCACACGGAACTAATTTTTCCAGCCAGTTATAGCCCCCCCCCATCCCTTGCAGAGTGTAAGGTAATTTTTTTTCTGCTTGTTTTGTATTGTCCCTCTTTGTTGAAATCTGAAAGAGACCTATCAGCAGAAAGAATTGTTGTAGCTTTCCCCTCTGGCTTCAGAACATAATTGTTATTCTTTTGTTTTGTTTGGATGGTATGGAAACTCTTAATTGACTTTTAATTAATAGCTGAGCTTGCTACTACTGAATATTCTTTGACTGGCATATATACCTTTAGGATTTACACACCACCACTAACCCACTTTAAACTGTGCTTGAGTGTGCTAAGATTATGCAGAGTTATTCACCAAAAGGAAAGCTAAAAAGGGCAAAAGTTGCAGCCACATGCTTCCTCGGAACTTATCAAAGAGAAACAAAGCCTATTAAAAAAATACCAAGGTTATTCCTTTGCCCAGGCTAATCTGTTGTGCTCCGACAGCTAAAAAACTTGAAGGTACAAACACAATTTTGGAACAGAGAACTGCCAAAAGCGATGAATTTGCAAAAGTGGAGCTGGCAAAGCAGAGATGGTGAGCAGGCTGAGCTTAGCTTTAGATGTGTGTTTTTAGTTTACCTTCCTCACCTTCAGTTTCTTATTTAAAAATGTATTTGTAGCCATGGAATTTTTGTATGAAAGTACATTAGTTCAAAGCCTTGCATAATTTGCATTCCTTTCCCTCTGATCTTTGTGTTGGCTGCTTAAAAAGAAAACCATAATAAATTATGACTGGGCTAATCAGGAAAAGACAAGAATGCCAATGATACATTTTGACATTTATAGTATCTCTTATATATTTCATCCTTATATCCAGTGATCTCAAATAATTTCAAACATTTTCATATAGAGCACCCAAAAATACCCACAAAGCCATTGATGAAACAATGCATACAGGAGCTGCCAAGGTCTGTTCAGGATACTGGATCCAGCCTTCCAGAAAAATTCATCTGCATGTTCCCTCATGTCTTTTTAATTTAGAAGCCCTCAGACATGGGTAAAATGTAGGCTTTCATGTTTTGGGCATGTGATGGGGTTTGGCCATAACTCAACCTATGATGTGAGGGTTTGGGTTGAAGCACCTGACCAGCTTGATTGACAGGAAAAGCATAGTCAGCCTGATGTAAAGAGCCTGTTTAAGGTTAATGGCAATGAAAAGTTGGTGCATCGATAACATGGAGTTACACAACCGCATGCTATTGGTTTTTAATCTGCAAAATTCAATGCTCCTGAACAGTATTTACCACAGGGAAATGCTCTCCATTTGTGCAGTTACTCAGCCAAAGGAATCTGAATTTCCAAGAGAGATTCATGAGAGCTCTACCTCTATTAAAAGTAGCTCAATGGATGGCTAGTTATTCTCTGTGTTTGTGAACTGTCTCTCTATGTTGTGCAACAGCTATATAGCAGCTCAGCAGCACAATATAGGACTAAGAACTCTATTCTACACACTCCCTGTATCTTCTTTTTCTCATCCATACAGCTTCTCTATCACATTCACCTGCTCTGCAACTTCATCAGGGATGATTTCCTTCTGTAACTTTTCTGAAAAATGAGATCTTATTTATATATATCTATATTTATCTATAAATACATTACTGTAGCCCAGAATCTCAAATGTGTTTTGGTACACATCAATACTTGTAGAATCCAATGTAGCGCGTATAAAACAGACCTGAGGGGTTGATCACACCTTGGAAAGTCTTTCTGCTGACTTTAGAAGTGTCTTTGAACCTTCATGGAAAGGGGACTGAGATGTGTTAGCTTTTATGAAGTGATCAGAGTTTCTTTGATGGTAACACTTCAGAAATGTTTGTTATTCTCCAAAAGCCTGAATAGCCACTCTATGTCCATTATTTTCTACATTATTTTAATTGTTTTCATTACATAGGTCAGTTTAATCCACCAGGGAATTTTTATTAATATAGCTTAACAAGGTCTTTTGTTGTGTGAATTCTGACCTCAGGATGTGCTGATTTCACTGGAATTACCTTCATTTTAAACTGGTAAAAAAGAAATCAGAGGAGCCCAAAGTTTTTATGAAACAAAGAGATTTTCCTCTGTTTTGATGGGACATGCTTATATATTCAAAGGCAGAATTGGCTGTGCAGCAATCATTTAGCATTTTGCAGCTCTCACACTACCTGAATACAGAAAAGAAGAAAGAAGGTTCTGCAACTCAAATAGGTCTTGTTACTAAGTGATGCATGAATGCTCTCATGTGCACAGTCTGCAGCACCTAGGAGATATGAGAAATTAAGAATGGCATAAAATTAACACAGAACTTGCTGTTCTTGTATCTCTGAGGATGTAATTTAATGATTAATTCTCCTGAGAATAGGCTGTGTCAACTGATCAATGCAAATGAAAACAGTTGACTAGCTAATACCCGCAGTGATGGCTTGAAAGGAGGCTGTGGCCAGAAAGTCTTAAGCATTAGGAGTAAAACTTGTATTCTGTTAAAACAGACCCTTTCATCCTCCTTTATACTTCACTCAAAGGGAGTCAAGTGTGTCTGTGGAAACTAGGAAACATATTTAGTGCTGATAGGCATCCTCAGCAACTCAGGTTGAGTCAATGGTGTTTGATGGGACATCAGCCCGTGTTGAGTACGACACATTATCTTCTGCAAACTGCCTTATCTATTCTCTCTCATGTAAGAATATAATTTTCTGTACCTGTCCCTATATATCCTCTCTCCACCTTGTTTTTGAGAGCTTGGAAGTGTCAAAATGGACTTCAAGCAAAAAAACATATAATGATTTTTTTATCTAAGTGTCTTTCACTGATGTGTTGTGAAACACATAGCTTTCCTGTCTGAAAACCTGCATTTTGGTTTCTGTTTGTACTGCACGATGCTGGTTTAAGAATCAGTAAACTTTCACACACAGTGTCAACATTATGTATAATGTCTTGAATGCCTTAAAAATTAAGCATAGTATTGGAACTTAATTAAAAAAACCAACCAACCAACCAACCAACCAACCAACCAATCAAATAAAAACAGAACAAAACAAACAAACCAACCAACAAAACCCAAAATCCCACCCCAACAAAATAAGTTCAAACTAGACATTAGGAAGCATTTCTTTACTGAAAGAGTGATCAAACACTGGAACAGGCTTCCTAGAGAGGTGATTGATGCCTTAAACCTGTCAGTGTTTAAGGGGCGTTTGGACAATGCCCTTAATAACTGGCTTTACTTTTGGTCAGCTTTTATATTTGGATGCACATATAAGTCAGGACACAACTCCTCAACCTCATCGGATGGACAGTGCCAATAGCAGCACTGTATGGTCCTTTATGAACTTAGTTGTGTTTTCTAAGAGCTGAACACCAGAAAGGGATCTTAAATGCATCTAAGGTTTTTACAAAGCTACCTTAGCAATATAAGCTATGTTGGAATAATCTCTGACGTGTGACTATTACTGTTGGATGGGTCAATACAGGACTTAACACAAAGCTGTATCAAAAGTCAACATAAATATTACTTAACAGCTGCAAAGCAAATGTTGAGGCTAGTTTTGGAAAAAAATGACATATCAGGAAATCAAGAGAAGCGGGTCTGAAGCTGGCCTGAAGCTGGCAGCTGCTGCATTTGTTTCTGAAACTCTATCCAGGAATAATAATATTAGAAAGAACAACCAACTTTATTTCATGTTTTGGCTAACAGTTTCTTAAATAAGAAGCATAGATTGTGCTAGGTATCATAGACTCAGTCATGACAGGACAGCTCTTATAGAAGTTTGTTGTTGAGCCTAAATCATGTTACTTGGCATGAAAAGCTCATAGCGTTGTGTCAAGACTGATGAATTGCATGCGTAGCCTGGTAATAAAGATACATGCACAGGTGGAGGCAGTTTCTGGAAAAGCACTAGTTATGGGGAACTAGTCAAGACCATAGATCAAAGACTGTGATGACATATTCCAATTCTTAGATTTACATTCTCAGTATCTTTGTGTTGATGTGATTGTCAAACAAGTGCATGATTTGAGGAGCCTGTTGCTGTTTCAGACAAGCTAGGACAAATGGGGTTCAGCGTCTTTGAGAAAATCTGGAAAGATGGCTAGACATTTGATCCAGGAAGCAACCTCCCAACTATACAACTGCATTAACTTTTCTATCTGATTAATGCTGATGAATGTTGTGTCTCTGGACTTTATATGCTGTAAGTCACATCAAAGAATTTCAGGAAAAAAAGAACCTGACAGTAGCTGGCTTGGTCTTTTTTCAGATGTCCTGTCTGAGTGACACTCGTGTGGAAAAGAAACTTTGGGAATCATAATGCCACAGTGGATAAAGTGCAAAAAAGCAAGCACCATTTTTGCAGCTTGAAAACTCCTGGGAGTGTACCCAAAGCAGTATCTAAATATCTGAGCATTTTTTATGGATTTGATGATAACATTTGATACAGTGAGCCAACCTGGATTTCAGAACATCATGGTGAGACTGTTCTAGCCAAGAAAATTTTGTTCAGTCTTGAGATGGACAGCTCAGCAGTGGTATATATGGAACAGATCTTTCTAGTATATTAATAACCCAACAGTAATTAAAATAAAAATAATGTTCATTATGAGAATATATAGAAATTATTGTAGATTGTCTTCTAATACTAAAATCCAGTTTGAGAATGTTCAAAATCCTTTCTATACTTTCTAGTCTTTCATTAAAACTGTTTTGATTCCACATTGGCTATTACACAACACTGACAAGGTTTTTTGAAACTCCAGCTCAGGAATAGTTTTGATTATTTCAGCAAGTTACATCAGGCACTCTAAGCAAAGCCTGTAAACCATAATCAGCTTCAAAATTCTTTTTTTCAGTCCTTGCTACCACTAAGTCAAATCTGTGCATCTGAAGAATTTTTTTAAGGAAGGCCTACTTAGAATATATATAGATTATGTGTTTGGGAATCGATTGTGTAAGCTTCATACAATTTAGTGGATAGGATATTCCCAAATGTTCCCTCCAGCATAAATGTTGGCAAGACATAACCAGTATATTTTATAATCAGTTTATTTCATAAGAAATGGTTTTTTTGCGCACATATGTACACATTTGCATTATGCTTACTTGTATCATATTGCTAAATATGTTACGATCCTGCTGTAGTCATAATAAGGTAAAGGCTAGTTTTTGACACGTGTTCAAAGTCTGTGGAATGTTCTTGTAATGCCATTGGCTGTTACTTCATTGTTTCTTCCAAGTTTCCTGTCAGACTCAAAATAAAACAAAACAAGTTCTCATGTTGCACAGAGAGGTTGCAGCCACTGAGAAATAACGTTTATATGAATATACTAAAAAGGGTCATGTCAAAAAATTCTTTTATACTTCCTGACTTGGCTGCTCTCACCATGTTGGATGTGCTACATTTATGATCTTATAGCACCACAAAGCATCACAAAGCATATTAGATGCTGTCCAAAATGACTGAGTTCATGGTCTTTCTCATTCCAAGACCAAAAAAAAAAAANAGCTATTTAGACCCAAGGATTTGAAATAATTCTGTACTGTTGTAAAAAGAACCAGCAATGGAATCAAGTAGTTGAATATAAAGTTTTTTTTCAAATAAAACTTTCCATAGATTTTATTATTGCAAAGATAGAAACTCAAGAGCCAAATACAGTCTCAGATACGCAGGAGACATATTTGTTTCTTCAAAGAATTCCCTCAGAATATGTAGGTTTAAGTCATGGTATTTAAACACGGGAGTGTTAGAGACTATTGAGAAGATCATAAAAAGCATTCAGATAGACAATGCAGAAACTCCCATGTTGACCCATTTTTGTCCTCACTGTAAATATTAGGTTGGTGACATTGAGGAAGAGGTAAGTTACTTAGTCAAGTGTGACTGTGATGATCACACATATTTTCCACACAATTTGCGGTGCTACCCAAAATACTTACTGATGTTGGTCCTGCTGTAAAGCTCCAGCATATTCTTGCATCTATTTATTGCTATACATAGATTCTTCTACCTCCTTTTATCTGAATATTCATTGTTATCTATTAAAAGGCAGAAGATTGAAGGAACACCTTTTAGATAACTGAGCTTACTCTTGGAAGGCTTTGATGGATTGTAGGAGAGGTGCCTGGGCTTTTCTACATCATTCATCAGAAGGACAGGAGGGATTCATCTTACCTATCTGTAGAATCCCAACTATTAACAGCTGTAGTTGAGTTGGTCTCTCTAGTGTGTTCAAAATGACTGGAGGGAAATGGTAATATGTTGCATGCATCAGTATACATGCATTCTAGACATCTACGCAGGGTAAAACCTATGAGAGAAACACCAGAGATGCTAATTTGTTCACTGGTTATGAGAAGAGTCCAAGGCCACCACATATCTGCATTCAAGATATTGGCATTTACTCAGATGACTTATTAGTCCCTCAGTGTATACTGTCAGCAGAGAATTTGTTCTACTGATTAGGATAGGGCAAAGTGGTTCTCAGTATGAAAGTCCCCAGCAGACGGTCAAGTCTCATATGCAGTATGTAACACTGGTCTTTCAGAGTGATAGATGGATTTGGTCTGGAGGACAAAGAAGGCTGTGAGAAGGATTTAGGCTAGAAAAGTGGTTAAGGAAAAGAAGGCAAATGTCATTTTTAACCGTACCTGGGTGAGCAAACTGCCAGCTAGCCATAATTTTTGCTTGGCTCTGGATATTCTTCAGTAACCCAAAATAAGGATAACCATATTTTTCAGCGTGCTGTGAGTTTCTATTATCTAATCTGAAATATCTAATTGGTATTTAAGTAAAAGCAGCCTGCAATTTTGAAATATCCCAAGCACTGAAAGCTCCTTTACAATTCAATAGGACTTGTTAGCTAGATTCTGTAGTAGCTGGGAAAGGAGAAGTTTAAGAACTAATTTCAGGCACTGAAGACAGAGTCTGGGCCACAAGAATCTGTAGCATTTCTAAACTAGTACAGCTATCTGGAATGAGAGATATTAAGTGGCCAGAATCAGAAATGATGCAGAAATCCAGGGCTTTCAGACAGACTTGGGCATCTTGCTCGCCTTTTGACAATGGAAACTATTATTCAGCTGTTTCAGCATGTACATGTCTAAGAGCAGAACTATGATTTCATAACAGCTGTAACCATGGAACTACAAAGGATACAGTGCCTGTAGTATCCTATGGTAACACATTTTAAATAAAGAAATCTAACAAATAACAAGTTTAACTTGAAGTTTGACAACAGTAATTTAAGAGCTTTCCTGGACTAGTATATAACTTCTAAAAATGCAAATGTTTTATTCACCTTGCAGTGAATCATGCACGTCTTTCACCTGCATTTTGCAGACTCAATGTCTTTCACAGACCCTAGAATAGAATCTTGCACAGGTCTAGAATACAGGTTTACTTAATAGATTACAAGTATCACAATGTATCCCTCATAAGCATTGCTATAATAAAGACTGAATTATAAACATGCATTTTATGAGGTTTTTTATGAGCTTATGTGAGAATTTCTGAATCCCATCTGACCAGTGTCCTGTTCACAATGAGTACAACGTGCTTTAACATGCCCTCAGGGAGGTGTCTATTTATGGTTCATTAATAAGGGCTGTTTTCCAAAGAGTTATCTATTATGTAATTATAAAGAACAGTAAAAACGACCTACCAATTTCTGTGATGGGTTTGTTCAGTGTTTTCTGATGGCATGAGAACAGATGAAAACATCTGCACAGACCTAGCTTCTTGCCTAATTAGGCAGCTCTTGTACATTTGCTTTTTCTTAAAGCATGCAAACACATTGTTTAAATTACATTAAATTATTTGTAGTCTGTTTGGTGTAGGGGTAAAATGTAAATTATAGGAGTTAATTGTCTGTCTATCTGCAGACAGGTAGGATTTCTCCCTCTTTTCTGTGGCTGTGAGTGGCATGCTGGATGTTGTCTGCATGTTGACCTGAAGATGTAACTGTGCCTGACATATCATTAAGGGGGGTAATATGCAGCAGGAACAGCAGTTAAGAGATGAAACTGCTTTCTTTTGACATCTGCATGACATCTGAGAAAAGAAAGAGGCATGATGGTGCTGAGGCTGGGCAGGAGCCTGCTTGGTAAGCTCTGCAAGTGGGAGTGTGTCTTACTGATCTCCACTGGCAAGAAGCACATTTGGCAGCAGAAGCATCTACTGAAGCTTTGCTCTGAATCACAACTCAAAATACCCAGGGCAGCCCTCCTGTCTCAGCTACCTGCATGACTCTGAGCAAGGTGCCCGTTTCCTTTGCCAGCCTGTGAAATAGTAATGCCAATATATAATTATCCAACCTGCTGTCAAAGGGTAGAACTGTTTGGAAAAGAGCTTCTGGAACAAAAGCTGCGTAGTAAATCTCAGATTATGATGAAGGCTCTAAAGTTGAATGGATGGTATATCAAAACATGTAAGGGAAAGCACCCTGCTGGAGACTGCATAGTGCTTCCAAATACACATTTCTATTTGCGTTTTCCAGGAGTTTTGTATTACTTTAAAGTTCCATGTACAAATGTGAGGAACAATGGAGCAACCATATGTTGTGTTATTTCTGCTAGTGGGTGATAGAATAACCCATAAAAGGCAAAGCCTCTCTTTTCTTTTTCATAGTTTTCGTCTACAGTGGAATTCTCAGTAATGAAAAATCAACATGAATACCACCATATTGTGTTCTCCTTTTCAGCTATGCAAAACAAATATCTGTTATTATATTCTTTTCAGTTCATCTCATAACATGTACTACACTCCTCCGTAGTAAAAATTATTAGATAGCATAGCAAGTTTTGTTTCTGAGTCATTGCTGCAGGAATAGGGAAGGAGACATTTTTTCATACTTTTTATTAAATCTTCATGTGTAAATTAATGCTTAATGGAGGATTAATACATATTTCAATAAATAGTAAATTATTATAGACTTGATCAGANTTAGCATATGAAAAATAGAGATTTTAGGTTTCTACAAAGGAAAGAACGATTTAGTTCTTGGTTGTGTATTCAATATGCTCAGCATCTAACTTGATCTGTAGCTTCTCTTGGTTTAATGACAATGTGATCTTTCCCTGACAGCTTTCCTTTGACAGTGCTAATACTTGCAGTTGTTTTTTCATGTGTGAATATTATTTGATAAGTCTCTATATTCATATGCTGTCATTCTGCAGCAATAAAATAAACCACCATCTTTTTCAGACATGGGTAGAATCAGATCAGAGTTTTTCTTTTCACAGAAAGATAAAGTAAAATGCTGAAGGATACTATTGCTGTGTTTTTGAAGCCTACTGAACTGCGCTGATGAGGAAGTAATTAAAGACAGGAAAAAACAATCCATCTCATACAAATTACAGGAATCATAAAAGCTTTTCATATGTAGGAGCCTGAATTAAAAGCTT
This sequence comes from Nycticryphes semicollaris, assembly GCA_013400055.1. Taxonomy (NCBI): domain Eukaryota; kingdom Metazoa; phylum Chordata; class Aves; order Charadriiformes; family Rostratulidae; genus Nycticryphes; species Nycticryphes semicollaris. Next base: position 307,887 of record VXBJ01001064.1, read on the forward strand.
GGAGGGGAGAGGGGTAAAAAGAGGCTTTATTTGTGAGCAGTGCACAAAATCAATGGATTAGTCTGCACAGGCGTTAGCTCCTGGAGCCTGGAAACTGTGATTCACGTCTATTGCGTAACAAGTGTTTTAAGGAGTTAGATCCTCAAGTCCTTCCAGATCTGATCACAGAATCTGAACAATAAAGAAGAATTCTATTATGATTGCAAAATTTTAAATATTTCCTACTTATATTTCCTTCAGGGGTTAAAGGCTAGTACTGCATCCTTCCAGACTGAAACAGAAGGCAAAAAGGAAAGACTGACACAGTTTAAAAAGACAGTCTTACTCCCTGCACGCTGGAAGTAAATAGGAAAGGACAGTGCTACTCATTAGGGACTTCATATATTTCTTCCCTTTGACAGGACTTTTAGGAGGACACACATGATTTGTTGTGAGTCAAAGTCAGGCAGCTCCCTCTCAAAGTGAATACTGCCCCACCTGTTCCTAAGCTCAGACAGGGTCACACCGCCAGAGCTTGCAGCTGTTGAGAACATCACGTGCCACGTACATGGGTTTGCAGAGTCCTCCACAGACACGAAGAGGAGTAATGCAGCACTGGCTCACACATGGCTGTGATTTAACTCGAAAGACTGAGAGAGGAAGCAGGTGGGGTTAGAAATGGCTTTCAGCATTTTTCAGTGAAGCTAAGCTATGTGTAGGAGTCCACTTTTTCCTAAGAGCTTCCACAGGGAAATATCCTTTGCAAAGACACTGCAAGGCTTGCTGCTTCCAGGGTGAAGATACAGGAAGATCCAGTACAACAGGAAGCCCAAAAATTTAGCTAGTTTTGTTAAAAGGGCAACAAGATACAAATTTTTGGAAAGGAATGCAAAGCCAGGTGTATATGAGGTGATTCCAGTGGAGGGAAGTCAAGGGGTGAAATGCCACACTGTCATGACAAGACACACATATAGTACCAGAATTACTTAGCTGGGGAAGTGCAGAAGTGAAAGCAGCTGTGATATTAATGGGGCACTGCACAACAGCACAACATTGCACCAGATGGGGAGGTAGGAGATGGCCAATGCTGTAGCTACTACTGCCCCCCCTGGTAGAGCCAGAGTGTGGGTAGAAGACGCAGCTCACCGTGGGAGGGCCGGATTGCGTTAGTTCACAGTTTCATCAGGGCTTCAGTGCATAGACAGGCACTTAACATCTCCAGTTTCAAGATTTGTAAAACCACAAAGGTATGAAGTAAATTGATGTATAGAGGTGAAGAGCACTAGGTATTCTTACAGTGATTAGTGGGAGGATCTCAGAAACAGGGAAACTTGTCACCATTCAGAAACAGCAAGACGGTACTTTTATGCTCAGATTTTTTCTTGAACAACCAAGTAGCAAAATCCAAGAGCATTAACTCAGTACAACATCACAAATCAGTACCTATTTACAGTCCTAGTCCAACACGTCATTATCCTGTTTGTTTTAAAGTTTCCATTCTGCCTGTAAACATGATACTTGTCAAATGAACTTCATAGGATAATGTTGTGAAAACAAGACTAACATAAGACACACTATACATGCTAAGTAATGTTAATTGCAAACCGTCTGTAATAATGTTAATTGCAAACTTCACATGATCATGTAAAAACATGATTTTTGCATTGCAATTTGTGCTTTTGGACTCCCATAAATCCCTTATCTGGGGATATTCGGGGAACCTTGTAGTATTGTGGCACTACCCATTACATAAATCAAGATAAAGCCCAATGATAGCTCATTTAAAGGATTATGTTCCTTCTGTCTCTTACAGGGGTCCTCAGTAATTACTGTGCATTAGATTCTAAGTTCACAGATACCTATCAACAAGCGGTGTGACTCTCAGTACATGCAAGAAAACCCAGAGGGCCTCTTCCTGATGGAAGTTACATATAGCTCCAAAATTTCTCGCTACTTTTGCTGCAAGCGGGAAGAAAAGCAGAGAGCAGTTATTCCCTTCTTTCCTGCAACAGCGGCAGGAGAAAGTGTGTATTAAAAGGGTTTACGTATATAGTCCATGCAGAAAGGGATGACTGTAGTCTACCACCACTGCCAGAGGTGGGCACAAAGTCCATAAAGTCTAACATATCATTGCTATTGTAATTGCTGTTATTACAGTAACTTCAAAGAACATCTGCCATGCATCAACACCTCACAGTGCTTTTCTAGCTCATGTGGCTGTCAGTGAGCTGCGTGGTCATTTCTTCACACTGCTGCCAGACCTGTCCATTCTCAGTCATCTGCACCTTCTTCCATTTTGTTTGTCTTTTTAACATGTCCTCTTGATTATTCCCTGTTCCTCCCAGATGAGTTTCATTCTCTCTGTTGAAATAGTTCCTCCAGCATCTGGATGTTTGTGGCATCTGGAAATTGGCAAAAAACAAGAGTTTTTTAAAATGTCATGTAGTTGCCTCCTGCATTATAAGGGATTGCCAACCCTGAATGCCATTTTTCAACATAATCAGTGGTGAGGGAAGTTATATATGTAAAATATGGAGAAAACATTCTGTGTTCAGCTTAGGGGTAATGTAACAGTAAACAAAACCGGTAAACAGAATAGTTTGTGCACACAAAATGTATTGCTTCAAATTACTGGCATAGTGCAGGCATAGCTGACAATGATCACAGACATGTATTTGTCTTTGTCATAACTGTGCATTGCATACTAAATTAACTCAAAACCCAAAACAAGTTGGTGACATAGAAAGCTTATGTTTAAGTCATCAGCTCAGGAGTGCTGGTGTAGAGCCAGATTAACACAATAAGAACCAGAACCTGTGATTAAATCAATTGTCCTGAGCTGTTGCAGTTCTCAGAAAGAAAATAACATTACTTTTTGTGTGGGTGTCTGAGTAAAGACAAAAAATGTAGCGGAGTGGTCAATGAAGAAGCTTTGATGCAGCAAAATTGTAGCCTGTTCCTGTAGTGTTAATTAGAAAAAAGAATGATAAATTCTCCCAAGTACTAAGAGATACCAAAAGAAACAATATCTGATTCCCCTATTTGTTTTCACTGTTCAGTGCTGATCATGTTCATGTTTACTTTACATACAAACAGAGATAAGTTCAAGATAGTCTGCTCAGGTCATAGACAGTCCTGCCTTACCTCTATTTATGTAAGCAGAATCTGGACCTCTGAGGCAGCAAGAAGAATCTGTGTGGGGGGAAAAGACTTTGTGATTTTCCCAAGATGGAACTAGAATTCATCTGTGAAGAGCTGTGCTCTTGACATAGTGTGGTCAGCTTCCTTCATTTGTGTATTAATCTACCTAGAGGTCAGGGGACAGTGATCAGGATTCAAAATGCTAATAGTGAAAGAAATTTATTTTATTCCTCATCATTCAGAAATGAATTGGAATTCCTTCAAAAACCTGACCAGAGTGGGCAGGATCCCTCCTGACTCAAGTGGAGTAAACAAGCTTCAGCATGAGTGGTTGCAGGGTGATGGACCCAAAATGGTACAGGAACCAAATGCCTTCCTGTTGTTCAGAAATATTTGAATTTTTGAGGGCTTGTTCTGAAAAAGTAAAATAAGCTGGGAAATGTAAGGACCTCTCTCAACCTAGATCTGGTAAGAAGATCAGGTTGGGTATGGACAACTGTGTTGGCAGTTAGCTAGCTGAGTGGAGATAACTCCCTTAACTCCAGGTGTCTAGAGCATCTTGTTTCAGGTAATCACACTTTCCTTTGGAGTCATGGTAGAGACAGAGAAGGAGGACCATTCAAAAGATTACAAGTTGCTCTCTGGATGCACTTATCTTTTTCCACTGACTGTAAAGGAGCTGAGACAATCAGCTTGGACTAGACACTCAACTCAAGATGCATGAAATTAGCTAAGTCCTATCTTTAGTAGCCTAAAGACTGCTAGAAACTTGCCAGTTGAAGAGGTATTATCAGTTGTCATCAAAATATGAATATGGGCAAAACAGGATTATCTATTTATTTATTATATTGTTTGTAGAAATGATCCCACTCATAGGTACGCAGGGACATATTCCAGAGTGAGCCAGGCAGATAAACAGTAAGGTAGTTTGCAGTATATTGGGAGTGCTCAGTACTTCAGTACTTAACTAGTCTGGCCTGATTATGTAGGAGATTTAACTGCAGCTCAGGACATGCAGTATGTCTGAAGATGAAATGTGGTGTATTCATTCACTGAAGAGTAAATTTCAGTCTAGAAACCATACTTTGAGAGGTGCGTCAGCCTGACCCAGGCAGAACTGCTCAGGCTTGCAAGCCACAAAGCCACACACTGCTCAAACTCTTTGCAATTGCCTTCATGCTTGTGCCCTTCTCACAATGCGAGTCACGAGGACTTCTGGGCTGGGGACATGCTGCAGATTCCTCAGGTGCACAACGAATTATCCAGCTTTGAATGATAAAAGCTTTCACAAGCTCTTAGCAGGAGTGTTCTCAATATATTTGAAGACAAAAAAAAAAATTTCACTACTGTTTCCAACAAACAGCACATCCAGGTATCAGCAGCAAGGGAAACTCTGTACTAGAAGCAGAATTTGAATTCAGAGTTTATAATGAACTGAAAGGAGTGTTGACAGCAGCTCAAAGTCCTCAAATTTTGCAGTGTGTCCAGCTACATGTAACCTGCCATCTTTATGTATGAGGTGCCTGACAAGTTATGATAACAGTGGATTCCCCTGTGCTCGCCGGAGGGCTGAGGTCACAGAGTGATGGGGCCCCATCAGCCTGGGCACAGTCATCAGGACCTTCTGGATTTCTGTGTGGGAGTGGATGTGGGGCAAGCTAGCTCTCATTGTCAGCCTGCAGTGAGATGGGTCTACCTGTTCAGAAGCAGGTTTCCACAGCCACCTGGAAGACGATCAGCCCAGATTCCTGCGAGCTGATGATGCTCAAAATTAGTGAATCAGTGGTGTCTTGAATGGGGATGGGAAAGCTACTGTGGTTACAGCTTACCAGAGAAGGTGTAAATTGCTAATTTCTTCAAAAGGAGATCTGAAAAATAAATCCTAAATAAAAAATCTGGTTTCATGTGAGCAACCTTTTCATGAGGTCCCACAGCACGCCCTCTTCACACCCCCTCCATATCACCAAATAGTTCATTCATTTGTTTCTCAATTTTAAATTGAGAGCTTCTGATACTTACTTTGTAAAACATTTTAAGCTTTAAAACATTACATAGCGTATTTCACCCGAGTGAACTATGCTATGTAGATCCAGGTATGATTATCCTCACTGTTACTCTTTAATCTCCCTGCAGTTTCACTGAAGTGACTCTGTACATTACTTTTGAATATTTCTGTCTTTGTTTTCCTGTGTGCACATGTGAATAAGCAGGTGCCAGAAACTGACTACAATATTTTTATGATTCAAATTAACAGTCAGTGTGCATTCTTTTGTTCCTCCCCCTAGAATATATAAATCAGAAGCTGAGCGGTGAGCACTGGCTGCCATGATCCCAGATGTGGAAAGCGCAAGTGTAGCAAAGATTTGCTTAGGAGCCCAACAACTAATTAAATGAAGTGTTGGAGAGAGGAAGAAAAGAAACAGCTATAGGAGTGAAAATAAAGAAAATGTTTTACAACTTTGTCCATATTCCAGGGAATAACTCTATTTCAAAACATAAAAGGGGTGCTTTGGCTTAGAAGCATATGGCAGGCTCACTCGACTGAAAAAAATAAGTAAATATTCTGGCAGCTTTATTAAGGATTCTGCTTTCTTTAGAAAGGTGCATCCTGGATTGGACTCGGTTCCGGGACAGGTTCTCAGGCTTTACCAAAGGCACAAAATGCCACAATTACATTACCGAATTGATGGATCTCACTTCCTTTGGGAGGCTTTTCACAGTCTGGTAGACCTCACTACAAAAAAAATCACACTAAAATGTTGAGATTTGGTCTATTCCGCCCCACTCTCCCCTACCCCCCCTTTTTTTTTCTTCCTCTCCCTCCAAAATTATACAAAATATTCTTACAAACATCAGCACTGAGGTATAAGCTTTTGCACTTTTGACACTTAGTGGTCTTTTTCTTGATTTTTGAGCCTTTTGGACTAAATTAAAATCATTAGTAGTGCATTTCCTTCAGCAGAATCAATCAGGATCTTAGATGCTGCAGTGACCAGCTATTACTGCCAGCCAGGAAACCCCTCAACCTTCAGTACAGCATGTGGACCCCTCTGTGCAATGCAAGGAGACATATAGGCATGTAAGGAGGGAAATTTTGGAGAAAATAGTGAGTTAAACATGATATTGCTACTAGGACAGGACCCTTTACAATTCCCTACCATTTAAAAGTAGCAGATACCCAGCTGTGATTGGCATTCCAAGTCAATGCAACCTCTTTGGCTGCTAGAGCTTGATTCGGGTCAACTCTTTACCATGAAGGACCTTGAAGGCTATTATCAAAATGGCTCATAGCCGTGGCTTGTGCCTTCCCTTTTTTCCCATCACCTCTGCTGGGACATACTTGTGTAATCCACAGTTCGCTCTCTGCCTGTGCTCCCGTATTTCCCTCCAGAGAGAAGGAAAGCAGGGTGCATATCCCTGCTAATTGTTGCCTCAAGTCAATGAGCTCGTGGATTGAACCTGAAATATATTTGCCATGGCATGAGTGTCTGGTCACAGTTTTCTAGAGCAGAAAGAAAATTATGTCATTTGAGAGAGAAGGGGGGTTTACATTGATGCAAGATATTAAAATGACCTCTTTTTTTTTATTTATTTTTTTTTCCCAAATGCATTGAAACACAATAACCAAATAGGTCCCGAAAATAATTTTTGTCACTGGTGTGAATATTGAATGACTTTCCATGTTATAAGTTTATTCTTGGGCCTGAGGTGGGTTTTGCAGTGATGCACCAATGTCTGTGGTGACATCTGGATGCTATGAAACCAGTGGGAAAATTCCAATGACCCCAGAAGGTGATCAGCCTTGAATGTAGGAACTAGTGAGCAGGATCAGGTCTGCTGGCTCGCTTGTCTACTACTGAATCCCTGGCAGGGCTGAGTTACAAGTATTTTTGGGAAAATGTGCTATATGTAAAATACTCAATTCCTAGGGCAGTATTTTGTAGCCAAGTTATTAAGTTATTGCTTTTTGTCCTTAATCATGGTTTTAGATTTTTTTAGCGATGTTTATCCCATTATATGAGAAATTATGTGGATTCTTCAGACACAAAAAAGGCATGTCCTCAGCCTTGGAGACAAAAAAAAAAAAAAATCACATTTAAGCCTCTTTTTCACCGGGATTCAGGTGATACTTTATGCTCTCTTTGGAGAGGAATACATTTTCTCATGATCCAGACTACAGTTTTGTCATGCACCTTCCAACCTTTCAAATCCCAATGACTCATCACCAGAACCCACAGGATACCCAGAGTGTGATGAAGTTTGCTTCTTTCCACTTAGCATTTAGCATGTGAATTGGAATGGGAAATACAGCGGATGCAGAGCCACAAGCCAGCCTGGTACAGTTGCTGAAATGCATCAGCGCATGTTGACCTATGCCAGATTTTGCACAGGTCCTGATGCAAGTTGGGAAGTAATGCAGCCTTGGTCCTGGTCACCATCTCTTTCTCAGGGGAATTCAGTGCATGCCTGTGAAACACCACCAAGGGGATGTGGCTGGCTGGGAGGGTGTGAGAACACGGCAATGGACACAGATGTTTTCCTCATTCCATGTGCAGCATTTTTTCCTTTCTTGTTTACAGCGCTATAAATTGTTTTGTAGTTGGGCCTTTGTTCTGGGTGCAGCTCAGCCTTGAGCTGGGTTTGCTTGTTTGTTTCCGTTCCTGCTCCATTTCCTCTGCCTGCCTCCCAGCATGACTAACACTGTCTGTGCCACTTCCCTTGTCTCCGCGGCTTCCCCTCTGAGCTCTGCCATGGGTGCAGGCAGCCGCCGTGCCGCTCCTCAGTGTGCTGCCACGGAGCAACCTGTGCAGCATGGAGTAGTGTGGGAAAGTGTGCTAACAGCAACTGAAGGGTGGTTGCTTCATGGTATAGATGCAACAGACCTTTACTTTTAGTTAAGCAAATTAAAGCTTTAATAGGCTTTCCTTTTTTTTTCTCTCACACTTACATGAGCAAAGCAAGATGCATGTGTGATGAAGAGAAAGAGACCTTGTTAACTGTGTCACCTGAGGTAATTTCTGATGGATTAGTATGAGTCTGAGAGATGTAAAGGGGCAGCTTTTTTCATTTGATCATTCATATTCCTTTGAACCAGATACACGTTTTCCTTCTTTCACTTTGTCTTATATTTTGCTGGTTTGAGCTGTTTTTTGGTCTGCTATAATTGATATGATACATCTTCTTAAATGACAGCTCACTTTATCATTTCAAGCCTGTTAAACCTCCATGTAGCCCAACTCAGCACACAGACCTCTGCTGCAGCACTCCAGACTCTGCAGCACCTTGGCTGTCTCTGTGGCCACTGACAGTCCCAGAGCTTAATCTCTGGTTCATGGGTTTTCACCACCTCTCAGAAAGTACAGACTCACTCAGCACAGAAATGGCTTCATGCACTAACGGTTGTCCACACATCTGTCCACATCTGTGAAAGAATTTTTCACAGAAAGAGTGGTCAGACACTGGAATAGGCTGCCCAGGGAGGTGGTTGAGTCACTGTCCCTGAATGTGTTTAAGAGTCATTTAGATGTAGTGTTGGGGGATATGGTGTAGGGGAGAACTTTGTAGACTAGGGCTGATGGTTGGACTTAATGACCCCAAGGGTATCTTCCAACCTGAATGATTCTATTATTCTATGATACATTGCATTCATGGACCTTCTGAGCTGACTGGCTTGAGCAAAAAGGGTCAAATCATTTCCCTTGTTTACTACTGCTCATATTTCATGTCTTTTGCAAGTTAAAGTGAAAATGAATTTAAACCAAATCCCACTGCAGCTGGTGATTGGGTTCTTGATTATTTCTGTGGATGTTGCGGAGTGGCCCTGAATCCTACAGCTCTTCACAATACCAATACCTCGACCAGCTTTGTACCTCAGGTTATCCCACTGAATGCAGGCAAGTATTTAAAAGCTTTGCTGAATCCCTTCTGGGTTCACAGAGACCACACTTCAAAGCTTGCATGGCAACAGAGCGATGACAGCTCAAAATGCAGGCAAGCCGTGGGAAAAGAAAGAGTTTTGTTCTTTAACAAGAATGATTGAACAGAATCCAAATAAATCTGTGATCAAATTTAATGCAAGTTTTTTTCAAGCTTAGTGCATGCTTTGCCACATATGGGTTTTGCCAAAAGAGCATTGTTCAAGGAATTTACCTCTATTTTGCTTATTGCTCTAATATAAACTAAGAGGTTGATTGCAGTATTTTTCACTCTGGCTTGTTCCCTGCATCCTCACAAGGGCGGACAATGCTCTGATGGAGGGAGTGTTCCCAGGACCTGGAACGCCATCTGGAACTCAGAGGACCTGGAGTCATTTGACAGCTTCATTATGGACATCCTAAATGGCCTGTGTCAGCTACTGCACCTCATGTCCTCATTTATAAAAAATGGATAGTAGCACCTTTCTGGTTTAGAGAATGCTGTCAGGACAAATGATAATGAGACACCATGTGACTGAAAGCGCATACGTAGATAGATGTAACCTGTTGAGAGACTCAGATCGGGAGTTGGTTCTGACAAAAATAAGTGGGTAAAATGATTTTCTACTGAATTACAGTAACAAATCTGATATTATGCACAGACACATATGGTGTGTACATCCTATATAGGAATCACTCTGAACATACACATTTTCACGACAAGCAAGGGAAAGTAGTTCAGGACATTCACCCTGCACAATCTCAGATATTACTCATTGGTGAAAAGTGAGCAAGCTGAGCACCTCCCCAGCTTGTCAGCTTTCCAGGCAGCTGAAGCCAGGCCACATTGCTGGGCAGGACTGACAAATGCGGGCTGCTGCTCAGCACAGCTTTCGCACAGCCCCAGTCACAATGCGCTCCTGCTCTGGCACCCCATGTCTTGCATGAAGGATGGTGACAGGAAAAGAGGAGTAACATTGCCATACTGCAGCTGTATGAGACAAAGAAGGGGAATGTGAAAAGTCAGGCATGTGTATGAGTCTGACTTGACTGTATCTGCTAGCATGGAATAAGGTTTTCAACTATACCAATTTGTTAGGGGCTGCTATTTATTTAAATAAAAGAGGGATAAAACTCTCTAGCTGTCTCTGTGCCACTGAATGAAATGGGCCGAGGTCTACTCTTTGGCCAGAGGACAGGGGACATGGCATGGTTCATCTCTGCATGGCTAAACTCTCTCCTCTGTCAGAAAAGGTTGCCTCTTGTATACACCTACCCAACCATGCATGCATCCATGCATGCATCCATCCATCCATACTTTTGCCATTGGAAAACACTTTCTGACACTTATCATCACCAAACTGTGTCTGAAAATGATAAGGGAGAGGACTATCAGGTCGGAGCCAAAACTACTCCAGGAAACATGCTTGTATCTAAATCCCAGCTGGTTGCAGAGCAGGGCTTAGGCCTGCACCTCTTTTTGTTGCTATAATAGATATATTGGGTAGATAATTGGTAGAGATGGTTGCTCTAGTTTTGTAACATGCCTGATGTTATGGTCACTACATAAAGGTTGTGGTCACTACATAACTGTACAACAAATCTCCATTTCAGTGTGAAATAGTAAGTAACAAGAAAGGTGGCAGGTGTTTGCCCCCTCCATGGTGTTATCTCCTCAAACGTATTCCTGTCTGAGCTGCAAGACAGATGAATTTCAGTCCTATGGTAACAACCAGTGTATAAAAAACCATAATGTAAAGGTCCTGCACTTCACATTTTATATGGAGCTAAAACCAGAAACTTCCTGAAATTGTAGGAGTGTTTCCCAATTTTCTATGAGATATTACACGATCTTCATTTCTAGCCTAAGTACCAGGGCACTAAGAGATAACATTCTGTGGAACCGAAAGGTATTTCATATCACTTACAGAAAGTTTTATGGTTCCCTCTGAGACTGACTTTAGAGAACTTGTGATGAAGATACATGACTTTAATACCAAAAGGACATGAAGGCAAGTCAAAATAATTTTTAAACATCCTTAAACTCTCATAACATAAATATCTGCAGCTTCCTTGGCATGTGCAAAATCCATGAAATGAGACTATAGCTGATGCTGTGGTGTACTTTACAGCCATGTAATGTTAGCCAGGAATTGGATTTCCACTATAGAGACACTATGAGGAAGAAACTCCAACCCAAACACTTTCCAGTTTAGGCAAGACTGCACAGCCTGCTGGCCATATATATTGGATTTCTGGTAACTCATTTTATTCATGCATAGGTCTGTTAAAATGTCGTAGCATGAAGACACAGGAGCTTAAATAAACACTAGAATGCAAATGAAAAGGCTGAGTAAAAACTACTTGTATTTTGAACCATGAGGTACACTGTTGTGTACAGGCTCTTTTATGTATCCCTCAACAACAGGGATAAAGAACCTTTATCCTTATTGATTTAAAATCAACTGCAACTTTAAATTTAAAAATACATTTTAAAGTAATATTAAAATTTAAGTAGACTTAAAAGTAATGGCTATAACCCTTCCTGGCCTAAGCCCAATGTCTTGCCTGTGTGAAGTATGGCAGCCAATTACAAATTGCATACTGCAATGCAAATTCCTAGTACTGAAACATTACCTTGCCCAAGTGTTTTATTCAGAGTGTCAAACAACATGTTAATAACTTACTTAAATGTTAGTAGATCCAGTAGTTTTATGATATTACTCCCTATTTAAATTAAGAAAACTGAGGTGGTAGAAGAAAAAAGAGAAGGTGGGATCTGAACATAAATGAAACTCCAGTGGTGATTTGGGGCTGGAAAGAAAGCATACATCCCACAATCTATACTCTTTTTCACAAAGGTAAGTATAAAGATGTATACTTTACATAAAAAAGGTAGCATGTGAACAACTCATCATATAGACAACATGGAGTGAGGGGAAACTTAGGGCTTGCTCCAAAGGTCTTGTTCAAGAAAAACTGTTTTTGAAGTCACAAAGAGAACAGAAAAACAAACAAACAAACAAACAAAAAAAAAAAAAGCCCAAACCCAAACCCAAACCTGAATAACCTGGAATTAATTAAGATAAAATGATAACAAAATATATAAAAATATTGCCATGTGGAAGCCCAGACAAGATAACCATCCAGCCTTTCATGGAGAAGAGGAGTGAGACACCTTTGTTCCCAGCCCTTCTGCTCACAAAGACCCCAGGATGGTGGTTCCCCTGTATTGTGACTGTCAGAGTAGTGCGCAGAATAGCACTGTCAAGTGTTTCTTAGCACACCTAAGAAAAAGACAAGATACTAAGTAGATTTTCCTATGTAAAAAACGTAGCAGATATCGAGGTTTTTTGGTATGAATTTGGGTTGTTAGTATTCAGTGTTTTTGCTAATCTAATAAATGGGTTTATTAGCCTGTTAAAATGTTACCTCTACTAAATATGAAATTCTTGTCTTCACATGTAAGGTTCTCTTCTCTCTGCTCATAGTAAATTTTAAAGCATAACAGAAGGTAAGCGGATGGTCTTCACATAAGCTGCATGGAATAATTTCAGAAATGAATGAAAAGAAAGATGAAATAAAAATATAATAGTTACAGGAAAAATTCAAAGCGCAGAGCAGAAGAGAGGAAATGACAGCATTTAAAAAATGAGGCTCTTCTTGGAGCTTGTAGCAGTTCTCTGCCTAAATATTACAACATACAAAATTTGCTTAATTATAGAAACTGCCAGGATCAAAGCATAAAGTAAAAGGATGTCCAGTGGAGAAAAACAAAACAAAACAAAACAAACACACCTCAAAACCAAAACAGCCCACAAAGAAAGAAAAAGAAGTGATGTATATGAGAATAATGTTATTTTTTATATCTGTTGCAGACATTTTATTAAACAAGCTCCTTAGACCAAGTGTTTTTTAAAGTCACGCTGCGTTATTAAATTGTAATTTCTTATCTGTGACTTAGATAAGTCTTGGATCAGTAACTTCTCAGAATTATTCTTTACATTATAAAAAAACATATTTTAGTTTCTAAATATAGCCCAGCTGTTCAGCAAAGCAACATAAGTTCCTCGAACCATAGGGAGTCTATTGCATTTTATATGACCAATTCACACATTGTAATCATTCTTCTTTGCAAGGCTAAGATGTGTTTGATTTCTCTCTGGTGGTATTATGTGCTATGATATAAGCTTTGGAATACAGCATTTCAGTTTAGGTAAATAGCTTTCTTCACTAACTCATTGTAATAAAGCTTTTTCTGCAACTAAATTACGATTCTGCTAGCAGCTCCCTGTTCTACTTTATTATGATAGAAAGAATAACTTTCTATTAAAATAAGCTTAAAAGAATATAAATATATGGTTTACATAGGAGTTCACCTATATCGGAACGGAGTAGTTTTTCCCAACCTGTTCCAAAATAGTTAGTTTGACATTTTAGAGGGCTCATACACTGACTGAAGTTTGCAGTCACCTGGTTACTTCATATCAGATCTGTAGGTAGAAACCCTCATGATGTCACAGGAAATACACTTCCTCTGGAGTAGTATTTTTACAAAGAAACCCATTTAAACAGGAGACCACATTTTAGGAAATGAGTACTTAAATTACTTTCTTCAGATGACTAGTTTCAAATCCAGATTTTTTTCAATCAGTGTTTCAGTAACAGAAAATAGAGTAAGTTTTCAAAAACACCTAAACACCAGAAAGCTTTCGGTGAAGTAATTGATTCACTGTGAATGTATAGCTTTAGGCAAATTGTTCAATAGTTTTTGTGTCAGGTTATATGGTAAGAAGCCGATCCCCAAGCACAGAGGAGATTCCAGTTTGGGTGTGGAGGGGGAGGCACCCCACATACACCCCAACTGACTGCTCCCCCCAACTGACTGCTCCCCCCAACTGACTGCTCCCCCAACTGACTGCTCCTGAGGCATCAGAGAGCAACCCCAAAGGTTCATCACCCACCATGAAGGACCACAAAACACAATGACCCCATCATAGACGTGAACCCCGACAAGCACCCTTGGACTGCCCTTTGGAGCCTTAGCTCATGAGCTGGAGCAGCCTGTCACCATGAACCAATGGCAGAGGGTCTCCATCACCCTACAGGCTGGTCACTGCTGGGGGCGTGAGGACCACCACTGGGGGGCAGGGGAAGGGTATTTCAAGATTGCACAAGACTTATTATGAGATGTTCTGAGAATGATGGGGAAAGGGAGGACCAAGGTGGTTTGGGGAGGAGCAAGTGGGAAAACAGCAGGATAATAGGACAAAATTAGCTGGTGGTGTGCAAGCAGGGGTTGGTCAGTTCACTTGCCTGGATGTGGTCTGTGTGTGCCCAGTGCAGCCTGTTCTTTCCTCTCACTAAACCCCATTTCTAGCCATTTTCCTCGGTGAGGGGCTCAGGAAACTGTGCAGGGATGTGTGAGGGTCTCTGACAACCCCTGGCCTGGCACCAGGGGCTGGAGCCCAATGTATCCATGGCACCACTGCCTAGAGATGCCAAGTCATCTGCTGGAGGGACCAGGTCTGAGAGATTGTGGGGCATGAGGGTCACCTGAGACCCTCCTACACATGTGCGTGTGTTTGTGCACCAGAGAGATGTCTGTACCAGTATCCATAGCAGGGCTGTAGCCTTGGGGGCTTATACACCCAGGTGCTAGCTGCTGGGGAGACTGGAATCCTGGGGCAGCTATTGGATGAACTGAGCATCTGAGCCCACTGCTGGAGGGATCTACCTTAGATGATTGTGTTTCCCAGTATGGGACCTTCAGCCTGAGCTGCCCAACAGGAGGACATGATGCATATATGGACATATGATGCATATACATATTTATAAATACGCATATATATATACATATTTATATGTGATGTATGTGTGTGATCTGTGCTTGTGTGCCTTCTTAGGAACAACGGTTAAGCTTCACTGCTGGCTGGACCTGGGGGTGTGGAGATGTGGCAGACTTACCTCTGTTGGGCCACAGAATTTAGCCACCACCTAACATCATGTATGACTTTACCTGCCTGTAAACGTCAATAACAAGACAGTACTCTGCTCCCCTCACATAAAACCAAAGTTTAAATTAAAGAAGGTTTCCTTGAACATTTTTTTATTGAGAGCAGAAATCTGCTGTTCAGATGACTGAAACTGGACTATGACCTGCACTGAGATATGAGGGCAGGCAGCTTGTGTAAATAAGGAAATTTCCCGGTTTCCTGGAGTGGGAGCACAGACCCATTCTCAGTGAAGTCACTGAAAATCCCAGATAGCAGGAGTGCATCTGCAGGAGGCTGTGCAGGCAGCCCTCACACTAAACCATGAGAAAGCTATAGCTATTTGACTCTAGTCTTTTGTATACAAATTGAATACCCAAGTCATGGTGGTTTCCTTATCTGTTTTCTGCTTTTGTTTTGTGAGTCAGTGTGAATAATTGTCTTGAGAATGACATTAATTACTGGAAAACAAAGTTGAAATCCTAGATGGTGACTCTTGGGTTAAGCTTTTTATGCAGCTTTGACATTTTTCAAAGATTTTTTTCTATCCTGTACCCCAGCTGTACAGATGTGACAACTTCCTCTGCACCAGACAACAGGCAGTGATTTCCCGGGACTGAAAACACTGGACTTACACTGTGACCAATTTTCAGTTTCTTTTTTCCTTGAAAGAAGAGTGTCGTTTTATATTTCATATTTCTACCCATGTCTTGCTGTCTGAATGGCAACGACATTAATGGCATGCAAGATGGATAGCTGTGATGGATTACTTCAGTGACAGAGTCAGTGTGGGAAGAATAAGAATAACCTACACAGCACAGAGAGAGAAAACAAATAAAACAGGAACCAGCAGAATGGCTGGAATGCACCTCTGTAAGACACCTTTGTCAAGCACCAAGCAGCAGCTCAGGAGGGGCTATGTTTGTCATACAAACATTTTATGCATTGCTTGGTGCTTGTTCAAAGACTTGCCACATCTCTTTTCCAGTGAGCTCAGATTGCAGAAAAGGTTTGCAAGGAGATACCTGTGAGATTTGGCCCATGGATTCTGTTTTAATATAGTAATCAGTGTCTAATGGGCAGTAGACATTCAAAATAAGTATTATAAATAAAGATCAAGTAGTTTCCTGTTCCTCTGGGTCTCACAATGCTGTGTGTATATTGCCCTATCTTTGCATTCCTCAGGTTTCCCATAGAACACAATGATAATTTCTATCCCCCAGAACAAGAAAATACTGACCCTGCAGGATATCTTTAACATTCTGTAGTCACAATTATCTCCAAGAAACTATTTTTCAAACTTGTAACAATACCCTTAGACCTTATTTGATTATTCTGTTGTGGTTTGCCTTACTTAATTAGAGAGCCTGGAGAAATCCAGATCTGTGTCTTGGAACTTTTGTTCTTCAGTCTAAACTACGAACTATAGCAAGCTGAAGGGGCTGATTGATAGATCTTCCTGAAGACAAATGCAGCAAAGGTCAAGTGTGCAATATATTCAGCTTATTGGTAAGTAGAATACAGCACCTGGGAGAGGTACTTCGGCTTTCTGTGCAGAACAGAAAATATTGGACTCTCTTTCCAGCCTCAGGAAGATGCCATGTGCTCCTTGAACAAGCAAAAAAAGAAAAGAAAAGAAAAAGTGTGCAAGTCTTTCATGCGCTTAGTGACCTCAGATATTATGTGAATAGACAAGGGGACACTCAGGAGCCCAATATCCTCATGTTGTCTTCACGCTTTATAAAATGGACTGTAACGTTTACAAATTAATTTATTAATTAAACCCTGCAGGTTTTCAATGCAACATCTTTAAGAACAAACCCTTTGGTTTAGAGCACAGTCCTGCTTACAGTCTTTGCCCTGACTTCCCAGGATCTGCACATCCCACAGGAGCAGGTCACCAAAGATTTCTCTGCTCTGACAATGAGCTGTCTGTTTTCTCTCCTAGCAACAGCTACTCAAGCCTAAGAACAATATAGAGGGTTACAACACCTAAAGTGAAGGCCTTGGCCATTTGTATTCACATAGAACTATGTCACCAAATAAGGGTTTGGGTCCAAAATGTCGCTCACAAACAATACAACAGAATACATCAGTCTCAGAGACTTGGGTATTTTTTATTCTTTTTGAAAAAGGAACATGAACTGAATTTCAGCAGTTTCTTTCCTCATGATGACTGCTCATGTCTGACAGATTTTTGAAAGTTCAGAATGTTATAGCAAGAGTAGCACAAGGTTAATCCCCCAATCTTCATCCTGCAGTAAAGTAATGGGAACTAACTGTGCTGAGCACTGCTGACTGCTGAGATTTGTGCACATCCCTGTGCATCTTTGCATTTTTTCTGTTTGTTGGGGTTCGGCAACAGCAGGGCGATTTGTTAATTTCTGCAGTTCTGTTAATCTGGGGCGTTTCCATGACGATCGCAGCATTCCAGATTAGGATGTTCCCGCTTTGTGTCCCCCTTCAGCCTCCTCCAGCCACCACTGTGTTGCCTCCAGCTCCACGGTTTGACCACCTGTACCCTGTAGCCAGGGCAGCCTGTACTGCCAGCACTGACAAGACCTCCACTGCCGATCTTGTGCTTGCACAGACGAACGAACTCACGGCTGGTTAAGAGCAGGGCAAGCTAAGAAAATGCAAATCATGACATTCTTGGGTTTTGCTCATCTTTTATGGAGGGGCAGCCACTGCCTCACACCAGTGGCTGACGGGGATGAAGATTATGCATCACAAAACCTCAGCTTGTGGTACTGACATTACAGTGGTGGGCGTGATCAGATTCACTATTAGATGATGGGATACGACCCTTACAGACAGAGAGACTACATAGTGACAGTGATTTAGTATCTTGGTGTCCAGATGAATAGTGCTCATTGAAATAAATACCTGTTAGTTATCTGAGCACCTCTGAAGATCTGGGCCAATGTACTCTAATGCTTCATCAGCTCAGCAAGTGGAGTTTTTCCTTTGAAAAACAAGGACAGTGGCTCCCACCGAGTGTCTAATAACTCCTCATTATGCCTGCTGATTTTACATAAAAGGTGCTCAGACCATCTGCAGGTGGACAGCAACACAGACCTTACAAGAGCTGCCTAGAAAATGCAGCGTTGGTTTTCAGTCCGTTGTTTCAGTCTGCTGCTTTACATCGATACTGCTTTTGTTTCTCCTTATTTACAGCAGTGATAAACTGCCAGTCTTATCAGCAAGTTCTCCTTGAAGGTGTGACTTGCATGTGCATTTAAAAATCTCTGTTTTCAATCCTACTCTAAAGGTATCTATCAGGATAAATTCTAATCATTGTTATCTCAAGAGGAAATGCTATACTTCAATTAATGGCTCAAGTAATTGTGCTCAGCATGCAATTTGGCTGACAGTCACAGCTTTTGTTAACTATATGATCGCTGTTGTGGCTTGGACTGGAAAATCATGTTATTACCATTTTAAGATAATCAGCATTTTCTCTGTGAATTCAGAGGCTGAGCAGGGCAGAGTCAAATACACCAGAGTAACTCTGTGTAACACACTGCATTGCAGCAAGACAGCTAATAGCGGTGCAGCAAAGCACATTAGCTGCCAGGCAATACACTATGCTGTGGAGAATAGACTGATACATTGTCATATTTTGTAATCACACATACATTGGGGGATTTTTTAAGAGCTGAGGCATATTTCTAACAGGGATGCTAATACAATGAGCAGTCAAATGCATTTCTTTCACTCCGGTTATTTGTAAAATATTATCACGCTGGTATTTGTAGATGTTGGTGAAACAATTTTCTACCTGTTAGAGTGCAATGTTTGTCTGATGGAACATCCCATAGGGGATGGAGAATAATGTGACAAGCCTGTTGCAGTAACTATACCCTGATTTAAAACAAAAACCAGCAGCAAGAATTGTAGAGCCACAATATTTTAGAACCATAACACCTTTCGTGTGAGGACATTTTCAGTCACACAAACCTGAGTTGGAAGTTTGTTTTCCCAGTTTCAGTAGAAATTTGATACTTAAACATCAACTGTGCCTTTGGAAGAAATGGTAATTTCACTGGGCAGTTGTTGTTATGTTTGTCTCTGTTTTGCCTCACAATTGAGAATGCAAGCAGTGTAGAAAGTATCAAAGCTAGAACTACTCCTATAAGTAAAAAAAACGATGACCACACTACAATTTCATATTTCTTTGCAGGTGATTCGTGAACTCTTTTATAAGCTGTCTTCAGTTGAGCTGTCCTGGACTTTCCTACTGGCCCATGCATAGCAAGGAGGGTGGCAGGAAGAGAGGTAAGTCAAACCTCATAGATGTTTAAGCGGCTGTGCAGACCTATGCACAGTAATCACAGTCTGAAGCACTCTCCAGACTGTAGCTGATCTGCAACTACACCTTTTGCTTCACACCATTTCCTTACTCATCAATATGCGCCAATCCCAACAAGTGGAGGTTTTCCATCCCTAGGGCATGTCATTGCTGCCTGTTAGTAGCTACAAGTACTGGAGGACTGGCAAACAAATTGCCATCAGCCAAAAAAGCCCTTAGCCTGTCCTTAAAACTCTGCCTGAGCAACTGTCCATTTTCTACACAGAAACTCCCTGAAGAAGCACATGAAGTTTAGGAATAATCTAGGAATGCACTTCTATGAAAGATTAAATTAAGGCTGAACATTGCTTGAATATATAGCTGTACAGCAACACGTGCTTGGTATTACTTGGGAGAAAAATCTGCCAGATTTCTATGAATACATGGAGAAAAATATTCATAATATCTTAATGCATATTAATAGAGATGCCACTTTTTAAATGGGAAATGAATCATGTTGTAGATTTTTGCAGGTTTGATTTTATTATGGTGAATAAATAAAACAGCTTTCAGAATTTGCACTGAAATCCTGAAACTGCTTTTAAAGAGCTCACATGAACTACAGTTATCAAAATGACAAGAACAGGAAAATTTTAGCAGGAACAATGCAGCCAAGGATTAGCAAATTCCCAACGCCGTAGACAACAAAACCACCCTCATTTATTGTACACAAGAATAAGTAACCAAGCAAACCAAGAAAGGAAGGCATCTTGCTGTATTATACACACACCAATATATTATTAAATTATATATACAAATTATGTATACCACATTTCAGTGGAAACATAGAAAAGAGACAATATCTGCCCAGTGGGCTTCTGAATTTGCTGCTGACTCAAAAGGGGATTACCACAAAGGGGAATTTGACTGGTCTGTGGCTTTTAAATTTTTTCATGAAACAAATGAAGTGTCATGCATAGAAAGTTTGATTTCTTTAAAAGTTGTCTATATGAATGAAAAATATTAATATTTGGCTAAAAATAAAAGAGTGTCAACAAACCACAAAAGTTGTATTTTACTGTCTAATGACCTTGAAAGTACTTAGCTCAAACTCTGCACAAATTTTTCTCTTCTCAGGGACAAATACAGAAAATTCCAGATTCAAAGACAGCTTTTTGAGAAAAATGAGGAGCATACGATAATCATTCACCCAAGTTCATAACCTTAAATAAAGTGGATTTTTTTTTCCAAGAAATTGGGAATATTTTATTTCAGGAATACAGATTTGACTTTGCATTCATAACTTCTGTGAACATAATGATATTTTTATTAAGGTGTTTTGTATAGTTGATTAGGGTTTTTTTTTTCAAGCAGATTTTAGGTTATGGGTCATTTGTGAGCAGTTCTCTTCACTCTTTCTTCAACTGTGTGACAGTTGTAAGCCAACATGATGCTTTTTTTTTGGTACTGAAGAAGACAGAAGGTAAAATGAATTCCATACAAAGAACCAGTGCAAATTATTTATACATGCCATGAATAAATTGAGCATGACTTCCCCACCAGTACCTCTCAAAGTATGATCAGGGATAAGTTTAAACTTGCTTTTTATTCTACTGCTGCCATTTTTGCAATGGGCATCTGTGGCATCTATAAATATCTTGTCTCTAATTATTTCATTTTGTTAACATGCCAATATGTTAATCAAAATGTATTCTGCTACATATTCAGGAAGTTAATCTCAGGATCCCAGTCGCTGACCAGTTTAAAAATCTGCTGTAAATTGTACGCGTAAGGAAATACTAAGGTAACTGAAAAATCTGAAGTTGAGCAAGCTACCCTTATTTAACATTATTGATCTCCTGAAATGTTGAGCTGTAGAGATTTGTGCTCCTTCTTATTTTAGCCTCATAGTGATTTTTTTTTCCTTTTAACTAATCATTAGGATTTTTGAATTGCTAGGAAACACTTTCCCACCAGCAGTCTTGAATGTTTTTCCATTAAGTAGGTAACAAAATTAAAAGTGCTGAGACAAGACAATGTTATCTTTCTTCAAAGACATTTTAATGACATCAAAGAAGCATTTTAGGCAGGGGATGATAAGCTTCCAGGCTGGCTAGTTGCTAGCAGAGATTTTTGTGCTGTTTTGAGGTCAGTTTTGGCTCCCACTTAACCAGCTGTCTGTCTGGAGCATGAAAAACCCCCTTCATCTGAGAAAAATCTGGGTCCATCTTCTCTGTGACCTCACATAAAATACCTGTAGACAGCAATAAGGTCTCCTGTTCTCCATTCTCTTCTTCAGCCTGAACAGTCCCAAATCTCTCAGCTTTGCCTCGTATGACAGATGTTCCAAGCCATATATGAGGTTTGTGGTCCTTGACCAACTCACACCAATACATCTCATATCTCTTGTACTGAGGAAACCCATTTTTGAAATAGTCATTTTTAATATCATAGAAGCATTCCCTTCCCTGAGCTAAAGTTACTTTTGAACTGTGGGAACTGAAATCAGCACTGAACTGATGTTGTTTTGCATTTCCCCTCACTTACAAGATTTCCACTATCACCCCAATGGATCACATCTAAACAATGACTGAAGAAATGAAGTATTTGTATGTTTAGCATAGGTTGATCTCTGCTGTCATTGGCCTGAACAATAAAATTTTCAGCAAATCCAAAATAATTAGCATCACTGGTTAAAAAAAAAATTAAAAAAAAAATCTCATGCAACTATTTTTTAAGATACTCCTGACTTTTAGTCTTTTGGTCATAGAGAAAGTAAGCGTGGTTTTGAGCTGCTTGACCATTCTTGTGAATTTTAAATTTATTGCATTTTTGTTTACACAGAGCCTTGACGTGATTCACTTACCTCTTACTCTGGTTTGAAACAGACACTGAATAGTCATCTTACAATGGAAACAATGCATGTCCCCTATCTACTTTTCAAATTTGCTTTTCTGGGCAAAAGTATAACAAAACATCTACAGATTAATTTTTTCTGTGCTCACTAAAAGAGTGTTAATCATGATGAACTAATGTGATTTTAATGGGAATGTCATAAGTACCCCTATGCAAATTCTATTTTAATGTAACAATTAATTGCACTGTGCTTTCATGAAACGAGATAGCTTGCAGTGCAGCATTACAGCTGGTGCACTAAAATACTGTGACCTCTGATGAAAACCTGTGCTATTGACAGGATCTTCCCACATAAAGCTTGGAAATTGAGTGGGACCAGGCAGCTGAAAGGAGGCAGGGATTTACAGACCAAATTTGATTCTTTACTCTTGTTGCCTACATGGTAATTAATCCAAATGAAGGAGTCAAGAATTAGGGCTTCAAACCCTCAGAGCTTGAGAAGAAGGGGTAGCAACCTGATTGATAAGTAGTCTTCCAAAACAGGCCTCTCCTGCAGGGATTTTGAATGGCCAAAGGTGCTGCTGTGCTGCCCAGGATGAGTTCCCCACTTTGACATAGCTTTTCTGGGCAGACAACTCTTCAGCCCCGAGGCAGGAGCTCTGTTTTTCCTCTAGAGTAACACATTGCTCATTACCCAGATTGTCCTCTGAACCTTAAATATTTCTGCAGCATCCCTTTTGTATCCCTTCCTTGTAGGAACCAGAACTGCACTCAACAGCCTGGACATGGTTGAAAAACAGTTTTATTCAAAGGTATAACTCGTTTTGTGTTGCTTTCTGAGTAATTCCTAACATTTGCTTTTGGTCTGCATTTTTAATGTGCAGGTTCCCACTTACTCGTGTATGTTAGGACAAAATCAAAAGAATTTCAAGTCTCAGAACAGATTACAAAACAGTTCAGTCTCTGGCATGTCTGAGCTTTAACCAGTTTATAAAGTCCCATAGTACCAGCTGAACACAATTATCAACAAATGCTTTATTCTGACTTCTGCCGTGAGGCTTATACATAGTTTTTTGTTTGTTTGTTATGTACACTTTGTGAGCTCAGGCCATGAAGTGTCTTGGAAATATGCAGAGACCTTGAAAGTGATTTGATGTTTAGTGGGAAACCAGAATGAAGAGTACAGAGCCAGGCAGATGTAGCTGTGTTGACATGTGTGGCTAAGACACACCACCTGAGTTTCTAAGAGCTAGAATTTCCTATAGACTAAAAGTTTATGCTCACATTTTGCTATGGTCTAGCAAGGAATTAACATGGGAATAAATAGTGAATATAAAGTCACTGCTCATCTGAGTGAAACAAAGTCTTCTAATGAACTCAAGATGAGTAAACCTGTAGACACAATGATGCACAAACATACCAGTAACGTGGAGTCAAAGAGCTGGAAGCTTAACTTCTGCTCCATTGGTATTATGGGATTTTTGGTGCAGATGTCTTCATTAATACATCAGTCTTATCCTAGGACAGGGCGTAATGTGTTCTCTGTACTTGATGAAGGATGGGTAGTGTGATTCATTTGCTTGTTTCTAGCATCTAACATGTTTGATCAGTCTAGTACATTATTTCATCACTAACTCACCAAATGCTTATTACTAGTTTCTGAAAAGGACAGGTTCTTATGACTTCGGATAGCCATAAGGAGGAAGCTTGCCTTAAGGGTAAGCCACTTTCTCTCTCTATAATCTGTCTCAGCCATGCTGAGCACTGTGGAGAGGTACAAGAAGAACATAACAAACATGTCTTCTTTAGCACCAATGACTGGTAGAGACACTGCTTCCTGAATACAGATCGTCATACCTAAAGTATTGCATTGTTTAAGACAAACTGACGGTTGTCTTGCTTGGAAATGAGACTTACAGCAGAAATATATTCAGAACATATCCAGAAAATATTCTTATGTTAAGAATTGGGAATTTGAAGAAAGATGCAACAAACACTTCTCCAGGTGCTTCACTGGTATATGCAGCATATAGAAAAAGCAACTGTTGTTTGTGATCAACTTTAATAAGTCAAAGTAATTGTTTAAATGTAGGTTGTAAACAAATGGGACCGATGATGGATTGTTGTAAAAACATGGGTTGATATTACTCCAGGGTGGGTAAGTCATTTGAATTCTAAGACTTTTCTGGCAGGAAAACAAATTGTATAAATCAGTTCTAAGTAAAGATAGGCCACAATTTATGAAAAAATTTTCTAAACATCTGAAGAGAGAAGCTTTGTTAGAGCTTTCCAAAGCTCCTCAAACTGGGGAGAAAAACCCAAGTCTGTTTCAGGTAGAGTTTCTTAAAGATACTGAGAAAAAACTTATAATGTGGTTGAATGTAACATCAAGAGAACGAAATGAATGATTCAGGAAGGCCTTTTTTGATTTATATTCTTATAGTTGTCATCTTATCTAGTGCATTTAGGGCAAGATTTGGCAGCCTACATGGAGACATTATGAGGAAATTGCTATTTTCATCCAGCCTATCTTACCTCTTGTTTTTAACATTTCATTTCCACTTATCATCCAAAGTGATGCCTGTGATCAGGTTTTGTTGTTCTTGTTTTCAATCAGGATGAACACAGGTAATAAACACCTGAGATAATCCCACAGCTGTTAGCAATTGGATTTTTCCTTTTTCTTTTTTTTTTTTTTTTTTTCCCCCTCAGGAAAGCGCTTACAGCTTCTGAATTTGAATCAGAAATGCATTTGGAAGTCAAACTGTTTCCTGACTGATGCACATTCTTGTTTTCTAGATGAGACTCCCTTCCCCCAAGAGCAACGAGTGCTGCATGAAACTCATACAAAACTTGAGCCTTCACTTGTGGCTGCTTCCTGCATAATGTGTTCAGAGCAAATTCACTCTGCAGCATAGATCTCGATTACACATTTATTCCAATTGTTAGATGCATTGTCAGGAGGATAATAAGGATAGTGGGGATAGGGAAGATTTATCTGGCTAGGAAAATCACATTGTGTTCAGGCTCCCTGTAGAGCTTTTATTGACTCTGCTGCCAGCAGAGATTAGCACAACGCAAAACCGTTAAATACACAGCCAGCACTTCCCACTATTTAAGTGGTTCAAATAATTAGCAGTTTTCTGCCTCTCCATTTACATCTTTTTTTTTTTAGCTGGCAGACTCATTTTTAAAAATATGTCTATATGGATTTGTATGCCACTTTAACATTTTTGAATTGAAACACTTCTACTGGGCAGTCGATCACTTTGGATAAACATCTTACCTAGTGCAACATCTTCAGGAGGCTATTAAAAGCATTAAGTTAGAGCCTCTTCACGATATTTCAGAAGCCACATTTCATGTGTAAATTAATTTATTCACTTATATTCAGTCACATAACTGTTGAATCTACAGGACTATGATAAATTACTTTCCAATTCTCTTTCAAAAGAATTTCTTTCCACTGACAATAGAGAGAACCCAAAGGTATTTAGTCTTATCTTGACTCCAGCACCTAGAAGCTTATAGAAAGGTCTCAGTGTTTGCTGTCGGGTGTGAGGCAGCACAGGATGGAAATCAGGTAAAGGAAAGACGGGGTCAAATTTCCAAAGTGTATTACAGTGATCATGTTCTCAGCTTTATATCAAACCTCAAGGGTTATGCTTCCCAACAGGGGTGTTATTGTAATAACCTGTTTCTGTGTGTTCTTGGGTGTTTTATTACGTTGTGTATGAGCAGTACTTCCTCTGCATTGATTTGTACAGTGCAATATAAGATTTTTCTTCTGCTATCTTCTTCTTGTCTGGCTGAATGATACTCTAGTTTCATAGTAGAACAGGCTCAGAATTTCAAAGATATGTGGGGAAAATGGTGGTGGGAAGGAGTTACATAGTATTTTTAAACTCTGTACCTAAGCTCAAGGATTGTCTCAGATGGTGTGCAACCCTGAGGAAAAAAAATGAGAAATGGGACCCTAAATTATTCTTTAAAAAGGAAGTACAACAGGTCCCCTTCCAAAAGCGCATCCGTCAGCCAGTTCAGCTTCTTTTTCTCCTTTGCATAATCTGACTTTCCCCAAAAATCATCAGTATTAGGAACAAAGAGAACAGCACGTACTTTGGCAGTAGCATGCAAAGACTTCAGATCCAGCACTAAATGCACTGTTAATTCATTATTAGATTTGATTTATGTGTTGCCTCCTGCCAGATTCATTTGAGTATTATACTTTGCTTTAGAGAACTGCCCTCATGAGCTTGAGAGGACCACTTTGCTTAATCTGTTGTGAAACTGCAGGTGACTCCAGGGTGTAACATGGCAGACATTAATTGGTAGCAGTAAACAGTGCACAGCTGAAGTCTAACCCTGTAAAAGTTGTTGTCTTCAAATCCT
The DNA here is from genome assembly GCA_013400055.1 of Nycticryphes semicollaris. Lineage (NCBI taxonomy): Eukaryota > Metazoa > Chordata > Aves > Charadriiformes > Rostratulidae > Nycticryphes > Nycticryphes semicollaris. The sequence goes on from VXBJ01001064.1 coordinate 334,454, forward strand.
CTGACCTTGGTATCATTGTATGCTCTAGGGCAAAAAGGTCTTCACACCTGTAGCTGTGGAAAATCAGTCTCAGTTCCCTAAAGATGGGAGTGCTGTCACTAAAAGTCACTGAAAGTTAGTAGCTGCATTTCTGTTGGAGTGCTGAAGAGAAGTTTTAAAAAGCAAGATTGGTTTGGTGATTGTATGCAGGTATGCTGCTTTGGATTGGGGGAGAGCTAATTGTCTTTATAGTAGCTAGTATGGGGCTACATTTTGGATTTGTGTTGTAAACAATGTTGATAATGCAGTCATGTTTTATCTCCTGGGCAGTGTCAAGGGTTTTTCTNGGGCGGTGTCAGGTGTTTTTCTGCCCCTGACACTGCCCTGCCAGCAAGTTGGCTGAGGGTGCACAAAAAGTTGAGAGGAGAGAAAGCCAGGACAGCAGACCCCAACTGATCAAAGCTCTATTCTAGGCCATATGGCATCATGCTCAGCATATAAAGCTGGGGGAAGAAGAAGAAAGGAGAAGATATTTGGAGCTACGATATTTGTCTTCCCAAGTAACTGTTATATGTGATGGAGCCCTGATTTTCTGGAGATCGTTGAACACCTGCCTGCCAATGGGAAGGTGTGAATGAATTAGTTGTTTTGCTTTGCTTGTGTTATGGCTTTTGCTTTACTTATTAGACTGCCTTTATCTCAGTCCATGAGTTTTCTGACTTTACTGATTTTCTTCCCCATCCTGCTGGGGGGCGGGGAGTAAGTGAGCAGCCCTATGGGGATTAATGGCTGGGTAGCATTAAACCACAACAGCAGGTTCAAGTGTTTGTGTTGCTGTTTCAAGAGTGATGTTTAATTTTTAGTAGCCACATCAGAGAAAATCTTCTCTCTTTGTATGTTGTCAACTTCACCTCTACTAAGCTTTTTAATATCTTTGGGAGTAATCCACAGAGCTGTGTGTTTTCTGGGTTCTCATTCCAGAGTCCAGGCAATGAAACTGAGTGGGACTGATGTTCACATTATTTTGGTCCAATAAATTACTCAGCGTAGAGTTGGTCAAACTAAAGACCTGAATTCAATGCAAATATCTTTTATTTAATTGAATCAAATCAGACTCAGAATTGGAGGAGCCTGAGGAAAAAAAAAACCCAAGGATAAATAAGCACAACTGACAACTAGGTAGTTCATACACGTACCAGCATATCTGCGTTTGTGCTTCCTGCTGGGCATATTTAGTAGTGATTGAGTTAAATGTTTATGTCTTGGCCTCTGGATGATTCATATTTTAGAAAAAAATAAAAATAAAAACAACCAAATGAAACAAAAAATAGTACAGGTGTCTAAACGTGTCATTAATATGAAAAAATTCAGCAGTTCCACATCTTAGCTAAACCACTATATTTCCTCAATGTCTTTGTCAGATCTTGAATCCCTTTTTCCCCTGGTGTGTGGACATAATAACAGCTATTTGTCTAATTCACAGTGAAAATGAGGTTTTTGTAATAAACATTTTCTTTATGTCTTAACTGTTGAAACTCCAATCTTTTTAGCACTCAAAACTGCTGACAGATACTGTCAACACAATATCTTGAAAACAAAAAGCTATGCTTGTCTTCCGTTCTTCTTTGGCTGTTCAATTTCTCCTTCAAATTCTGAGTTGCACACCAACAAATTATAACCCTGCCCAGATAATCCAGTGTCTTCCTCTTCTTCCCAGATTTGTAGTATTACAATTATTAATTTGGATAACTGCTATTTATAGTCACTGGTGTCAGTCTTGAATACAAAGATTACAGCGTTAAAGGAAAATAGTGGTTAAATGTAGGAGTGCTCTCCAGGATATTCATAAATCCTTTTCAGTCTGTGTTTGATGACAAATACTTGAAGGAAGTGTCCTAAGACCCTGCAAATGGCTTTAAACAATATATTAGTTTTGTGTTACAATCAGCACTAGCAAATTATCATTAGCATTAAATGTTTGTCACAACTGACACATTTAAACAAAAATGCTTGACCATTTTGGCAATGTGCCTTTTCAGATTTATAGTAAATTATTTGACTAATAGTGTGTGATGCAGCCTTCTAAATATAGGTCCAACTGCCTCCTCAGTAGGGCTTGCAATTCTGTAGACTTTGTTTCGCATCTGCTGGTCCCAGCTGGGTGTCTCAGATACTGCAGAGCATCTGAGAAATGTGGTCCTGAACACCAGTGTTTGGGCAACTGAACTCCACTCACGTGTCTTATGTATCAGTCAATCTGTCCTGGGGAAAGGAAGGTAGAAAAAGATGATACAAATCACTTACTATTTTCATTGAATGGTTTGGATTGGAAAGGACTTTAAAGATCGCTGAGTTCCAACCCCCCTGTCATGGATGGGGACATCTCCCACTAGACGAGGTTGATCAAAGCCCCATCCAGCCTGGCCATGAATCCTTCCAGGGATGGGACATCCACAGCTTCTCTGGGCAGCTTGTTCCAATGTTTCACCACTCTCCGAAGAAAGAGTTTATTCCTAATATCTAATCTAAGCCTCCTAGGATGGAGATGCCGCAGCCTCTCTGGGCAGCCTGTGCCAGGAATAGTGAAACAGAATGCCTCAAGCCAGGAACTGTGACTGTTGCACCTTGTTACACCACCTGTTGTTACCAAAAAGAATTTCACTCTGCTGCTTCTGTAAGTCTCCTTCAAGCAGCTGCTGACAAATATTAGATTCTCCTCAGTCTCCTGTGCACCAGACTAAGCAAGCCCATTTTCTTCAGCCTTTCCCTATGGGCCATAAACTCGAGGTCCCTTACCATCTTGGTAGTCCTCCGCTGGACTCTCTCCAGTTTCTTAATATTTTTCTTGAACTAAGAGGGGCTAAAACTGGACACAGGATTCCTGGTGTAGCCTTATCAGTGGTAAACATGGAGGGGATACAATCTTCCCTTCCCTTCCCTGATGACAGCTCCAGTGTATCCCAGGATGCAGTTTGCACTATTTGCACTGAGAGCACATAGTTGGTTGATGTTTGGCATGGTGTCAACAGCAACTCCATGAGCTTTTCGGAGAGCACTCAGACACCATTTGGGGTATAGAACCATGACTTCAGCAGGAAAACAAGATTCTTCACAAGGCAATGCCATGCACTAGCTAGAAATCATAATTTGTTTGAAATACAACTATTTTCTGCTGTTTCATATTCTGTTTATTACAGAAAATCCCTAGTCTGGGAATTGGACACTAGCCCAATTGATCTCAATGGGAATTTGTCCAGTGAAAAAAAGATAGTTTATGTAATGTTGTATATGATAAAGCTCCTTAATGAAATCATATTTTTATTGGCAATAAAACACACCCCTCAGGTGTGTAGTAAAGTTCTCTAGGTTCTACATAGGGCTCTGGCACGGGTTGCTCAGATAATACTTCTCTGGCAAGCTGTTCAGAGTCCTGCCTCAAAATCCAAAGTCAAAATGTGTACTTTTGCCAACTAATAAGGTGGATGGAGTTTCTACCTCTTTTTAAGACTGTGCAAAACTCACAGCCTATTTTTTTTGACTGCAGAGCTTTAAAAAATGTTTCCTGACTGCAGCACAGCATTACTCAAAGAAAATTTGTTGAGAAATTGGCACTATTTGCAGTGCAGCCAGCAGGGGTGGCAAGTAACATTTAATTACATATGTAAATGAATACATGTTGTGCTGTGAACACTGAAACAAGAAAACTTATCATATTTTATTAATAACAATAATGCCTGGTCTGGCTATTGTTCCTGATGGCAGGTGGCATTGCTTGAATCACAAAGATGTAATCAAAAGGGTATTAAAGCCAGATTGATTATTTTCTGAACACTTTTTTCAGCTTCATGGGTTTTTACAGTTGTTCAAAATTGTCTCACTTTGTGCCATAGTAATTCCATGCAATTGCGTAATTTCATGCCATTGCAGCTCTTTTCTTAAGCATTAGATATCTTTTTTTGTAATGCATGCTCCCTCTCCCTCTAACTAACTTGCCTTACTGCCTTCCTTCTTTTCTTCTGTAAACAGTCGACAATAACCTTGAGTTTAGTTAGCTAAATTTATTAATTATTAAAATTGTCAAATTTTCATGAAGTATTTACTTCGTAATTCAAGAATATAATGTCAAATAAGCCTCAGAGAGGTGGTTCTGACTTTTTTTTTTTTTTTTTTCTTTTCAGTTAAGTTTCATCCAGATACTTCTATGGTGTAGCCACTGCATGACTATATAAGTGTTAACAACAGTGGAAGTGAAGCAGAAGAAACTAATGTCCACTGGAGTGATATCAAAGATACTGGAACATAGCATGGATGAACCACAAACTCTCCTAAGTCAAAGTGACAACATTACCAAACCTCATTACCTTCAAGAAATTAACTTAAGCATGCACACACAAGCTTTGCTGAATTTCACTCATAAACAAGTCTTTTTGAAATTCAGAGATTGAAGCTCTAGCCTGTAGACAGATTCACTTGCATGAAACCAAACCAGAATGAACAGCACTCAAATTAATCTGTTTTCCAACATATGATGAATTTTCCCATCAGCTTCCAGCTTGCAGACCCTTCTACCCCTCCAGCACTTCTCTTTTTTATTTAAAGTTATATCTTAAATCCAAGATCTTGTAAACTTCAGGACATTGATGCTTTACATATTCTGTATATGAATAACATATTGCTATTTCTTCTTTATTATGGAAATGTTCTTGCAAATGGTCTTTCTGGCTAATGTTGTTTTCTGTCTCAAAAATTGCACATATAATATTTTAAGGTCACTTATGATACTTAATGTGTATTATTGAAACAAAACAAAAAAAAACCCCAACAACGTTTTGAGAAATAAACTATAACATAAGCTGATTTTAGTGTCCAGGAACTCTTCCTGTTTAATAGATTAAAACAAAATTAAACCAGAGTTTCTCTACAGTTTGAAAGCAGCACTAAATTAAATGCTATCTTCTCTATCATGCTGCCCATGCTGATAATAAATACAGCATTAGAAATAAGATGCCACAGTAACTCTCATGCACTTTAATTCCTGCAAGGTTTCTAGCGTTTGTTTCTCTGCAGTCTAGGATTTCTGTAGCACAGTAAGAAACACAGAGAAGATCTTTGAGAGTGAAGGATAATTTATAACATGCTACTTGACCCATTTGTCAACTAATAAGATCAATCCTACCCTCTGTGGTACCTGAATGTCATGGTGAGTTAATCATCACAGCTTTCGGTCTTTACATAGTTCCCATCAGGCTTACTGCACCATGGGTTCCCTTAACCTAAAATCTCTTCTCAAATTCATATTGCTCATCTTCTCCATGTTACTCTGCTGAATTATTTCTTTAGGCTGTTTTGTGGTGATGCATCACACACTCCAGTGGGCTCAAGACTGAGTAAATTAATATATTGGGAATGTAAAAAAAAATTCAGATTTTCAAATGTAATTTTCAGTATCCATTTTGTCCATTAACATGACTGGGAATTTGTAATCAGCTACACTACGCAGCTTCCAGATAAATAAATATCTCTCTTTTATCTTGGTTTTTTTTTGTTTGTTTGTTTGTTTGGTTGGTTGGTTTGGTTTGTTTTGGGTTTTTTTGGTCATTTTCTGAAGCCAGAATCAGAACTTCTATGTCACTGTAAAAAAACATAAAATAAAATAATCTTGTGAGTCCTTGTTTTTTGTCATTATATCTGCAATATGTGCAGTTTCCCTGAATGCTCCACAGTTCAGCATTTTCCAGTAGTTATTATTGGCACTCGTTGCTCATGAGTGAGCACTGGCCAACGCCAATGAAGTTTGGATTGAGCATGGTTGCTGCAGAGACAGTAGGAAAGATCAGGGCTTGCAAGTCACCACTGTACAGGGGATGGATATGAACCTGTTTAAAATTCAGCTGGTTTTCTCAGACAAATGGGTTTGGGTGATATTCTACCTTCTCCCTCTTAGGAAAACCTCTACAGAACAGAAATAGTTGTGGAGTGGGTATCACAACAGTTTCTTAGTTTCACTATTTTTCCATCTAATATCACACTTCAAAATGTTGTTTCAGGAAGTTTTAAACCTGATTTGTATTAATTTTTGGATTTGGGCACAGAGAATGTTTTTTCTAGCTTGTGGTGATGTCACATTGATCCATGTAAATAAATACTCAGCACTAGCTGAAAACTTTGGCTTGGGTGAACCACGGTGAGATATTTGCCCTGTCATTTCACAAAAAAAAAATTTATTTCATTCAAAATCTAATGTAAAATAATTAGCTGGACTACAGCAGAAAAAATAATTGTTTCCTTGTGAACCAGAACTAGTTAACTTGTGAATCCAATGTGGAAAAAAAAATAAAATAGGGAGAAGTGTGTGCAATGAAATCCTGCTTCTGAACACTGCCAGATATAGTGTGACTTGAAAAAAAAGTCGAGCAAAACCTAACAGTTGTGTTGGATTAGAAATAACAGTTAGAAATATCAAGCTGTAAGTTGTGAGCTTGTACCCAAACTAAGCTTGGGAGCTGAGGTTTTGCTATAGAACACTCTCTAGAAACAATTGTAATGATCCATGCCGTGAATGACATGAAATATGACACTGCATGCCTGAAAAGAATTAGTACTCTACAAGCATGATAAATCCATCTGCCATCTGTCCCAAAGGAAAGGGAATTCATGTAGTTTCCTGTGCATCATTCCATCCATTTCAGTTGAATTCCAAACAATATTTGGGTATGGTAGATTTCCCAGCTACTTTTACATTCACTTGTAATAATTCTTTTATGGGAACTTAGTCTTCCCATTATTAGTTGGAATGTACTTTATAACTAGGCATTGCTTCAGCCTGTCCTAACAGTTCAGAATTAATAGATGGGAAGTTTAAGTTTTCTGCAGTTTTCATGACTTCGTTGTTATATTGCATCCTGCCATTCAGTCATCCCTGGGAAGTGAATGGAGATCATTGTTTGCCAATAGACAGAAGTGAGGACTTTGCAATGATCTATCATTTATTTTTAGCTTCACTAGATTTTATCACGAAGTAACAGATAATGTAATCATCATCAGTATAGTTGGCAAGTACTGCCTTGGAACAGGCAGTATGAATAAATAGCATTTTCATTCTTCAATGAAAAAAAATGATTAATTTGTAATGCAATAGTGTGCTTGTGTTTCAGTTTACCTTACCATCTACAAAGCATACCAGTATGTCTGCAACCTGGTTTTATAAATGGTGTATCACCACCATATTTAACATAACTGTATATAACTGTATTTAACGTCATCTTTCAGTTCAAACCTGTGTAACTATAGCATGTTAAAACACTGTGTTACAAGTAAGAGGTGAAGAATCTTTACCTAATCAAGTAGGAACAGCAAATCTAGATGACCTTTCTTCAAAGCCCAGGGAGCAGTGTGTTTAGTTACCTGTGACTCCTCAGCCCAATTATTCAGTTTTCTGTCTACAAGTGTGTCTGCTGGGATCAGCCTTCAAACTTCAACAAAAGCAAGACTTAAACTAACCCTTCTACACTACCTTGTATAAGCTGCTTTTCCTGTGCATCATCGGTCCCTACTCCTCATAGTGCCACTTGCTAGTTAGTTGTATGTAGCAGAAACTGAACCTGGGATGAGTTAGCCATGACTCTTGCACCGAACCAGTCTGTTGTCTAGTTTTGGCAAGGGAGTGCTTGGTTCTCTCTGTTTCCCATCCATGGCCTGGTTTAGGTGGCTATGCTTGGGTAAAGGAAGATGCCCTGCATGGACTTCTTTCTCTCCTGTGACTCTTAGGGGCTGTACACAGGACCAGAAATAGGCATTTAGTCAGATGAATGCTCCATCTTATCAGACATCACAACACTGCTGAGTTTTCCAGGCCAAAAGCCCATTCAATTTTCCTACAGCAGTTACTGAGAAGTAATGTACAATCACAACTGAACTGAAGCAAAGATTCTTGAAACCAGACTAACATTCTTGCTGCTTTTAGAGGAAAGAAGGCTCCTATTCATCTGTCATCCTCTGTGTGTCTTTTCCAATTCTGTCAAGTGAAGATTGATGTAATATTTATTGGATAACTGTCTTATGCCTTCCTCTCTGCATACGTTGTGAGTCTATGAACCTAGGGCTTGTTATCACCTTAGATGAAAATTATAGTGCTAGAAGGTTTTCAAGGAGTTACTGCTCAAGGTGTTGTCCTTTGCAAGTGAAATATGGTAAGGGCATAATTAATTCAAGATCTTCCTGGAAAGCATTGATAACTTCCTTTTCCAAGTTGACTGAGGAGCCAACAAGGAGAGATGCCATTCTGAACCTGAAGGGCAACCTTGGCTGCAGTGATCGTGAAATGGTGGAATTCAAGATCATTAGGGTGGTGAAGAGGATACACAGCAAACTCACTATCCTGGACTTCAGGAGGGCAGATTTTGGCCTCTTCAGTCATCTGCTTGCTACAGTAACATGGGATAAAGCCCTGAAAGTAAAAGGGGCTCAAGAAAGCTGGTTAATATTCAAGGATCACCTCCTGCAAGATCAGGAGCGATGTGTCCCAACAAAGAGGAAATTGAGCAAAAACACCAGGAGGCCTGCATGGAAGAACTCAAAGACAAAAAGTACACCTACAGAGTGTGGAAGCAAGGACAGGTAGCCTGGGAGCAATAAAGAGAAATTCTCTGAGCAGTCAGGGATCAAGTTAGGCAAGCTAAAGCCCTGATACAGTTAAATATGGCCAAGGATGCTAAGGGCAGCAGGAAAAGCTTCTATGGGTATGTTGGTGACAAAAGAAAGACTAGAGAAAATGTGGGCCCTCTCCAGAAGGAAATTGGAGATCTGGTTTCTCAGGATATGGAGAAGGCTGATGTAATCAATGACTGTTTCTCCTCAGTCTTCACCAACAAGTGTTCTAACCAAACTGCCCGAGTCCGAGAAGGCAAAGGCAGGGTCTGTGAGAATGAAAAACTGCACACTGTAGTTCAAAATCAGGTTCAAGACCATTTAAGAAACCTGAAGGTGAACAAATTCAAAGGACCTGATGAGATACATTTTCAGGTTCTGGGGGAACTGGCAGATGAAGTTGCTAAGCTATCTACAATATCTATTGTATCTGAGAAGTCATGGCAGTCCAGTGAAGTTCCCACTTACTGGAAAAAGGGAAACATAAGTCCCATTTTTAAAAAGGGGGAAAAGGAAGACCCAAGAACTGAAGGCTGCTTTGTGCCCAGCAAGATCATGGGACAGATCCTCCTGGAAACTATGCTAAAGCACACAGAAAATAAGGAGGTGATTGGTGAGACCCAAAGTGGCTTCATTAAGGACAAATCAGTCCTGAAAAATCTGGTGACCACGTACGATGGTGGTACAGCTTTGGTGGATAAGGGAAGAGCAACTGATGTAAGCTACCTGAACTTGTACAAAGCATTTCACACTATCCTGCATGGTATCCTGGTCTCTAAAATGAAGAGACATGGATTTGATATATGGACCACTTGATGGATAAGGAATTGAATGGATGGCTGCACTCAGAAGGGTGTTATCAACAGCCTGATGACCAGGTGGTGACCAGTAATAAGTGATGTTCCTCAAGGAGCAGTACTGGGATTGGTGGTGTTTAACATCTTTGTTGGCAAAATGGAAGGTGGGATTGGGTGCACCCTCAGCAAGTTTGCTGACAACACCAAGATGTGCAGAGTGGTTAACACTCTGGAGGGAAGGGATGCCATCCAGAGGGAAATAGACAGGCTTGAGACATGGGCTTGTGCAAACATCATGAAGTTCAACAAGGCCAATTGCAAGATCCTACGCGTGGGTTGAGGAAAACCCAAGTACAAATACAGAGTGGGCAGAGAATGGACGGAGAGCAGCCTTGAGGAGAAGGACTTGGAGTTGTTGGTGGATGAGAAGCTCAACATGAGCTGGCAATGTACACTGGTAGCCCAGAAAGTCAACTGCGTCATAGACCGCATCAAAAGAAGTGTGACCAGCAGATCAAGGGAGATGATGTTGCTCCTCTACCCCACTATGGTACCCCACTGCATCCAGCTCCGGAGCCCCCAACATAAGAAGGACATGAACCTGATGGAGCAAGTCCAGAGGAGGACCACAAGGATGACCACAAGGAGCACCTCTCCTATGAGGACAGGCAGAGATAGGTGGGGTTGTTCAGCCTGGAGAAGAGAAGGCTTGGGGGAGACCTTATAGCAGTCTTCCAGTATGTGAAGGGGGCCTACAAGAGAGCTGGGGAGGGACTATTTATCAGGGAATGTAGTAATAAGATGTGGGGTAATGGTTTTAAACTGACAGAGGGTAGATTTAGATAATAGGAAGAAGTTCTTTACCGTTAGAGTAATGAGATGGTGGCCCATGTTGTCCGGAGAAGCTGTGTATGCCCCATCCTTGACGGTGTTCAAGGCCAGGCTGGACGGGACTTTGAGCAACCTGATCTAGTAGGAGGTGTCCCTGCCCATAGCAGGGGGTTGGAACTAGGTGATCTTTCAAAGTCCCTTCCAACACAATGCATTCTATGATTCTAAGAAGGATGTTAAGGCTTTCATGCAGTTCACCATTTCCCTAACATCTTCAGGCTTTGCTAGTGTCTTGAGACAGAAAAACCTCTGAGTTCTAACAGCTGTCTTTTGAGGTCAAGAGCAATACCTAATTCAAAGCTTTTGGCTGAGTTACGTGTAGCATTTCCTCGTATGCACTGCTTTTCTCCATAAAGGCACATTTCTTTGATGTTTTGTAGATTTAAGCACCGAAAAGACAAAGCATGGCTGTTAGCAATCTTTCAAGATTTGTGCAGAAGGAGGAAAACTGCAAAATTCATGAAAAGAAATTCAGATGAAAAGTTTCAATGAACTATGACTAACAGCCTTCAGTAGCTGTTAGCACCGAGCAGCCTTCTCAAAATTTTCTGTGTGAGCAATGGAAGCCTAGAAGAAGACTGGGAGAAAAATGAGAGGGTCTTGCATAGTACTTGTATGAAAAGCCTTTAGGGATTTTCAAGTAAAGATGGAAAATTTAGCTATAGTGTAAGAATAATATTTCTCTTTGCCTGCTGATGAATTTTATATTGATGGAGTAGGATTTAAAGTTTTTCCTGATGCTTTATTAACTTGGAGTTAAAACTGATGGAAAAGCTTATCCACATGTGTATGAAAAATAAAATATAATATATATTTATTTATAGATATGCATACATGGCTATATTTATAGATACACAGACATATTAGCAAGATACATTTGATCACAGTATTGGTCTATTTTGCTATAAATGAAGGAGAAACATCTGCTTTGATCAAATGTGGTTAAAGAAATTACCGAGAAAACTTTCTGAGACTAGCAAAAGAGCCCACAACCTCAGTGTAATTGTATTGTGCAGCAATTTTCTAAGTTATTCAGTACCATATCAGGTGCTCTAAATTCAGGAAAGTTCATAAGGTCCTTGGTAGTTTTCAAGGACCATCCAGATAATTTGCTTTTTCCGGTGCATGCATACTCCATGAGTTTTCTCCAAGTTACAGACCTTAGCATGGAGTTTTTAAATTTCCAGCCTGCATTTATCTGTAGGCAACTTGTTGCCTATTTTATGCTGAATCCACACAGTCGAATAATTTTTACAGGTTTTATAGAGAGTAAATATCGATATTGTGTGTCAGTCTTCAGTTTCATAAACTAAACAAGGGACTATGTCAGGATGCTGCTTCCATCAAGCCAGTTGTAGATCGTCTACTTGTGTGTCCTTAAAGGCCATTGTCACCAGGTACCAGACACTGTGTAGTTTAGAGGAAATAATGCAGTAGAAAGTCAGGAGACATCAATGGAAATAACAGCTCATTTAGCAGTTCATTATGTCCCAAAAACATAGTTTATAGGTGGTTTATCACTTTGCCAATTTGTAGTCATGGATGATTATTGAGAAGGGTGTTACATTAATATACAACATTGTGTTTTGAAGTCTAAAAGAAAATTGTTGCCTTTAAATACATCATCAGCAAGAAAACTCCATCAGCCTATATGAAAATCATTCTAAATATGCATTGGGGTTTGTTTTGTTTGTTTGTTTGTTTTTTTTTTTTATTAAACGAGACATTTACATGTCCATTCAAAATGAGCTCTGCTTTGTTCAGGTAGCACTCTCTGGTCTCTGTTTTTGAATAGGCACTGCTGTGAAGGGCAAATAAAGCAGTTTCGTATTTGGGGAAAGTTGCATAGCTTGTTAAAACACTTGTCAGACAAAACTACTTATATACTCAAACAAAATTAAAAGCACTTGGTGCCTGCCAGAGCTCAGTGCAATCAGGTAGTGATACTGAAATGCAATGACTAGTTTTCCTTTGCTCCTTGAATTAGCTTTAAGTAGAAGGACTTTTTAAGGAGTACTTTCATTCTGATTATTAAAATTGCTGACTGAGCCTTCATTGTTCAGTCCTGAAGATTTCAGGTATGCAGTAGCTGCATTTCTCAGTGAAACTAATTTGCTTACCTTTTCTTGTCAGGGTCTTAATTTAGACCCAAGTGTCTTCATTTTAACTGAAAAAAACCCAATTAGTCTTCATGGAAGCCTGCATGGCTTATCTTCATTTAATAATCAGTTGCATAATAGGTGTTCAGATACAGTTTAGCTGGGAAAATTGCAGCATTTTGCTATGTGGGGTTATTTGAATACAGAAACTCCAGCTTCCTATAAAGCAATTGATTCCTTGAGGGCACACAAATCCTTGCCTGACCTTTTGAAATAAATTAGCAACAGAATCCAACGGTTGGTATTTTGATGTAAAGGTTGCAATGAATGCCATCTGTCGGGTATTGGAATGGTTTAATGAAGGCCTCTTTTACATCAGGTGCTCTCTGAGTTCAGGAGGATGCTCTGGGGGCTGTGATGCAGCCTGAATATTCCAGTAAAGCTGGACAATTTGCCTTCCTACGACTTAATGAGAAAATCTATCTGGAAGCTGCGAAATACTGCAGTCTCCAATCTTTTCAGTTTATGAAAGATTCTCCTGTGATGGCTTGCTGAACGGTGTTAGCGGCTGCTGAGTCTGGTGGTCTGATGGAAGCGAGGTTGCTGCAGCTCTGTGCACCCACATCCAACCAGCAGTGGGGCTGAACACAGGTTCCCATAGACACAAACACACACATGCAGGTGGGTCTCAGTTCACCGCCAGATGTCACAGTCTCTCAGGCAGTTGATCTGGTCCCTCTGGTCCCTTCAGCAGCTGGCTTTGTCTCTCCAATCACTGACACCATAGACACATGGGCCTCCAGCCTCTGCCCCACCTTAGGGGCTGTCACTGAGACCCCCACACACAGGACAGAGTCCTGTGCCTGTCCCTTGCCTGGGAAAATGGCTAGAAATGGGGTTTAGTGAAAGGACAGGACAGACTGCGCTGAGCACACACAGGGCATGGCCAAACAGGTGAACCGACCAGCACCTGCTTGCATACCCTCGGCCCTTTTTGTCTCCTTATCCTGCTGTTTTCCCACTTGCTCTTTCCCAAATCACCTTGATACTCTCATTCCCCATCCTCCCTGGGATATCCCCTAATAAGTCCTGTGCAGTCTTGAAATACCCTTCCCCTTTGCTCCCATATGTGGTCCCCACACCCCTGCCCCAGGTGACTGGGGCTCCTTCCCATGCCAGTATACCCATCTGCTCCTTCCTGTGTATGGAGACAAGCTTTCAGTTGTGTAAGCCAGCAAGTTGTGTCTGTGGTGTTAATGAACCAGACATTTACTACACCTTGGGGATAAAAATCCTCCTATGGGGATGATTGGCCATTCTCCCCACACCATCTAAGATACATAACTCTGCCTGGTCCTTGAATTATCATACCACTGATACTGTTTGGTGAGGGAGGTGCTAGGAGACCAAAATCCTGTCTGCCTTTGCAGGGAGAAGGGCCTGGTCATCAAGGACTAGAGATTTTCCCTTGAGCCACAGCCCTCATTGGAGGGCCAAGACTTTATCAAGCTTTTCTCTGTCTCTTATTTCCAAACGGTTTCCAAATGGGTTTTTTTGACAAATTTGTTTGTCAAAACAAGCAAATTCCTCTTCCTAGCTCTACATAAATTGAGTAATTGAGTGGAGTCTCAATCCTTGGAGAAATTCAAAACCAGCTGGATGTGACTGAGCAACCTGCCATAGGTGACACTTCTTTGAGCAGAGTGTTGGGCAAGATCATCTCCAGAAGTTCCTTCCCACTTCAGCCAGTCTGTACTTCTTCAATGAATAATAATTTGTCATTTTGGAGGAGGGAATCCTCTTTCTTCGTATTCATATTTCTTCTATTCCATATACAAGTGGAAATGCTGTATTACCAAACCAAGTCGATTTGTTTATTCTGTACTTGGTAGAAAGATTTGACAGAACTGTATTGATACAAAGGTGGTCCACCTTCATCTTGGAGGGGATAAACTGATTTCAGATTCAACTGAGAGAGCTCATCTCGGTGCACCCTTTACTTGAGATTAAACTCTCCAAACTCAGAACAAAAAGGTTAAGATGTCTGCTCATAGTACTTACCTAATAAAATGCAATGAATAAAAGTTAAGGGTTTTTTCTTATGTCATCACCCTTTGTATCAAAATATTTGAAAGGCACCCAGTTCTGTTTATCCTGTTCTCTTTGTACTGGTTCTTTGTACTGAAATTCTTTCAACTGAAACAGAAATCCTTTGTCAGCTTGAAACTGGAGCATCTAATACAGTAACTGTTATTACATAACGAGTTCAGTCTTTATTAAAGCGTGTCTGTGCCACAGCAACTTTCTATAAGCAATACATGAGGTTTTGAAACTCAGTTTCAAAAATCAGGTTTTGTATTTCAGTTTTGAAATATCTTTTTTGCTAACTATAAAGGAATTTCAGACGAAGTCTTAAGTCAAATCAATTTTTGAAGATAGTCTAAAAGCTTGAATAATACCTTCCTTCTATTCATGGCAGAATATTTGCTGGTTTGGAAATCCCATTTCTTGAAGAAGTCTTTGAAAAGAAATGCAAAACCAAATTTGCACTTTAAACACTTCAGGCAGACTTTCAAGGCCTGTCAATGAATGACCAAATAAATTATGAATGTTATGTATTTCAGCATATTTGACCAAGACTATCAATAAACAAAGTTAAAGTTCCTAGAATGAGAGACCAGAATACTAATTTCTGCATTACATTAGCTGCTGCACTGGAGTCCCTGGGAGAATGAGTACAAATTGGACATCTGTTGAATTCACATTACAGCAATGTGACTAGGGAATGCACTCCAGAAAAGAGCAAGGGAAATTTTAAATGAATTTGCAGGGAAGTATTTTTACAGCTGTTGTAGATTTTAAAATTAGCTAGAAGAAGATTCTGTATTCTTCAAAAATGGTGAGAAAAAAGTTTAAAAAATATATTACTTTTAATAAAAGGTAATGACGAGTTCCTGAATGACCTCCGGAACCATATACTTTCTCAGCTGAAGAGACTGAGCTACTTTTAATGTTGCAGATTTATAAAAGCTTTCACTCATGTGAGCACAAGGACAAACTGATAACGTTAGCTAGCCATGAGTTATATAGGAACATAGCAATGCCAGATGGGAGGAGCTTTATGCCATTCTTGAACACTTAGCAATTGCTGAGCTGCTGTCTACAGTGTGTTCAGTGCATTTCTGAAGGGCAAAAAACCTCTCCTCCACCCATTAAATATGTCCTTGTCCACTGTACACAACAGAAATGCCTTTTTTGTTAGGAAATGTCTCTTCTGACTGCCTTTTTTTTTTTCAGGAAAAAAACCCAACAAGATAATTATTTCTCTGAGTAACAAGGACCAAACCAAAGGGGATAAACATGCTCATCTGAATGGCTGACTGTTCTAGGGCAGTGGTGTTACCGTACAGAACAAGGTTCACATGCCCAAGGACACCAAGGACAGGTTGCAAAGCTGGGTCCCCAGACTTTATGCTATCTGTATTTCCCTTATCAGACAAGGCATCTCGCTAGTGAAGAATTAATCTGACAAAAATTTGTTGTCTTTATTCAGTCCAAGATCCAGGCCTAAGGCAGCTCTAGCTTAACAGAAGAACCCTAAATTGAAAATTAGTTATCAAAGCTATGAAAGTTATGTTCCAGATGCAACACAACAAAATTTGCTTCTGCCAAAGCTGGAGGAAATGCCCAAACTCACAAGGGTAGATCGAATTTCCCTGTCTTGAGAGGCTTTATGTTCCTCCAGCTGCCTTGCACACAGCAAATGGATGCTTAACTCTGCCCTGGTTCACATGAGACACAGAGCTTCAGCAGGAGCTTCCTTTGCCAGTAGGGAGTAGCTTCAGTAGGACAAGCGAGGACATCTCTGCTGGAGCCATGCCAAGCTCATGGGGGCTGAGAGCAGCACCAAGTCTGGGGGAGAGCCCTAATCTGTTAATCAGAAATGCTGTGCTGCTGTCACGCTGCTGCTGCTTCACAAGGAAGCTGACAGCTCTTCCAGCTCAGGGGTTCAAACTTGATTATCCCAAAATTGTACTTTGGTACTTCCCTGACGCTCCTGGGAACAACTGCTAAAATTCACAAGGAGACCTAGCATTGATGGTGTCATGTTGTGGAGATGTCTTCCAGTAAACCATGGCTTTTAGTTCACCTGAATTCTGAATAATCACTCACAGTATCTTCTTTCAAAAGCAGTATTTATTTTCTCATCAAGATAAGACATATTACATACTGCATAAAGTAAAAAATACTGCTAGGAAAGCTGCATTTAACTGAGAGAACAACAACGAAACAATATATATAGATTGCACTTGAGAAAGTAGGCTCCATCCCAGAAGAATACAGTAAATAAAAAGCTACCGAGTGGTTTGAAATCAGGAATCTTTCTCAATTTCTGTTGAAAATGTATTTATTTGGGGGAGTTCCAATTCCTCCAATAAAAAAACTTATGAGATTAGGTTTTTAATATTTTTGCTTTTTATGTTAAAATAATATATAAACAACATAACATTTTTTACATAGACAAAAGAGAAATAAAGGTATGGGAAAACATCTCTGTGATTTCTGCTAATAAATTAAAAGAAAACCTTTTGCTGTATTTGGTTTCATCAGGCTCACTGCAGGTTGGTGCTTGGGTTTTTAGGAATTTTTCCTTGTTCACATGTATATTATCACCTCACACGTCTACATAAAGCCCATCCTTGACTCTCCTGCACTGGCTGGGAGCACGCTCTCTGTATGGCAGACGGCAGCAGGAAGCAGTGAGTGTTTCCATTCATTACTAAGTTTCCAAAGAGTAATACTTTAAATTTTGTGATAAGTTTAGCCTGCATTTAAGAAAGTAAACCCAACATTAATCGAGGATAATCCCTATTATACATCTTTTTTTACATCACAGCTGAATTTTCCTGCTGGACCCCGCTGCCTGTTCCTAATTCAGTTAGATAAACTATTAGCTGCTCAGTCTTTAAAATGAGAATTCCTACCATCTACCTTAGTGTATCTCACTTAGATGCCCAAACTAATTTTCTGATCTTTCTGCATCATCAAAAGACAGAAAGAAAAGCTCCCACACTGGGTGATTTCAACCTGGCAGCTAAGGCACACTCTGGAAGAGCCTCTTTCTCCCAAGTGCCTGTAGTGGTAATTCAAGCTCCCAGATGAGGCCGGACCCCCCAGATTTGGAGACATAATTACCCCTCCCAGCACATGGCTGGTGGGGTGGAGATAGGGCAAGCAGGCAGAGGTGTGTGGGAGACACCAGGTGTGGTGGGTGTCCAGTGCACATTTCCCCCCCGGGCGTGGGAATTAAAGGACCACTCAAAGCACAAAGCCACATGAAACAGATGCTTCCTACAACCAATGCTGCGTAAAAGGCCACAGTGCTTAGCCTTAATCTGGGCATAGTTCAGTCAGGAATATGTATTGGCGTGCACTGTCTCAAAAAGAATCAATACTGCTAAGATCTTGCATGCAAATTTCTTCCAAAATTAGCTGAAAATTATGGAAGGACAGGGTCATTCTTGTTATTAAACTGAAGACAGAAAAAGAATGAAGTTTTCTTTAAACAGTCCTGAACTACAAAATGAAGCTGTCAGTCTTTGGTTACAGTGCTGTTTTTTTAATGTGAATTGCTTTGAAAAATGATGAATCACTTCCCAAATCAGGATTCAGGAGCATTTTTAAATAGACATCTGGGAGCCAAAAGAGGAAAAATTAATATAAATAATAAACCCCCCATACTTTTTGAATCTCACAGGTTAAAGTACAGGAAAGAAAGTAACACAACATTTCTAAGGGATGTTTCAGTAAAATTTTGCTAAAATTATAAAAGAGCACTTATAAAATACTTGAGTTAATAAAAAGAGTAAGTCAGAACATCAGGACACTTTTGTAACAAAATTGTAGGTTGCTAAACCCTATCAACTTGAAGGCTCTCAGTATTACATTATAGCACATGCCAGTTTCCACTATTTATTAATGCACTATTTTCAAACTACTTCACTCTTTCAGAGAGACAGAAACACAAGAGACATCACAAACAAGATGAATTGATGCAGCCTATGTCTGCTATTAAATATAAAACCTCAGGCATTACAAATGCTGCCCCATTCCCTCTGAGGCATTCATGATCAAAACTCCAATTCTTTGCCAGATTTAAATCCACAGAAGTGTGTTTTATAATTTTGGAGCAGCATTTAAAATCCTTTAAAGCTAGTTTGGAAGGATTTTGGATTTTTTCTTTTCTGCTAGAGCACTTTCATAATATTTTAAAAGGCATAGGAAGCTATGCTGTAGCTTTTAAAGTGCTTACTTTATTATGAGGTGGTGTTTAATAATGTTCTTCTGGAAGTTAATAAATGATACACATTTTCCATGACAGACAGACATTGCTTAATGAGTTAATATGCCTCAGCAAAATGCAGTCAAAAAGATATTCACTGTCAAGTGTTTAACCATGGCAATACACAGAGCTGAAATGAGACAACTAACCTCAGATAACTAAGATTAATGCATGTATGATGCAGTTATAATAATCCATATTTCAAATAAACAAACAAACAAACCCCAAACCAAATGACAATAATTAAATCTCAAGCAGAGTTTTGTTTCCCAGTAACACAACTGCAAAACAAATCAATATTTTCAACAAACAAGTGCCCAATCTTCATTGCCTGCATGGGGAAACATGGCGCTCCCCAAACTGCAGTGAGGAGGATACAAAGGCAGGGTTGTCTCTCTCTTTTCTTGTTGAGGAGGTTCCTCCTGGGCAACTGTGGGCAACTCTGGGCGAGGGGCAGGAGTCCAGATAACGTAGGTGGAGACCAGAATCAGCCCCAGCCCACAGGAATTTACCTGGGGACCTGGTGGGAGCCCCCTCTTGCAGAAGCACCTGGGTGATGGCTCCCGGGGAGTCACCGTGGCAAAAGTACCAGCCTCCACACCCCGCTATCACCACCAGTGTTCCAGCTTATGCAAAGCACTTATGAATTTCAGCACATGATTTGCTTGAGTATAAACAGTGAGATTTGATTTTAGTGGTGTGTTATTTAATGTAGTGATGATTTTTTTTTTAGTATTTCTCACTGTTGAGCCAGAATGCTAGGAAGTTCTCTCTTGGAGGAGGACAAACAATTTTACACTTATAAAGGCTCAAATTCTCTCTTCATTTATACCCACAAAACCCTAGTGACTCTCAGGAAGGCTGAGTAGGTAGAAATGGCAGCATAATTTGAGTGTAGGAACTGGTGAGTGAGAAATAGAAACAATGCTATTTCATTGCCAGCTACCACAAATACCTACACAACTGGTGTTTCTTTTCAGTGGGCATTGTGTGCCTAAGGACTATAAGTGAGCTTTGAAAACCTCAACCCTCAGAATCTAGCTACAGATAACCATAATCCTATATTCTTGGATGCTGATACATAAATCTATGATATACTTTTTTAGCTGCCATGGCACTAATCAGCATGGCTATGGTGAAACACAGCGATCATTTTTGCTAATTGCAAAGGCAGGCTAGTAGCAAAGTTCAAATTATTAGTGAGTGAAGGTCCTCAGAGCAATCCTGCTTAAAAGTAAACATCTGGTAAGCTGCAATTAGTGTATCTTGGTTTTTTCTTTTCTTTTTTTTTTTTTTTTTTCTTATCGTGGTGGTCTTGAACTGCAGATACAATCACAACGGTCATGGTGATCCAGCTGTATATCTACTAAGGCCATGTTGTTCCTGGTTCTGCCTTTTCTTCTGGGATGCCCAGCCTCAGGGATGAATTTCAGCACCTGGAGGATCAACAGAACTGCATTGATTAGAAAACACTGTAAGAGATCTGAGGATGAGATTGTTAGGGCCCTGAGGACACCAACAGCCCTTAATGGCCCCAACCAGCATTAATTTGAAGACATTTTTGTTTTACTTCCAGCTTTTTTTTTTTTTTTTTTCCCCCTCTGTGACATCCTGCTGTACTGTTTGTCCTGGAGCTTTGACAGATTCGACTATTTCCTACATCAGGTATCTTTATATCGTTCAGTTCCCTAACCATATCCAGAGTTGCTTCTTTGCATGTGAATTATCAAGTGTGTTTCCTTTGGCTCGTCTTTGCAACCCCATACATATTTGAATTGCTCTGCCCCTTCTCTCACTTGTATAGTGTTTCTGCCCCAAAGAACAAGGAACATTTTTTTATGCAATTTGAACTTTCAGAAGCACATATCATTAGAACTGGTCCAAAATTTAAATGCCTGTGGGCAGCAGAAGGAGATGAAGGGAGCTTGCACAAAATATGTGCCATATCCCATCAAATTTCTCTGGAATGTGACTTTTGTTGGCTTATCTTAAAATTTTCTGCCTCAATTTAAATAATTTCATAAGAATTTACTCTGAATAACATGAAAAAAACCAAGTAAACAAAAAATAATTTCCTAGAGAACTATGTATCATATAAGAGGCTGATGAACAAATTCCATTTAGGCAAAATAACCCTGAGACCATTAAAAAAGAGGGTTGCAGGTTATAAAGAAGAAAAAAAGGCAATATATACAAGTTGTAACAAAAGAAACCCTATTTTGGTATATGGGAGAAAATACTCAGTGGTTAAATACTGTAGCAGGTTGCTCTGAAAGGTTGCAGAAGCCTTGAAGACAGTAAATATTAACAGGACAAAGCCCTGAGCAACCTCATCTAACTTCAATATTCTCCCTGCTTTGAATGGAAGATTGGGCTAGGTGATCCCCAGAGCTGCCTTCCAACCCCTATTATATGAATCTATGATTCTCTGAAAATGGTCTTGTGGATATGAGGAAAACACCTATAATGTTGTGTCTTATCTAATCTTCTGTGATAGTCTAAGTATGTAAAAGATGGACTGGGAAGACCTCAGGAGGATGGCAGTCTGCAGGCATTTCACCTCTTGGCATGCTGTTGTGACTCATGCTAGTTTGGCCAAGTGACTGCTAGATCAGCTAGATCTGTCTTGTCTGTTCAAAAGATGGAGAGAAGTCTGTCTTGTTTATGACCTGCCAAAGCCACTGGTCAAGTGGGAAATGGGGCCTAAACATCTGTAGCGTCATAAACAAATTGAGATGATCTTGGAAAGGAGTGGCAATACGGAGCTGCATACCAGATCAACAAAGTATTAGCAACTTCAACAGAATTAGAAAGTCCCTGAAAGTAAGTGTAAATCACAGATGTTGTACATAGCAGGTGGGGAAGGGCAGGCAGTTGAGCAGCCTTCAGGATGAGACCATTTGTTCTCTACCATTGCTGCCTGGAGAGTAGGAAGGTAACAAAAAGTGATAAGCAATGAACATAGTCTACTATTTTGTCCTCCCTTTCACGGTAAGATTTGCTTAACCTATGTAATACTGAGAGGAAGGACTGTGCCTAGGAAGGTAACGACATGTTGCTTTAATGTGTTGGTAAGATACAATTACTTTTCCCTGTTAGAAATGCAGACGTGTCTTCAATTCTATTATTTTTTTTTAAAGCAACAAGATTTTAATGGCTTTGAATTGATTCCAAACACTGACTGCCTCAAAATACGCAATAAATCCTGATGGACACCTGGACAATTCACTGTACTGCATTGTCATCCAAAATACAGAGGAACTGAACCCGATCAGGTGGCTGCAATTATTACAGGGCTGAACAAAGATCACATCTTCAAAAATGCTTTTTTAAAGAAAGCATACTTTTAAAATCAAGTACAGCTGCTGACGCTGAACTCATGATAAAATTATTTATTTAAAGAAGCCTTTCATCAAAATCTGACAAATTCAGATGATTGGCACTTTGCAAGATCATGGATAGGTAGATCTGCTTTTTTCAACTGAAAGCAAATAAAAGTATGCAACAGGATGAGAGCAAAGATGTGGGCTGTATTTAAGCTAGCAGACCTCCTGACAGCTTGGGGATTTTCCCTGTGTTTTATATTAAGAAACATGAGCACAGTATATGGGCTTTGCTGATAAGAGTAGAAAAATGAATTGGCAGGTGCTTTCCCAGACAAGACGGGAAAGCAGTGTTTGAACACAGCTGAAATTGGACTGCTTTAATAGCTGATCACAGAACTGATGTTCAAAGCTCTCCGTCTAGCTTCCATCTAATAGTTTTAGTTTCAACTAAATAGAAGGGAATTGAAAAGAATCGGGAAGTAAGGCCATTTCTGGTGACCCAGTAGTTGAAAGAAAACCCTTTATTCTGAAAATGGCTGCTGTTTATTCATTACATGGTCAGGTCCTTAAAGGTGAGGAACTACTGAATTAATGAAAATAGTTCAAAGAAATTTTGTTCAGGAGACTTTATTACTCCTTTTCTGATGGGCCAGTAGCTGTAAGGAAATGTGGATGTGAGGAAGGTCTGGAATGCTCAAAAAGTTTCTTTTGCATGGGCAAAAAAGAATAACTTTTGCAGTTTTCAAATTAAAGGGGCAGTGTCTGTCACTGTTAATCAAAATGTGATGCCTCAGCTGTTCAGATCACTGTCTCTCAGAGTATATAACTACAGCCATAACCCCATCATCAAACATGGAGTTAATTATATTTTTAAAACTATTAAAGCAATAACAACAGCAACAAAAATCAAGACAGAGGACTTAGCTTCTGAGCTGGATTTGATGTTTATAGGTAATACAAAAAATGGTATCAAGGCTTTGTAGCATTTCCTCTGCAGACAACTCCACAGGATCACATCAATATGCTGGACAGCATTTTACTTTGTAGTTATGCCTGAGCATCTGAAAGGTTTCAAGGTGAGGTAATTGTGACCACTGCATAGTTTTCCTTGGGGATGGTGGTAAAGGAAATATAAAGAAAATGCTTCACATGCATTTCCCTGCCAGGAATCTTGCTCATCGATCATGCATTGAATTTGGATGCCAGCTTGTGAAGGACTTTTTAAATGAAAGAGCAAATCCATCCCTGAAAACAGTATCTGGAAGCTGAAGCCAGAAAAACTCAAACTGGAATTTGGGCGCACTTGTTTAAGTCAGGCCACTCATCACCTGGACAGCCCTCCAAGGAACTGTGAAGCTTCCAGTCTGTTTGAGAACATGAGAAAATGGCTGCCTTTCCAGAAGACATATAGTACAAGTTTGGGTCTTGCCTTGAGGGCAGCAAGGTGCTCTCCACTGGCCTGTAGAGCACAGGAGGTCTGGGACAAAGGCCTGGTGGCCCCTCTGATCTCAGCAGATCTGTATGAGTACTTCATGATCAGGGGCTGAGGAGAGCAGAGCACTGATGACTGCTGGGGAAAGGACCCAGCTGGAGAGAAGCTATTCACCCTGACTCATATCCAGCTTTTCTCTAGTAGAAGCAGCAACAAAGAGGTGACTCCAGAGAATGATTCACCTGAACCACTCACCTCTGGTGGGGCTAGATCTGATAACTAGGAAAGGAGCGCAAAGGATGTACTCGCAGCTTTAGATGGGCAGAGCTAGATGAGGTGAACCACTCCCTCCAGCAATCACTGATGGCCCTAGCCATGTATCATTTACCTTTGAAGTCAGGCAACATTTAGCCATAACAGTCCATGATGGCTGATTTATGTTTTAATAAGAAGCAACGAGTAATAGCAAACTTCTTAAAGGATTGAAAAAAAGGGGTTATCCAGTTGCTCATAGTCATTTTTTATTTATCATTTACTTAATTTATTAGGAACAATAATAACATTATTTGTTAAATTCTTGACTGGTAGAAATCTGAAGCCTCACTCAAAAATCTTTTTTTTTTTTTCCCTGATAAGCTTAAGAAGACTACAGATAAACAATAACACGACAATGGTTTACGAAATATCTGGGTAGCTTTAAGTTCCAGGGACAGAGGTTGAAGAGCAACTCTGGATGCTATTTTAGATAGTTCAATTTGTACTTTGCAGAACTTATTTTAAAATCCTGTTATGCAGCATTATCTAATCTCCTTCTGCTCATCTAAAAATACCATCATTCTAGCATGCAAACCAAATTATATTTGTCTGAGATTCATGAAAGAGGAAGCATCAAAAGTGCAAAACATTCAACACAGATCCAAGTTCTGATAAAGATGAAAAACCTTACTTCACAATTTTTGAAAGTCATCTAATACAAAGGTCACACACACAGCTTAGCTGTGCTCTGAGCATAAGAAATCAAGCATTATGGGAATGGGGTTCATAATTTGCATAAAGACCTTTATTCTAGTAGGAGCATAACCTAAAATAATGACACAGACCCAAAGCTGTATTCTTTCTTACCAGAGATATTTACAGGATATCAGGAACAAGAAAAAAGAATTCATTTGCTGATCAGTGGAAACATTCCAACTAAGGGATTTATTAAATGTAGATGGGATTATTGAGTCTATTTTTTTAATTTATTTATATGAATAAGAAGCACCTGGCTTTAACAAAGCAAACGAGGAGAAAATTTTAATTTGCTTAAAACTCAGGCATCTAAAACAGTCACTAAAGCGATGACGTTTTTGACATATGTGACATCAACAAGACCTTAACTTCTGGTGATCTTATCCCGAGTTATGGCTCCAGCTATTGCTTTTTCACTGACCAAATAATTTTCACTGTTCCCCCTTTCTAAATTGTGTCTCTGCCCATATATGTATCACAGGATGTCGCACTTGCTTAACTTCCAGTTGTCATCTCAAGAACTTTCATTTTCATGTAGTAAAAAAGGAACCTTTTTTCTCTCACTGCACCTCTGTGCTCTCTCTGCTCATCCTGTGGCCTAGCAGTCATTTCTGACTCATTCTGTTTCCTTGTATTTGCATTCCAAATAAATCCCATTGCTGCTTCTTGTATAATATTTCTATGCATTAACTGTTTTGTCAGGTTAATTCTGTGCCTTTATTACCATAAAAACCTTTTATCTCCTTTATACATGTACTATCAACTCCAGGACACAGAACAATCAAACTATATTCCTTGCACACTGGTTTGATGACACTAGCCTGGGTAAATCCCTGGGTAAATTTCCTTTGTTGTACCAGCAGCTTTTGTGTAATTTTTGTCCAGTTATCTTATGTTTCCCTGTGTAAAGATAGAGTGAGAATTACCATCTGCTCTCTCAAGTGCCTCCTTAAGGTTTGCTCTGAAAAAAAGAAAGGATAAAAAAAAAAAAAGAACAAAAGAAAAAAGACCCCACACCAGCAAATTGTATTAGTTACATTGGTTACATTTTTTAACTTCATTGAAACAACTCCACTGTCTTACTGAAGTCCCGTATCACCTTTTTATTTGTTCCCCTGCTCCCTTATTTTCTCCCCAGTATTATTTCTTCTGTCTTCTTTTCCCTTTACAATGTTGAGTCCAGTTAAAGTTGCTCCTATGCCCCAGCAAATTGTGCAAAGCCTTAGTATTGTGTAGGTACTTTAAGGTGCCTGTTACCAAGGCAGCAAGAGTAGCTACCCTAACACTAACCTAAACCTTGCTGTTGAGAATTAATTGCCTCTATGTCCTGTAAAGGCACCAGACAAGCTCCAGTCAACATGAAATGTAACTAGAGGTATAACGCTTTAAAAAGGAGGAGGATGAGGGGGTGAAAGAAGCACCATAAGACATTGAAAAATGCATCAGTCTTTGCGGGAGAGACAAGTAAGTGGGTAAAAGATGCAATCTGCTTTCACCACTTTTTTTCCTTACATGCCTTTTAGCTGTGTTGCTCTGCACTGTGTTTGTAGAGGTTTATACTCTCTGACAAATTCTGGTTGCTACCTTAAGAGCATTTATTCCTCATGGAAACTCATTTCACATCTCATCAGTTACAGCAATGAGATGGGGAACCGATTTCTTGTTTCTCTGAGGTGTGTGCACGCTGGGCAAATGGCAGAGCTGCAGCCCCAGCTGAATTGAGGCCTGTCCTGAGTTCCCCCGCACCTCCTCTGGGCTGGGTGATCTCTGGGTTTAGAGCCCCCCTCTCTTTAAAGAGCAGCTCCAGGCATTTCAAAAGCAATGCACTACAATGAAAAACACACTTTCATTTCAGCTTCCCTTTAGCAAGTTAGACAGCAGTAGATGTGAGCATTTGATTAAGGTGTACTGCATCCATTCCCATGTATTGCTTTGTCTTCCCCTTGCACAGAGCCCTGGGACATAACTCAGCATCGCTCATGGTAGACTGTGCCTGAGGGACATTTTGAGACTCTGCCAGCACTTGGCCTGTTTGGATTGCAGGGTTCACGACACTATGTGGTAAGTCATGGGTATTTGTCTATGAGCTCTGGTATCAAGCAAACCCAGAAACTCTGGAAAACCACAGAGCATCACAAGACTTCTGCAAAAAACCCCCACCCATAAAACTATCTGTTTACTCAGGTTATGAACCCGTTTACTTCTGGAAACTGCTGAGTGTTTTGGTAAAGTTATGGCAAATTTCCAGGTTATAAAAGAAGACCGGAAATCTCATTATTAGCATTTCCCAGGGCAACAAAGAAAAAGATACCCCTCACTGTGGAATTTTCATTTTCTCGTTTCTCCTGCTGTTGTGTTGCTTCTTACAATTGGACGTGCTAGGAAAGAGCTGTACAGTCTGTTCGGGGAACTGGAGCAGCGTTCACAGCTTAGGGAAATTAAAGGCTACACATGACAGCTATTAGACCTGCGATACCAGGAGGGAGTGCTCCATGATGAGTACGGTGTGAGGCTTTGAATAGGAACTCAGGGGAAACTACAAAACATTAAGAGCGTAAGGAGAAGATAACCTTGAAATCTCCCTGGACTATAAGCCTCTCTCTCAACAAACACTCTGGGTATTAGTGTCCCCCCAGCTGCCGACGTGCAGCTACTCCAGCACTGTAAGACGCTGGCTACACAGCCAAAAAGGAGACTATTGCTTCTGGAAAATTTGTCTGCCTGTCTTTCTCATCCAGAAATACTGGGTAGCTCAGAAATGCCAGACTACTTTTAAGTGACTTCCAGTTGCATTTTTACTCTTGAGGACAAGCATATCCATGTGTAGGACAAGTAGCTCTGGTGGGTCCAGGAGCTCAGCAGATAAAGCTCCAGGACAGTCATTTGGCAAAATCAGTCTGGGCATCTGCAGGCTTCAGTCTTAGCTGCTACAAACACCTTCTTTGCTCCACTGCCTTATATTTCCTTCTGGTGTTTTTTGCAAGTAAATCAATTGAGACTAGTGTTTGAATTTGGCCTACATTCTCCTGCAGCAAAAGGCAGAGATTTTCAACCAAATTAACATAAAGTGTTTCATAACCTGTGATTTCATAAAGTGTGAATTTCTGTCCTTTGTTATGCAACTAAAGGCTTTTTGGTTAAGGTTAGTGGGTTTCAAATTGGCTTTGTCTAAAATCAGCATGTTGAAAAGCCCCTCCTTAGTATCTTTACTGCTAGGCATTTAAATAAAATTAGAGTTAAGTGTCACAGAAGAATAAAGAATAAAACTGATTAGTTGTGTGTGGCTAATAATAATAATAAAGTGGAAAATATTTTTTACTAAAATTAATGGACATATCTTTAATATGTCATACATGGATTTATCTGCATGACTTCCACTCATGTTAATGGGAGCCACTTGGCTAAATTTCTGCTCAGTGAGCTGTTAATTCATCCCTAAGGGATTAACTTTAAATTTAAACTTACAAAAGCCATTTAATATTAAAGCTGAAACACTGACTGGAATTCATATGGTTTTCAGAGAAGAAAGGAACAGTGAAATAAACGAGCAGCGATGTATTAGTGTGAACACTGAATTTCCTGAATTTAGTGATTAAATTTGGGTTGGTCATAGGTCGTTACATCCTGGTTGTGACCGATAGCTGGTTAATGTGATATTCTGGTGTCCCAGCACCAGATGTTCCCAAACACCTGATAGTACAAGATTGCACCTGATAACATAATATAAGCATAAGTATCATCAGCATTTTTTTTCTAGCTACTGTCAATAGTTGGCTTATATTCTGATACAGATGTGGCCCAGGATTCTTTACCTTATGTTTTACATCTAGTTCTTTCAGAATCCTTCTGAATTATGCACAAGTCTTATTTAAGGGTTGAAATTCCACATAGATTTACTGTGCAAAAAAATCAAATTCCTTTTTATGATTTTAAATTAGTTCCCTCTCAATCTCTGTCTTGTTCTTTTTGTAATTAAAGCAGTATTTAGGAGGATCTAATTTTCCTTTAGGTGTTATTTACTATTTTCTGTCTTTCACTGTGTCCTCTCTTATTATCAGTTTTTTCTAAATGGAATTATGGAAAAATTTTAAGCCACTTTCCTCACAAATGTTTTTGACGTGTATCTTCTCCTTTTTCTCTCTTGATGTATGTTTTCTGCTTCTATATATCTTTTGTACTCCTGCTTTTATCCTTCTAAACACCCATGGTCAAAACCCAGTACAAGTACCCCAGCAATTTATCCAGGCCATAATATTTGCTGTGTTATTACCTGTTCACCTCTATTCCTGCAGAAGACTGACACTTGTTTTTGTTTCTGTCACCACTGTACTAAATACCTGTTTTCCTAAAGCTCTTCACGGTGATTCACTCTTGACCTTTAGTCCAACTTCTGTCTCTCAGTTCTTCTTCTGCCCCTCACATACGCAGTGTTATATGAATAAATAGTTGAGACTACTCATCCTAATGCTAGTTTTCTAAACTGGATTTATAAGTAGTTACATAGGCCTTCTGATATCCTTTGCAGCCTTCTCTGCTGTTAAAAGTACATTATCTCCTGTGCTGGCTGTCATTTTTGCCACCTCTCTGTTCACCTCCCTCCAGATTGATCATACATGAAATAATACTTAATCCGTGTGCTGGGGACACCCACAGATAGCCACTTCCTATGTAGAAAATTGCTCATCTCTTCCACCTCTTAATCATTTTCTAATCCATGTCTGATCTTGTCTGGTTGACTGTTCGCTCTCTGAAGAAGTTGCCAGGTCTTTTAGCATTCTTGTAAAATGTTTTGGTGCTGTATAAATATTTATTCATACATAAGCCATTCTGAGTTCATTTTATCAGCTCATAGTCATCTAGGTGGTTTATACCGATTAATTTTTTTCCAATTAACTTTTCTACCACTGAGATAAGGCGTTCCGCTCTGTAATTACCTGGGTCAGCCCCTGCATCTTGTTTAAAATTAGATAAAATATTAACTATTCTCTAGTCCTAGCTGATGTGGAGTATGCTGCATTCTCCAGTTAATTGTGAGAAAAAAGTCTTTTACATTGGAAAAGAGGAAGCACACTGCTCATCACCAGGTAAAGGTATGACCTTCAACAGCCTTCTGCTATTGCAGCCCTGTGGTCTTCCAACTTGATGTCTTTATGGTATGAGCCCACACCACATCCAGATTTAAAGTTCATAAAGTTTATTTTCACTTGAGACTTAAGCCAAGTGGTAAATCAGGCTCTTATAAAAGATGTGTCAGAAATTAAGTCAGCATGCAGCTACCTATTTTCAGATAACTGAAAGGATCATACCAAGTAACCTTCCTATGTATGTTCAATTTAGTGAACATTGCTCATGTCTGGTTTTGATTCAAAGGCAAAAATATGAAATGTTCTTTCCTTTTTTTTTTTTTGNGAAATGACTTCTGAATAGATTAAGATTAAATATAATGGAATATTATGGAAAAATTTTGCCGTCCTAAAAAAATTGCTGAGTGGGAAAAAAGCTAAGGCTGAAAGATTCAGCTGCTTTCTACAGGTCTAAATCTGGAAGGGAAGAGAGTTTATGGGTGACTCAATTGTAATGTTCAAGTATGGGCGTAAGTTTAAAAGATACAGCACAAAAAAAGACAAAGTGCAGTCAAATGTCTCAAGGAACACATCCCTGTGTTACTACTAAGGGTATTTCCAGTGACATATACATTCATATTCTACCAGTTCTTTGCTGGGGAAAATCAGTCAAAGGTAAGCTCCATTCTTGCAACATTCTTCCCTCATCTCACTAGGATGCTATGGTACCATCCCCACAGAGAGGTGGCAAAAGTTCTCTCCAACTACTAAACTTACACATAAATGCCTCTTAACAGTCCTTTCTCACAGATATATAGCTTCCTTCCACTCCATTCATTCATTACTTCCAAATGCAAATTACTGGGTAATATTGTGGTATTAAAGAAAGACAGTCATATGAAATTTATTTAAAATGAGACCTTCCTGCAGGTTGACTGGGTGGGTGTCTCTCTATGGGTTACTGCAATGGAAGGCATGAATGATGCTCCACAAGGTACCAAGCCGGTATCTAGCATGGACAGCAAAAGCAATGTTGTCTAGGCTCCACTCTAAGGCTACCTGAACCTGTCTTGAAGACTAAGCAGGTCCTTCACCTCAGGAGGAGTGGTGAACACAGTGGGGACTTACTTAACCTATTCCAGTATCTCTCAAATTATGGTATCTTTTCTTATGACACTTCACTGTAGTCAGTGATTTTTGCCCATTGATTTTTGCACTGCAGATCCAACATCATAATCAATATAAACATGACAACATAATATGGTAATAATATAATGTGAGATATATGATATAGTATAACGATAGTGATAACATAATAATCAATGTAAGCAGCACACATGGCTCTGAGAAAACCTTTCATAATAAATGTAAGCAAGGACTACCAAATAAAAGAAGAGTGAAAATACCTCATGATATTTTTTCACTGTTTTCCCTGACATGCATGTGCAGGATTTCCAGTTCGAAGTCCCACAGCCACAGTTCCCTCCACAACGCTGGACAAGGAGGCAGCGGGGGAAGAAAACTACATTTGTCAGCTTCAGTTCTTCCCTTAAATTGACAGAGTAGTTTCTTGGAGTGCAGCTGTAACGTTTCACATCATCATTCAACCTGTCCAGGTCAACTGCAATGCAAAAGAGGTTTCATTAGTGAGGTTTGAGTGGGACGTTCCTCTGGTTTATACTGGTCCCCAGGCAGTCAATAACACAAAGTGATGTGACACTGGTTGGAAAATATATGCAGTGTAGCAGTGATTCATGAACAGATAAACATAAACCCACCAATTTTAAATCATTACAGGTGGCCATCCAGGCTCTCATCCTGCTCCCACTGACTCCCATACCAGAGCTCACACTGACTTTAAAGGTGAAGGAAAAGCTTGCAGTAAAATATTTGCCTGAAAGCTGAAGACTGGTTATTTTATTTGCTTTCTCACTGGTCTGTTGGATCCTCAAGTAGGAGTTTCCACTTCTGCTACTGTCTTCCCTCCTGTGCTTATACTTGGCTTACTTAGATGATGGGCTCTTTTTTGGGTTTTTTGGGCATAACTCATTTTGCCTAACTGCAAACACACAAAAGGCAAACAGGTTAAGCAAGGCTCTTCCTCTTGTCCGTAGGAAAATGTCTTTGGAGAGGAATTCATCCCTTCCTGACAAGGGCATTTAGGACAGGTGGCATGACTTGCTTTCTCAAGTTGCCCATCTGTGTTGTTTATGGATAGAGTCTAGATAACTCTCTTTTAGATGGAGAAATCAATCTAAGCAATATTAAGTTCAGCTGGTAAATGCTACTATAATAGGCATACAAATAAATACAATTAAAACTAATGAGCTTCATTGAGTGACAGTAGTTGGTTGATGTTTAAATGCCTGTTATCTCTGTGAGATGTGTCATGTAAACAAGTAGTAAAGTCAACCATAAAAATAACTTATAGACTATCAACTGTGAATTTAAGTGCTGTTTCTAGCTTGAGCTTGTAAAGCTAAAACAAAAAAAAAAACCAACACCTCAACACCTTCCATAAATCCATTTTCCACAATTATAATACAGACAAAAGTAACACATTTAATGAGTTTTATTTCTATAGAAGTTTTCTGATTTCTTTTCCCCTCCTTTTCTGCTTTCTTATTTTCCTTAGGATTCTGTCCACCAACTAGGTGTTCAAAAGCTCAATAACTCATTCAGGACTGGAGGACACATGAACTTGTGTTGAATTCCTACTCCAAATAGTATTTGCTAATAGAAACATCAACAGGAAAACAGGAATGACTCAAATAAGAACTGAGAAAACAGCGTATTGTTTGTGAACATATGAAATTTTCATGCGCATGTTTAATAGCTCAACATCATCTGTGATCTAAGTGTACCTATGCTTGTGCTTTACTACAAACATGTGAAAACCTCCAACAAAGGCACTTTTTACCTCCTGTGACTCAGTCCTTGTCAACATCACAAAGTAAATTGTGATTTGTAAATATCATGCACCTTTACATTCTGGCCTGGAGATATTCACAAGGCAGATATGCAAGAGGCAAGGGTACGTAAATGTCACAAGTGCTGTTATAGAAAATCATAGCAGCTTCACTTTTCTGGCAAGATGTTATCTCAGTCAATGGGAATTTAGCAGAAAAATTGCCATTTTCTAGCAATTGTGATACATCCTGACATGAAATCTCAGTGGTTCTCTCCAGAGAGCTACCATCTCTCCAAAAGACGTATAGATCATCCTACTGATATAGGCACAAAATCAATGGGACTACTGGTATACTCATGTACTGGGAGAAAAATACACTCTGAACGTCCAGAGACAGGACTTAGAAGTCCAGAGAATATTGATTTCTTTGTTTTAACAGAAGATATTTTCTTCTCTGCTGTCATTCTCCAGAGCCACCCCTTCTCATTTCAGGCTCCCAGGCTAATTCTTCTCACAGCTAAGTGTTCCCCACTCTTCTAAACGTTCTCATCAGGACCTTTGCCATCATTTGTGCTTACAGAAAATGCAAGAAGGTATCTGGCTACTATTCATTTCAGCTGATTGATGTAAAGGAAAAGTTATCCAAGGGAAGAAAAGGCCAGAAAATATTCTGCCTTCATGACTAATGAGATTTCGTGAGGGAAAACCTGGATCATCCACAGTCTGGCAGAGCAACAGTCCAGGGGAATGGATATCGATATGAGCCGGCTCCTATCAGGACAGGCTGGAAGTGAACTAGGATGGCATTTCTAGACAGAGCTGGAATAAAACACTCAAAGGCTTAATTCAGCCTTAATTCAGCTGTGGTAACATGGGAAACAAGGCTTCCAGTAACAAACTGGTCATTAAAGAGGGCCGAGACTTAGGTCACATGAACTGACATCTGTGTCCAGAAAATGTCCGTCCAGGAGACTGAATAAAATTTGCTCTGGCACAGATGTAACTTACCCTCAGGCTCAACAGTCGTCCTTTCTGCATTGAACTGATACCTATTATCACTGCTGCATTATCAACACAGAAATGAGTCTTTGTAAAGAGACTGGCAGAGAGGGAAAGCACCGGCATTTAAAGGTGGGGGGGACCTTCCTGCAGAGATTGAATTATATACATCACAGTGTTACACATATTAGCTTCAGTACTTAAGCTGCTCAATTTAAATTGCAAGGGCAAAGGGCTTTCACTGGAGGGAAGGTTTTACTCACTAGCTTTCAAAAGCCTAGTTTTGATGACTTTCAGAAGTCTTTGCAGGGTGTCTTAGGCTGTAGCTGAGTCAGTACTGTGGAGAGCTGTTGACTTGCTCGAAGCATAGGAGGGAATAACCAGATAATTAGGACAATTTTTTCTCAATGCAGTATGAAGAAATCAGCTGTTTTCATTGAGGGCTCAAAACTTTATTCTGGATGCATTCTTCAGGAATTCTGAAATCAACTAGTAGGAATATATCTTATTTAGTACATTTTTCCATGATGAACTATTTTTGAAAAACATATGAGAAATTTTCCAATGGAAAATTTTATGAATTCTCCTTGGTTTCACACTCAAGACATTCTGATCCTGTCTCATTAGCAGTTTTCAGGACCCTGAATCCCAGAATTATCAGTTAAGATGTGAATTCTCTGCACTTTTGTATACCTCAGGTACCAGAGTCCAGGTTGAAATGGACAAATACAATAGCAGAAAGGTCTTATATTGATGCTGAAATAATGAAAATAAATAACTGCAAGCAGAGAAAAATAGATTACATGACAGGTTTAAGAGATACACAAGTCATCTTCTAAAAAAATTAATCTAGATTAAATTGAGCTCTTTTTGACTCTGCTCCACAGAAATCCAGTGCTTGCTGGGATAAAGTGAGTGCGCAATGTCTTCTGTGGACAGTATATACTGTACTCTGGTAGCATCACAAAGACACACAAGAACAGCTCCCATTGCCTCATTAGCTTTAGACCATGGTTTGCAGCACCCTAACAAAAGAATGCATTTTGCTCTAAACAGCCCTCCCTCCTGAAAGATTCAATATGCATTTTTCCCTGTCTTAGGGTTGTTTTACTGTCTGGAGCCAGTCCACTTCCTCATCCATATAACAATGAGATTTTACAGTACAGTCAGTTTCATGCATCACTTCACTGCTGTGACTAAAATGTAACCGAGCCTTGGTGTGATTGGTGTGAAATCCTGCTGCTTTACTTATCAAGGACTGAAACCACTAGAGTCCTTAATTTAAAACTAGAACTAAAAGGTTCTGTAGACTAGATGCAAAGAACTTCAAAGTATTATTACAGAATGTCTGCATCAGAGATTCAATTTAAAGGCAAGGCAGATATAAAAAGATGTACTGGACCAGTAAGCTAAATACTTGGGGTACAGTGTTTGCCCCTTTCTCTCCCTTAAATCCCATGCTTAAATCCATCCTCATTTCACATAGCACTAAGGCATATGCTTACCTTGAAGCACTGATCTTAATCAGAGGTAAGCAATGAAATTGGGGACCATGTCTTATTTGGAAGGTACGGCCTTAAAGATTGGAGAGGAGAGAAAACCTATGTTGCTGGTCACCAATTAATTTCAAAAAGACAGACGGTCTGTTAGAGTTTCTTTTAACTCTTTACCTGTTTGAAATTTATACATGGTCCTAACTATCGTATCTGAACATTGTACACTGTTTTCATGCATCGGCCACAGACTGGAGCTGGTAGAGATGATAGCCACTTTGCCACAGTATTCCTACATCACATGACAAAGCCATCTACAAGGAAGGCAAGAAGGATTCAGGCAGTTGCAGTCAGCCTAGCCTCAGTCCATGGTAAAATTAAGGAGTAGATCCATCTGGAAACAATGTTAAGGCACATGAGAGACAGGATGACTGGAAACAGCCAACATAGATTTACCATGGGAAAATTGTGAGTGACTGACCTAAGAGTCTGCTATGATGAGAGCCTTGCTGGATAAGGTGAAAACAGCAGAGGCATCTGCTGATTTTTGACAGTGGACCCTAGCATCCCTGCAGCCAGACTGAGATATAATGGGACAGATGAGTGATAGATTGGGTAGATAACCAGAAGGTCCAAGGGGCTTGAAAAAAGGGATCAGCAATTCCAAGCACAACTGGTTACTAGCAGTATTCCCCAGGGGGGTAATGGTGGGGTTAATACTGGTAAATATATTTTCTAAGGACCTGAAGAATGGAATATTGTGAACCCTCAGCAAGTTTGTCAATGACATCAAATTGTGGAAAGCTGTCCATGTGCTGCAGGGCTGCCTTTCAGAAGTAACTCAGCAGGCTGTACAAATGTGCTAGTAAGAACCTCATGAGGTTCACTAATGACAAATGGAAATTCCTTCATCCTGTATCAGTCCAGATATGCAGAGTTCTGTTCTAGTTTGACCTTCATCCCTTTTCAGGTATGCCTTACAGTTTGTAGCACAGATTGTGCTGCTGTTTTCATTTTGACTCTTAGCTTTATAAAATTCCTCCTGTAAAGCATGGAATTTTTCCGAGACCTATGATTGTATTCCACCCTTTAACCTCCACCATCATGAAGGTGTGTGCCAGGACTGTGTCAGGTAGAGCAAAGGTACTGTACAAGGAATCACTTAGAGATAGTGGTGTAGCTGACTGAAGCTATGACATGGTTGAACATGACTTGGAAAATTCAGTTCCATACATAACAGTAAACAGACACATCATCCACTAGTTAAATCACCTCAATGCATTGACACTGAAGAAATTATTTTTCTCCATGCTGAGTGCTGACCAGATCCTGTGGCTTTTAGTCTTCGACACATGACTGATGGCAATCACTGTTCCACTGCAGATGCCTAATGATGCCACAATAAGCACTTTGTTAAATATACCTGAAAACTTTGGAAGCTGTCCAAGTCTTTCTCACAGGAGCTGGGGAGAAGATGATGCAATTTGGATTTACTACAGAACCACAATGCCAAGATAAACCTCCTCAATACAGCAACTACTATTTTAGAGGAATGGGAGATCTAAATTTCAGTGGGATTATAATGGTCCACGTGGAAACAGGTTCACAATATATGGGCCTATTATAGACTGGCAAACTAATTACCAGCTCTGGTATGGGTCAAATAGCAAAAGCAAGCCAAACCATCAGTGTGGTAAATGGACACAGCTTCATTGAAATCGATGGAACTGAACAGCTTATTCCGGTGATAAATAATATGCTGGAAATATCACTAGCATTTTTAAAAAGGGTTTAATAAGAAAATCTTTCACTGCAGTGACCAACAGTAATGTCACATAAAGTGTGAGAGAAAGTTTCATTTGTCACAGAGGAGGAGAAGTAAAGATGTAGATCTGAATTAGATTGTTAAATGATTGAATATCTGTAGTTTGCATGCAACAGATGCCATGGCACCCAACTGAAGAAGCATGGAAGAAATACCTGCTTCTTTAGCACAGGGAATACTTTAAATTAGCAGCTATCTTCTTGGAATATTCACGTTTGCTGTGAATGAGTAGGCATTCAGGATTTGTGATATCTGTACTCCCTGTCTGGTGCACTGAAACTTGCTGGCAGCCATCCCAGAACCTTTCAAGGAAGAGTACATGGACATTTGCTGTAATTTATTGGCCACTGCTTGCAAACCCCTGAGAAATGACATTTCTGAGTTAAAATTTTAACTTCTTGCTAGACCATTGTAAGTAGAGACAATTAAAAACTAGTGTTAAGAACATGGTGAAACTTGCCTGAACTTGGGAACCTGTTTGGAAACGGAGAGCAGAAGCATTCCATGAAGACTTGTGGTCTCATTTTCATACTCCCCTTCTATGGAGCAGTGTGACTATGCCAACAAGTGTTTATTTATTTAACTTGTAAAGGTGTCATTGCAGACAGATGCTGTTGCAAGGATGCCCCACCTAATTTCTTCTGATAGACAAAAGTTTCTTGCATACATTTCCCAAAACCAAAATGAGCTCAGAGGAGTGTGTAGACTTGCTAATTACCAGAATGTATCTATCCACATGTATTCCTGCTTCCTAGTTTTATTTATTAAAAAACCCTTTCCTTTTTAAAGATGACCCCTCTCTCTAGGTACCATTGCCTAGATTTGGATCTAGTTCTATGATGAGAAACTGAACTCTTTCTTTCTCTTTTCTTTCTTTGTACACAAACCATTTCACAAGCAGAGGTCTTGTTAAAATTATAAAGCAGTTTTCAATGGGATGTAAAACTTTAGACTGTACAAGAGAAGATAAATGCAAACAAGAATGTGGGAAAAGTTGAAAAGTTTAATTGATAGTTGGAACTGTTTACAACAGTACCTACAAGGAGCTCTTGTAATATCATCAAGCAGATACAATGATGCTTTCAAAAATTTAAATTGTAGGATGAACAGGTTGCCTTCAAATGTCTGAATTCTCCTTACAATTTAAAAGAGTAGAAACCTATTTGTCTATAAGTTCAATGCATAGGGTATGGCTATTTTCTTTTTTATATCTACATGTGTTCTTGCTAAGAATAGTGTTAAATAACCCAATAGCCAGTGATATCCTTTTAGAGATGCTTTATATTTGTAATAACCAAATTACTATGACACTAAGGTCAGCTACAACATATTACAGCAATGTAAAAGGAATTATTTTAAAGGATGTGCTTTATTTTCTATGACCTGATTTTTTCCTAAGACTCCAGTATAAGCTTAAGGCTGAATATTCATATTGTCAGAGTTTCTAAAATGCAGCAATGACTAGCAAACATTTTTGAGTGTATTTACAACTGCTGCAAAGGTTATTTGAAACATCTATTTGTCATATTTTTGTGTAGGAGGTGTACATTGAAGTTTATAGCTTATACAAGGCTCTGATTTATGTATTTTGAAAATGCAAACTTGTATCTCCCCTCTTCCATTTTGTCCTTCTCTTCCAGTCTGGGTTTCACCGTGATTCTATAGTTGACTTCTACCACAGTGGTTAACAGCAAACTTCACTGAACATATGTAGAATTAAATTTAAAAATTCATGTGGTTATTAGTGAGACACAACTGATACCAATATCCCACTTCAACAGTGTAAATAGAAAGAAAGGCATTTAACTCAATAGAGTTGTATCAGTATTGTAGAGGTGTGAGACAGATTTTTTAGATGGAAAGGAGCTATCATATATGTAATCAACACACTCTTTAAGATTCTTGCAGGAGGTACCCAAGGAGGGATCAGTCTTCTAACTGTGTATAAATACACAATGGGAGGGACTACAGAAGTTGGACCCAGAGTCTTTGAAAGCACAAAAGGCATCGGACACAAACTGTAATACAGGAAAACTTATTTAAACATTTAAAAAAACGTTCTGTTGTTGTTGTTGTTCTGAACGTGGTCAGATACAGGTTGCCCAGAGTGGTTATGGAGACTCCATACTTGGAGATAATTAAAACTTGACTGGACAGGGTCCCAAGTAACCTGCTGTGTGTTACCCTGCCTTGAGCAGTGGTGTTGAACTAGACAGTCTCCTGATGCACCTTCCCACTTCATCTATTCTGTGATTCTGTGAGTTTAAGCTAAGCAAAAATACTGTACTTCCTCTTTCATTGACCCTGATCCTTATCTTCGTGGATTATTGATTGCCAAATTAAGAAAATAAATATACCATTTAAATGTAATTTATCACATATCCCTGTTATCACAATTGGTATTTAGCAACACTGCCTTTTAAGATCAATTTTGTGGCACAATTTGGTATGGGCAGAGAGCTGGATAGGAGCAAAATCATTAGTGATTCATTTGTACCATTTATATGAAATGTTCTGAAATGCAATGAAAGATAAGCAGAGATTACATCAAATTGTTCTTATCTGCCTTAGGGCTAACTAAGGATAAAGAATAAACCTCAAGCTGGAAGCAGAAACTGATAGGTATCTGAAATAAATGATGATATAATCTATTGCTCTCTTTGCTCCAAGGTTATTCCAGTGGCTACAAACATTCCTCAGAGATCCACAGTGTCTGTCTTTAAAAGCCACCAAGCATTTCTAATTTAAGGACTTGTTAAAGCTATTCCCTACTCCTGAGATCATCTAAGAACAAGTCTTTAATCTTGTCCAAAGTTTATGACTAAATAAAAATTCTTAACTGAAATTTTTAAAGGATTTGATTATGGTGAGGTACTTTTGTTCAGAGGGCTGCTAACAGAGAATTTGGCTTTTATTTTGAAGACAAAAGAAAACCTGTCATAAAACATTTTTGCTTATTCCTATAACCAAAATAGCAACAAAAAAATCCTATTAAAATAAATTGAGTGTTAAAATAATAACTGGAAAAGTCTTTGTGTCTTTTACAGTGTTTTGCTATGGAAGAAGCTGAATTACATTTACATTAAATGGAGAAACCTTTATGCATCTGAATTTTCCAAGCACTGCAAGATCAGATTGATAACTGTAGCCTACATGATCAGCATCAATAAAGCAGGAAATGCTACTTTATATATATGTGTGGTCACTTAAGCATATGGGGATGATCTGAGAATCGAATGAAATCTGGAAAGCAGATCCAGGTTTCTAATCAGCTTCTGTTAAAATCAAAACAGACCTTTTATTTCTTTTCTATAGATGTCTGTTTTCCTCTGGATGGCATCCCTTCCCTCCACACCACTCCACACAGCTTAGTATCATCTGCAAACTTGCTGAGGGTGCACTCTATCAGGTCTTTAGCTTTTCTAACCTGATCCCTGGTTGCTCAAAACACTTATCTGTATTTCTGCCAGGCTACCTGTCCTTGCTTCTACCCTCTGTAGGCTTCCTTTTTGCCTATATCCTTCAATTTCAGCACTCTGGTCATAAGAACCATCCCACCAATTCTCCATGATGCCAATAAGATCATATTCCTGCAGGTGCATAGAGTCCTTGAGGTCATTCTTTTGCAAAGGACAAGAGCTGTAGGATAGTCCACATCCCTACCACTAACCTTTTATTCTCCAAGACAAGGTGGAGACGAGCAAACTGCCCACCAGAAATGGCAGCTGATCTCTGACAACTCCTAGTTCACGCCCAGCAATGACTCCTGAGAATGACATTTGACCTGGGCCAAAAGTAAGCAGAGACCTGGTTGACAATTTAGCAATATTATGATTGGATTTCAGGGCCTGTGAACACTCCTCAATGCTATTTTCCCTAATACAGATGCAGCCTTTATATCCCTTTTAAGATCAA
Source organism: Nycticryphes semicollaris (assembly GCA_013400055.1). Classification (NCBI taxonomy): domain Eukaryota; kingdom Metazoa; phylum Chordata; class Aves; order Charadriiformes; family Rostratulidae; genus Nycticryphes; species Nycticryphes semicollaris. Next base: position 375,184 of record VXBJ01001064.1, read on the forward strand.
AGCCTCATCATTAGCTAGCAAGTTACAAATACAGAGTTAAAATCCTCTTCCCCTGGTTAGCACATGCTTAACATAGGGGAGACGGAATTTGAGATGCAAATAAATGGTAAATTGCACAGAATAAGAACCATGTCTTGGACATTATAATTTTAAAGTTTTAAAGAAGAGTGCATATGAATACATAACTTGGACATGGAAGACAGTATTAAGAAGAGAACTAAAATAAAATATTTCACTCCAGATCTTCAGTTAAAATTACAGCAATTGTCATCTTGAAGAACCCCAAGATACCTTCTAGATCTGTACTTGCACACAAAGGGCAATTTCATCAGGCCCTTCAGTGCATGGTTACCACAGAGCACCACTGTCTCTTCTAAATAGTGTTTCTTTATCATTATGGATTTGTACCGTTAGCTTAACATCCCTCTGCTTTACCATTTGGTGGATGATTTGAACTAACAGAAAGAAACAAGAAACATAACCCAGAAATGTGTGCTTTGTTCAATTACAGGCAAAGATGTTAAACCATAATAATGTTTCCCACCAACATAATGAAAAACAGTGAGATGTTCACATCCTAAAAAACCAGCTGCACATACAGGTGTCTGCAACAGATGCTTCCCTAAGCACATTGTGATAAAAGTGATTATTTCTCACTCAACAGAGAACATCCCTAAGCAGGGTATTTAAAGGAGGATGATAGTGCAGGTAATTAGGAGCCCCATGCCTTACACATAAAGCAATGTTTAAGAGGGTGAAGCTGAGAACCATCTGTCCTTTACACATGGGCCTATGTTTTCATTTGTGAATGCATCATAAAGATGGGCAGTTTTCAGTCTAATTTCTCAGGCAAGATCCTACTCAGTTAGAAAATTACTAAGGATTATATTACTTATTCCTGGTTTTAAGAGGTGGTTAGATTGCCCTACAGCTCCAATAGGAATACAGGCACTAGAATCTAATACCTGACCAATGGACATTTCTGTGAGAAGTGAAGGAATAGCCTGGTCTTGTTCCAAAGTACATATATAGTTCTTTATCCTACCTTTGGACTTCCTGTCATGGTAGCTCCTGCCTCGATAATGGTGGCCACTGTCTGTGTACAAATTCTCGAGATCTTCTTGCCAGGAGTCCGGGTTAAAATGTTTGAGTAGATCCTCCACTGTGTCAAATGCAGCGATGGTCTGATCCAGTGCTTCTGCTGTGAGCGTAGAGTCAGTCACTGATGGAGAGGGATAGGATACCCCCTAAGAGTGACATACATCTCAGTGTACTTGGAATAAATTACAGCACCACTCAAAACAATTGACAGCAGTTACTGAGAAACTTGTCCTATTAATAACTGAAACAGCTACTTTGGGCCATCTTTTGAACTGTTAGCTGGGTCAGGCTTTGTTATGCCTGTGTTTTCTTTTGCAAGGAGAAGAGACACCAAAGAACTCCTAAGCACATACCTGAGGAGATGCAGGCAATGGAAGTATTCCCACTGCTGGACTGTCAACATGCAGACCCATTCCTCAAAGAGGATGATAGTTTGCACATATACAAAGATGTCTTTTGAAATGTCTTTTGAAACCCCTGTGATGGCCATGACCACAGAAAGGAGGTGCCTTGTACTGCTGGAGTGCTCAACCAGCTCTGTTATTAAATGCGTAATAGGCAGATCAGAAACCACAGCAAAGACAAAAGCAACAAGTCCACTAGACTGTCTTTCTTTCCCTAGTCAATTTGGTCAACAAATCTGACCTGGTTAAAGAGTTGAAAAGATGGCTCTTTATTAGCAAGAATTAAATGTATCATGCAATACTGATGAATATAAATTCTCCTACCTTTTTACCAAAAATAAAAGTTGCTAAGCAAACAAGAAAAAAACATAGTAGTTGGATCTCAGCAATGTAATAATTACCCACACAGTGATATCCTACCAATATCATAATGCCAAAGGAAATATTATTTCCCACAAGGACAGAGAAATACCATTCTCTGAGCATTTTTGGTTTACTCTGAAGTTGTGACACGACTTTGACAGAAAGATTGCAGCAATTTCCATTTTATTGGAGAGGACTTTAAGCATTTTTAATAATTGCTATTTAGAATCATAATATTCACTACCCTGATATCACTTTTTCCATTGTGCAGGCACAAAGCCTCATAGTATGTGTAAAATATGTGCAAGCAAAACTATAAATGCAAATCCGCTACCTTCTGAAGGACCACAACCAAAATACCTGATTCTGTCCAATAAGAAGCATAATAGAGCACAACAGTTGTCTTGCAAATTAAAATATTGGGAGAAATCCCCTAGACATCCTCCTCTCTCATGAAAACCCAGCTCTGAAGTAATGTAGCAGAAACATGACTTTTAAAATTAATGGGTCCCCACAATAATTTTTTGCCTCATCTCCCAAGTAAATGCATTAAACTATTAATCTTTGTGATTAACTTTAGTCAGTTGGGTAGTAATGGAAAGGTCAACTCATTTGAGTAAAATTACTCACTTGTTTGCAGGGCTGTGTCCTTCAATACTAACTAAAATATTTTTAAAGTGTATATATATTTTAAAATAGGACATTTGTCTTTAATGGTAAATTATATCACAAAAGTAACAATCCTTGATATTTTACTGCATATGTATGCTGAAAGAATGGACAGTGCAAATTATTAAAAACAAGAAAGAGAAGAAATAGAAACCATTGCAAGAATGTGGTTAAGAAAGCATAGCTACGCTTTACTGGTTATTGCCAACAGCACAAGAAGTTTCAGAGGGCCCACTTGTGACCATAATGCCTCTACAATGCAGTGCTAAATAAGACACAGTGCAGACAGCTGTAAAAATTCATGACCCACTAAAAGGGAAGGCATACCTCAGAGCATCTCTCCTGACTTATAAGTGGCCTGGAATAGAGACCTTCAGAGAGATGGGAGCCCCAGGAGTTGAAAACCTCATGCCAGTGTTGTTATCTAAAACAATGCTGCAGGAGTGACTGTGCTGTGGGCGGGCACCACACAGTGTGCTAATGCAGTCTTTGAGGCTGCAAAAGAAAAACTCACCCAGCTGCTACTTGCTTACTGAGGAGAGCTCAGTGGAGCTCATGGCTCATCTGTGACTGCAGCCCAACAGGGGAATATCAGTCCCTGACTGCCTTTCAAAAATGAGGGAGATGGTGCAAGGATGCTAAAGAAACAGCCGCATAAAAATCAGGCCTTAGGTGTGTGGCTTAGGTGACACAAGAGTTTTTTTCACATGTTAAACTGTGCATTTCATTACAGAACTGCAGGCCAGGCAGGTGAATTTGCAGGGCCTTTCAAACTCATGTAGGCAGCAGGGATTCCCCATTTTCTTTTCATATAGAAGCTTCTACTCAAGAGATTTGTGCAACCTTGTTCACACACAGAAGAAAGCTTAACTTTTTCTCAGTGACAGCCAAGTCAAGGGGAATTATTTCAACAGCTCAGATAACCTCCTGGCAGTGACATCATGTGACAAGCCCAAAATCAACTTCAAAGCTTCCAACCCAACTGCCTCTCTTTTGTCCTGCCAAGATCCAGGCATGAGCTTTAGAAGCGCTTGTGCTGGTCCTAATCTGGCTTCTGTGATCACATCCAAAGAGAGGGCAAGAAAAACACTGAAATGCAAGAAGCAATAAATAGTTTCTTGCTATAGTTTTTCTACATTACGTAGTTCTACATTTCTTAAAAGCACTGAATGCATTTATAATTTCATGGGAGACAAAGGTGGGGTTTTTTTGTCAGTGCTCTTAGCCTTAATTTCTGTTCCCCAATCCGTTTCTATTTTCTGCCTTCTGAAGCTGACAGGCAGTTCAATGGGGATCACAGTTGTTTGTTGGTCATAATGTTACTGTACAAATAATGGAAACTAACCTAATAAGGAGTGTAATTTGTTTCCTTTTTCCTAGGTTTTTCATTCTGGGCTAGGGGCAAAAGTACTGTTTTTAGCTTTCTAAGGAAAAAAAAATCAACAAACCAAACCAAAACATGACTCTCTGATAGGACCTCTGACAAGGAAAAAAAATTTGCTCACTCTCAAATTTTTATTCTGAGAGTTGTGATGCACCCAGATCCTAAAATGAGTCTTTGGGTTGTCTGTGGGTTTGAGGAGCAAAACTTAGATATGCCATGCTAACTGAGTATCAGTAGAACAGTATGTCATCTTGACTGAGCTTGTCCTTCTGCCTCTCAAGACCACAGCAGAATCCCTGAACAATTCTCTTCTGAACAATTCAGATGTTCTCAGACTTTTTTGTGGTGCCTTTGGGAAAAAATTACTCAACATTTCTACCTTATTTTCCCTGAGGATAAGAAAGAGCTAGTGGCTTCAATGAATGCCCAGTGGAAGAAGGTATGTTTTATTAGATAGGGGATGGCATCGGAAAACCAGTGAAACTGAGGTTCTGCTTCTGCTTTAGCTGTAGGTTTCCATGCAACCTTCGGCATCAGCTTGCTACCTGTAATATTGGTACTGAACTTCCCTACCCGTAACACAGTATCAACAACTTTTCAGAAAAAACAAGATGTGAAAATAACCCCTTTTTTTCAATATGAAAGGAACACAGAATTATTGTTTGGTGTTCTGTGCACCTTATGATATTAAGGAGCATAACTAACATGGTGTTTACCATATACTTAATTTTCATAGTAACCTGATGAGGGAGCCCCAGGCTTACATTTTCAAACATCAGCCTACCATATTTTTAAATAAAAAATTCCATCATATAGGGTTGGGTTTGTTTTCAACTCCACATTAGAATGAAAAATGAGTTTACGTCTTTCAGTAAAACAGTAGATCTCAGCCCTGCTAACACTACTGCTGAGGACTCTCAGTACAATTATTTCAAGGCTATCATGAAGGGCAGTGTCATTTAGAAACTCAAGGGTGAACACAAGTCAGATTGGCTTAACCTCTTCTAATTTTGGTAATACAGAATTTTCTCTCTACTTGCTGCCTGGCTTAGACACTAATCAGTAGAATTTACCCATATTATATTTACTGCGTCTCCACTGGCAACTCCTGGCAGCTACTAAAAGAAAGGTGCCATTGCAAAACCCTCTTCCATGAACACTGGGCTCAAATCTGCTTTCAGTGCTTATCCTCATTTCATGCGTTTTAAGAGGAGTTTACAAGAGCTGGACGTGGTGATTGACTAGCCAGCAGAGTACACAGAAGAGGACTGTTCCTATGATGAATTCTGATGCCATTCCCCCCGCACTTAACTTTACTTGGAAAATGAAAGAGGGGACAGGTTTTTGGCCAATGACACAAATCAAATGTAACAAAAATTTTATAGTTTTCCTCCCCCTCCTCCTGCACCCAGTCACATTTCACTACTGAATATGGAGACTTCAGATATAATATTTTATTACAAACACTTAAAGGAAAACTCGGTATTGACAATGAAAACCTAGATTCATTCCTGCTGGCCTGTTTTAAGCATAGTCTTCTATTTAGGTCAAGACATTTTACAATTGAAAACTGTAAGGTGTTTATATCTTGTATTTTCATCTTGGCAGGATGAGTTTGAAAGCAAGAAATGTTTCCCAATGGCTGTCATCTCATGCAGTTACAACAGTTGATGGCATATCCTTAATCTTTTCTTAAAAACACACTGGTTGATTCCAGTGTGAGTTGGATAAACACTTATCCTCTGCCAACGGTGAATACAGGGTTTCTCTGTGCAGGTGCCATTTTAGTGAATTGGATTCAAGCTATCCTACCAATCCATCCACGGGCAAAATAATAACAAATTACTTACCGAGACAGAGCTTGTGACTGACTCCCAGTTGGTTTCTGAGGCTGCATGCTGGAAATCATCCTAAGGGGAAAAACCCACAGGAAAAATCACACAATGTCCTAAATGAACTGCAGAACCTAAAAAATGACTCAGTATTCAACATCTGTCACCTTTTCCAATGCTCTTTAATTCAAGAGGCCCTTGTCATGTGTCATTCCTAAATACTGTTACTTACATTCAGGTTCCTCTCTTCTAATTGTTTACAAACCAGCTCCTTGTGAGCTTGCTGGGGCAAGAACAGAGATTACTTGTAATATGATATATGTGCCTTTCCATAGCAGGACCTAATCCGGTCAAGGCCATTAGATTTAACTTCCAACATAAATATTAAGTATCACCTCTCTATGTCTACAATCAGAGTACTAATGTTGTTCCCCAAAGTGATCTGGAAAGAATTCTTCTGGAAAGAACGTGGACATCTAATACACTGGTACTATTTAGCCAAGGTGAAATGCAGGACAATCTAATCCATTTGAAATGTAGTCCTACCACGACTGTACTGCTTTTGGTACTTGTGTTGAACAGGACTTGGTCATCTGTGCACAGCACTGAATGGCAGTCTGTCCTTTCCATCAAAAAACAGAGCCACAGTACACTAGCATTAGAAGTGCCATCATACAAAATCTCTGGGCATTTATGATTAATTTGAGCACAGGGATGGAATTAATCTCTTCTACCTTTGGACATCTACAAAGCAGACATCTAAGCTAGTCACTCTTGTTTCCATTTACAGTCAACTAAAACCAGCATTTTTAGGGGGCAATAATCTGATCTATTTTAGAAGCTTAATTTGGGAAGGCCTTGCATCCTAAAAATGCCTTTTTCTTTCCATCGTCTATAAAGGGAGACTGGGAGGACTAGCTTACAGATGTCAAAAATGTAGATGTTGACATGTGGTCACTCGAATCCCAGTCCTCTTGTCTGACCAGTTATGGACAATCCTTATTTAAATAATGAAGTAGCCATTTCTTTAATCTTTTGGCAGCTTTACTCATTTCCAACTGGAATAATTAAACCACAAAAAATAGAGAAAAAAGCATTATAGAATGGCTAAGAAACACACACATGCAGTGAATAGCTAATGATCAGTATGAATAGGCAGGTAAGGAAAGGGGCTGAAATAACAGCAAACCAAAATTTTAATTTCTAATAACAGATTATATAATGAAAGGATTTAAAGAAGATGGATCAATGCCTGGGCTCACAATTTTGCACTGCCTTAGTATCTGTTATGCATATTTGAAGTTGGTAACTGAAAAGGAAAATGGAAGGGTAGCTGCTCAGCTGATCTCTCTGGATTCAATGCTACATTGAACCACATATATATGCATATATTTGATTATTTCTTAGGAATGGAAAAGAGAAAATTGATCACAATCTGCTAATTCATCAAAATTCTCCTTTTGTCAAGCAGGAACAGAGACACTTTCAGATCCAGACTCAATATACATGGTATTTAACAGTTTCCATTTGTTATAGAAAAAATACTCAAATGTCTCAAAAGTCACAAGATTGTTTATTCAGTACTGGTACCAGTTCTTCATCCTTAAAAAATTCTTATCTCTCAAATTTGAGGCAGGAAAACTAGTAATTTCTTCAGTATTTAAGATTAGTAGAAATTAAAAAACCCCATCACACGATGTCACTAAGTGACCACTGAAACTTCCAGGGTATTAAAAAGTTAATTATTAAAGCAGTCGTTTTCTTCTAGGAATACATAAGTAAAACATTACTGGTGAAATTTTTCATGCAGATTTTTTTTTTCTTATAAACAGTAAAGAGATTGCAAATGCTATGATCGGGTTATAAATAATTCAGGAACAGTGGGCTACCTTGGCCACATTCTCTACACATTGGTTGCCCAGTTCTTGACAAGCCCTGATTTAATGTACATAAATGGAGTTGAAAAGCTCATGGATCCTCTGGTAATGGTTGCCAGTTGCAAAAACTTGGAAATCATTTCCTCTCTGTCATTAGCTTCCATTTAGCACTTCCAGAAAAAAGTAGCATTGAGTTCTGGGGCATTATTTTAAAACAGGAACAATCTGTCTCATTGAATGTCTGGAGAAGACTATAGACAAGGAATAATTTTGTGTTTATAGTGATGGTTCCCTTGTGTTATTTAATTGTAGATATCAAAACTGTTTCTTTAGTCTATGATTCTTTGAGATGGCTGATGCCAGGGAACCCCTCCAAAACCCTGAGATAGCCATGTATACCACCTGCTTCTTGGATCTCAAACCTGATGACTGCACATTTTGACTCTGTGATTATATTTCATCTGCATAAACTATTCTCAACTATATGGCTTTGTTCCACCATCACTCAAGGCAGCTGCAGTCATTCTTGGCTTCTTGGAGCTTTCAACCTCTACAGTTTGAAGATTATTATTATCTATGGCTTCTGCTTGCAGCTATTTCAAGTAATAATATCAAAGTGGTTCTCATCATTACAAAACCCTCTCCTCCTTTCTCATCATTGTCCCTAGCAGAATCTGAAGGACACAGCCACTTTCAGTGCTATCTATTCAATTGATACTACCTTGTTTACATGAATTTGTGTATGATAACTTGGCTATTGTTTTCTTCATTACTTAAAATGACATTAAAACTTCTAGTTAAAGCAAAACAAAAGAAAAAAATTACATCTTTTTAAATTGAATACTGGAAAAACAGGGTGGCAATAATTTGCCTACATCACCCTAACAACAGTGCTTTTATTTTCATGTGTGTCATGGTAACACAACAGCATTACATGAGACTTTAACAAAGCCTTGCATTAACTGTTCTAAAAGCAGCAAAAATACAGGCAAAGCAGAGCTACAAATCACCTTCTGATAGTAGCTACTTTTATTGAAGATAAATGACTTCCATACCTCAACTCCCAAAATTACACCTCAGCAAGAAATCCTGAGTCAGTCCTTAGAGTTAAATATGTATGGACATTGATATATTGTCCCTGGCTCTGTTTCAGACAAAGATAAGGTACTCTCTCTCTCGCAGACTGACTTTGTCTATAGCCTGTCTCCCACCACTGATCTCCAATAAATGACAGGGAGTCATGGGGAATACTCTCTGTTTCACCAAAGGCTTTCACAAGTGGAGATTAATGAGGCAAAAGCACTGCTATGAAGGATATAAGAGGATGGGACCAGTCTTTTTTCAGTGGTGTCCAGTGAGAGGACAAGAGGTAATGGGCACAAACTTGAACATAGAAAATTCCATCTAAACACGAAGAGGCACTTTTTTCTGTGAGGGTGGCAGAGCCCTGGAAGAGGCTGCCCAGAGAGGTGGTGGAGTCTCTGTCACTGGAGACATTCAAAACCCATCTGGACAAGTTCCTGTGTAACCTGCTCTCAGAGGACCTGCTTTGGCAGGGGGGGTTGAACTAGATGATCTCCACAGGTCCCTTCCAACCCCCTATCATTCTACGATTCTGTGATTCTGTAAGAGAATGCAGAGCTAAATAACACTGTTTGCTGAGGGAAATGGTTTGCAGTCTTGGGGCCCATGAACTGCAGCAGCACAGCCCTGCCAGGTTCAAGCCATAGGGCTTAACAGGGTCTGTAGGAACAGGGAGGCATCAGGAAAACATCAGCAATGAGATTTGGGAAGCTCACTGATTTCAAAAACATCTACAGGCCATCATGCCTGGGAAAGGCAATAACTGCCATAGGATGGGCACAACACACTGGCAGCTCCCTTCAGTGAAAAGCAGCAGCCCTGTATCTCTGTATAAGCTCCTCTTTGAACTCTTTCTACTAATCTGCAGGTGCCTGGGGTGACTGGATAGGTTTGGTAAAAGATTATCTGACAAAACAACCATGAACTACAGCTAAAAAACATGCTGCTCTCAGCTTCAGGGAGCAGAAGTTGACAAAAGACTTGTGGTTAAGAAGAGTCCAGAGAGCATCCTAAACTGACATTTAGAGCCTACCAAGTTTAATCAAGTCCTCTCTTGAAGAAGCAACCTTCTCTACTGTGACCTTGCCATGGGAGTGGAAGGCAAGTGAGGAGGAAAAGGTAAAAAGAAATGTTTTTGGGGCAAGCAAACATAAGACAAAAGGAAGAAATAAACAAATTAATCAAAAGTTAGCAGAGAAGCAGAAAGTGTTTTGTGCTCTCTGTGGTCACCTCATTTGTGCTATTTAGATGCTGTAGCTATACACTATACAACAGAGAAGCAGCCTCTAGAAGTTTGCAGAGGAATAGGGATAACTGATGTATTGTAAGGCACAAAGCAGATTCTGTAAAACCAAATCAGAGGTGAAATGGGGCATGTTCAAAGAGGTCCAGTGCAGAAACATAAGGAAGTCAGAACTTCCCACTGAAACTAGGACAGCGGAAGGTCCATAGGGAAAACCTATAGTAAACTGCAGCTTGAAGAAAAAGAGATTAAATTATCCTGCCATTTTAATTAATAAAAGAAAACTCAATTATAGCTATTTTTGAACAGTAGTTAACATGCAACTATTACCTTCAGAGCTATTTGCAGACAGGTAGCTGATAAGCAGATAAACTTATAGTTAATAATAATAATAAATTATAATAATCTGGAAATAACGCTTTTTTCTCTGTAACAAGCAATAGTACCAATATTTTATCTGAACATTGAATTTATAGATATTACATTTTATATCCAAAGCAAATTTCAAGCAAATAAAACCCAAACGCAGGACACACTGTGTAACAGCAACAGTGTTAGGTAAGTGAGAGGCAAAAAAAAAAAAAATTGTTCCATTAAAAATAAAAAAAAAGTTGTGATAAATAACTCGTTTGTACACTTCCGCTGATTAATTATAATTTTTCATGTAGCATTTCAGTACGCTCCAATTTCTATTCTTACAGATAAACAAAAGCAGAGGCATACACTTGGAATTATCTTTTTCTTTTCCCATACTTTCAATCCATAAGTCAAGTTTCATATCAGAATTATATTTATTACCACTCAACCTAAGACTGCTGAGAGATACCTATTTTCCTACAGCAGGCTGCTCACTAGGAAGTCAGAGGCTGCATTTTTCTTTACCTACCCTAATGGCCAAACTACTGCTTTGTTCAGTTCTGGTGACTAGGCTTAAAAATAAGCGATGCTGAACTTGGAAAGCATGCAACAATGATTATTTGTAATCTGGAAATCATGCCTTGCAATAAAACCCTGAATGGAGGCCAGTGTCTCTCAAGAAGGTTAGAGGAAACTTAACCTTGTATCTCCAGACGATAACCCATAGGCAGCCAGAAGAGGTCATTACCAAAGTCTTTTATCTCGCTCTTTTATCTAGCAGTGCAAGCATTTAACAAAACCAGGTGGCTGTCATCTGAAGGCAGTAGTATTCAAACTGGAAATACAAGCAACTTTTACCACTGATGGCAACTACTACTGGAACAGATAAGAAATGAACAAATAATTTCAATCATATTGAATTTTCCTTTCTATTATTTGTAGTCTTATAAAGGCAGGCCATCCATGACACCACTATTTTAAAGTCAGCAACAAAAGGTCAGGCAGCCACCGAAGTGTTTGATCCCAAATGTGATAGTATGATTCTTGCCCTTTATATTTTGACATAAATTGAATTTCTGAAGCCCAGTTGCCACTATGTATCAGTAGCTACAACCTTATCGTTATGACTAAGTTAATACTAGTGCAAAAAGACATAAAATCACTCTTGATTTTTCTGACACATTTACTAGCTATAAGCGAGTGGGAAGAACATGATACTTAAAATATCAGAAGTTTAAGGTGGTAATAATGATCTAGGTTAACTGCAGTTTGATACATTCATTAATGAAAAGCTGAAGTAAAACTGAAGCAGAAAAATATTTAATTACAATTATGTTTGGTCAATACTTCTCTTCATCCTTCACCTAGTTTCAGAATTAGGCACTACTGGGTTCATATTATAAGAGTGCTCAAGACATTGGTATTTAAACGATCTCTCTAAAAGGTCAGATAATACATGTTCAAATGACACAATAGCTAATTAATTTGAAAAATCAGATGTCATCTAACACTACACTGCCTGTGAGCACCCTGTTTGATGCACATACTCACAAGTGAGTGCACAGGACTTCACTGCCACGCTCTGCAAATTGTGCATTACCTAAAAATTTTCTGTTTATCAAAGAGACCTGTCCTTATATTTCCATGTACAAGGGATGTCATTTGCTACTAGCCACCCTGGTGCATACTGCAGTTAAGCAACTGTAAACAAAATATAAATCAGCTAACAGTCATTGCAAATACTCTGCAATCTCTCCTTTGGCATTTTTACTTGAATGACAAATTTTACTTTTGTAATTAAACACTGGGACACAAAACTTGAAAGTCTCTTTCAGGTTGTCACTTCCAAACCCTGATTATTTCAGGCAACTCCACCATCACAAACAGCTCGCTGTCCATTTTGAACCTAGTTAGGTTTTCTTTGCTCCTTTGAATCCCTCAGACTGGCTGGCTGTTTCTAAGCTAAATTTATCTTTATTGCACTTATGTAAGAGCCAGCTTTGTCCTTTTCTTCCTCTCCCGAGTTTGCTTCCTGCAGTACTTCTGAAGAGATGTTATATCTCCTCTCAGCATCCGTTTTATTGCACTAAGCAATCCAAGTTGTCTTGGCCCTCAGTAAGAAATGTCCTCTCTTCCCCTGACTGTCCTGTAGCTGTTCCCTGAATGCAGTCCAAGAAAGATGTGGCTGCTCTGTACTACAGGGACCAAAGCCGTACAAAGTATTCCAGAAAAGATGCAGCTACCACCTCCTTGGTCCTATGCCTAGTACACCCATAAACCTTCTTCTCTCCAGTTTGCTAAGCAGCGAGATGCCATTTAACAGCAAATGTTTTTTGTTATTAATCTTTATGTGAGTGACCCCTTTGCTCTTTTGGGGCTGTTGCATTCCACTGCAAATGAATCTGCCTGTGCTCAAGGTCACCCAGTTCTCTCCAATATTCCAATTTTCCGATTTACAACCAATGCACTTCAGCTTTGTGTGTGCTGCAAAAGTCATGAAAATGCTACTCTGACAGGTTGTACTCTGGTCCCTAATAAGGAACACAAATAAAACCAATCATAAGACCAAACCTCTAGAAACTCCTATTAGCGCCCTCTCCCTTTCACATTACAGCACACTGTCTCATCACTTTGACTGCTTCGTGGCTCTTTTATTAATTGCAACCTCCTCCAGCATAAGTGATTGTTTCCTGCATGGCACCGGGTGAGATGCTCCTGTGAAGTCCAATTAGCTTTGCTATATAGCATTTCCTTCCTCTCCAGACTATCCTCCAGTCTGGCATGAGCTCCTTTGATGAAAAGGCATGGAGCTTTTTTCTAGTTTCCTGCATTTTTAACCACCTTCTCTGCTGACAAGTGCCCCATAAGCTTTCTAGGTCAGACTAATAAGGGTGGGGATTGCCCTGGCCACTCTCCTGCCATTGATGTTATGGACTGTCACTGCATTTCCCATTTCCCTGTGAGCCCTGGTTCACCTTGTCACTGACTGCAGGTCAGGTGCATTAAGCTTAGGTGGCAACTACTCCCTGTTGCCTTTACATTACTATTGTATATAAAAGTAGACTTGCTTTGACTCTATCGTTTACGGTCTGCAATGTTCATCTCTTGGCAGTGACAGTGGAGGGTGCTGAAGGCAGCCAGGCTCCTTGTTCACCTTGGTTCAGTGTCTAAGCACATCTGGGATACAGTGCAGCTCTTTTTGCAGAGCTTTCTGGTCCCCCTGCGATGGCCCATGCTGGCTCTGCCAGGGCGGTGGGGAGCGATCAACAAGAGGGGTCCTCGTCAGTGCGATGCTGCACATGGAAATGGTGTTAAGAGCTGCTGGGTGGAAAAGAACTTGGCAGTAGTGACCCCAGGAGCCAAAAACTCACTCCCAGTTCAGAGTCCAGTGCCCTTGAGAGGACTTTGGTGAACTTCTGCCACGCTGACTGACAGGTTTTTGGAAGGACCCTCCCTGGTAATAGGCAAATCTGCCTTGAGCAAAACAGAAAAAGCTGACACCTCATTGCCCAGCAGTGTCCAGGTGGGCAAAAAAGTCTTTCAGAGTTAACAGAAGGCAGTGACAGCTGTTTATTTCAGATCCTCCTTCTTGGCATGACTCATACCAAACGGGAATGTACAGAGAGGCACCAGTACTAGGGGCAGAAGGAAAAATATTAATGAAGAAAACCTCCTAGGAGCCAAGGATTCATTTTCTAGCTTCTTTCCACTTGGGTTTCTACTTTTTCTTTTCCTTTTTAATATAGATTTAAACATGCTGTATAATCAGTGGAAAATAATTGTTAGCAAATACAGCCTAATTTCATTTAATACTCCAAGTTTTCCATTGTTCTACTAGGAGGATCTGCTAAGTGCTCTGACATGCACACTCACATTTTCAGAAGTGATTTGGGAGAAACACAGGAGGAATAATAATAATAATATTGAAAAACTCTAATGGAGCTAAGCAAATTTAATTCCAAAGCTAAGGACACAAGGTAAAAAGGTACCAGTAAGGGACATTAGCTGTCCTAGCAGCAATCCCAGCCTATTGATTTCTTGTGAAGGATCCGTTTGTTTTTGAGGTCTCTCCCAGAGGATGCCGTTCAATTCTGCAGTAAGCATACAGCAGGAGCATGTGTTATATTTCACAGATAATGCAAAGCAAAACAATTTGTTCACCCTCCTGCTTCGACTGGAAGGCATTGCGTTTTCTAGGACGACAAAAAGGACTGCTATACAAACTTTCTAAGCTGGTAATAATAATCCCAAAAATAGCAAGAATACATAATCACTGAAGAATACAAGAACCATTTTCTCTTAGCTTTTTTTTTTATTTTGGTAGGATAAAAAGCAGTTGATTTATTGCAAACAGCATGGGATACTGCTTATTGGGAATTTCTTTTAACTTGAGTTTTATCAAACAGCTAGAGTAAGGAAAAGAAAACTATTTAGACTAGACTTCCCGTCCCAGATCCATTCCTAAAAAAATACCACTCCTGTTAAAGCTAAATACCTTAGGACCTTAGGAATAGTCACACTTCTCATTTCTTTTATGCATTATTCTTACAAATAATAACTAATAGTGTGAATTAAGAGAAATAAAACAACTTACATTTGCCACATTTTTGTAGACAATCTGACTAAACCACATTATCAGTTTTGGGATCAACTTACCAAAAAGCTAGCCTGGGAAATCTTTCTAAACACAAACCGAGACCATGATCTCAGGACCAGGAAGGTGTGTACTGGGTCAGAATTACTGTGTGACATATTTTATTTAAATTCTGACTAAATACAAGCATTAGCACATAGACTAAAGATGGCTGTAGAATTATAATAGGCTAAATATTTTTCATGCAATGAAAACCAAGAGGAACAGTTTATTTCAGTTTTATACTAATGACCTGGAAAATGTTACACAAGTTGAAACTGGAAAAAAAAAATTAAAGTTGGAGAAAAAAAAAAGTTGTAAACACCATTTAATACTGGGACTACCAGAGATCAGAACCAGATTCAGGAAATGAAAATAAGCTTTAATTTAGAAGAATTTAAATGGAGAAAAAGGTACAAGTCATAAACTCTACTTGACGGCACAAGGACTCAGAGAGGCACTCGTGCCAAGAGCCTGAGCTAAGGAAAGATGAAAAACATGAAAGTAATCTGTAATATGACATGGTGGCATAGCAGCATGGAATGCACACACAGAGACCTCCCTCAGGGTGTAGGGAGATGCTCTCTCTGTACCAACGGGATACCACACCGCCACAAATCACCATCTCCCATTGGACCACAGACAGAAGTAAGGCTTCTCTTCACTGGTGGGGATCTGAGAACATCTGCATGTCTTCCCTACCTTACCAAAGGTGCAGAACAGGGTTGAGCCCAGAGGAGAGCGAGGTCTGTGGGTGCAAGTGGCTTCTCTGGAAACTGAAGATTGGCATTCTCCAAACAACCGGCACAGCCCATTAGTTTTAACCTACATCGGTGCGATATCGGTATGAATAAAAGTTGCAGGAGGTAGCTTCATACCACATCTATGAAGATGCCAAGGTGTCACCAAACCCTTGCCATCCTGGCTTTGCAGTGCTGGTGTAAGCATGCCAGGTTTATAGGCTGTCCATCTCCATCAGCAACACAGGCTAACGGGGAGAAAACACAGGGAGAGCGCTCCAGTACCCTCCAGCAGAAAGACTTTGCTCTGTGGTTCAAAAACTCTGAGTCTTTCCCAAACACCATACAGCATTTTTAATGTACCAAACCTACAGCCTGCTGAGTTTTTACGTCTGGTTTTAACAGTCTTCCTGGGTACCCTATCCATCTTCGTTCAGGATGACAAACCTGAGTGACCCAAAGTGGCTCCTGGACAGCCACTGTACAACCAGAAGATCAAGCAGCCATGTAAGCCTCCAGATTTCAGCTGCTGGCATTACAAGTGTTTTCTCTGCTTTTAATCTATTTCTTAACACACCTTGAAAATGTACCTGAACCAGCACTGAGCTAGCAAAGCCAGCACACAAAGTTTCTGCTAAAGTGGGAAAGCAGAGTGTTTACTTTCACATATTTGTGATGGAGATAAATTACATATAAAGGGAGCATGGTGTCCTATTTTCTGCTGCCTTATATTATCAGCCCTGACTGCTCTTTTTCTCTTTTTTCCCTTCAGAGCTTAATAGTACCAATTTTTCTGTATAAACTCATGCATATGCAGAAAAGGGGTGGAAGGCCGGAATAAGAATGTGACCGATACTTCCATGCTCTTCGCTAACCATGAGCATAAGATAAGACCTTGCGTTCATTGTGCCTGCCTAGAGGACAGGCAGTTCAGAGCTAATATGGACATGTAGCACAATGCATACTTTGAAATAAGAATCTCATTTCCAGTCAGGTGAAAAAGTTCCACCTCATCTGTAAAAGCAGCAATTGCTTTCTGTTTGGTTTAGGTACCATACCTACAAAGAATAACCAATATCTGTTTACCTCTCTAGAACACAAAGTTTTCAGCAGCCTATTTCCATCACTGGCAGCCTCTTCAGCCTGCCACACAAACCACCCAGAGCAGTCAGGCTGCCTGTCCTCTCAGTGTTCAGATTCTTCCAAGCATTTTTTTATTTCAAGTTTATTGGTCGGGCCTTGGTGCGAGATAAATTTTTGTGGCTCAAAGGTGGTTGTTTCACTCTGCCTTACAGCAGATGGAAAATCAGGCTCATTCTTTCTAGGCCACTTTCCCAAGTTTAAGGGTTTGTTTGTTCTTTTCATTTTTTTTCTCAAAGATAAGACACTCTTTCTAAATTACCCATAAGTCTGCAAACAGTAAACCCCAGGGCTCTCAGCCACCATTAACTCTGTCAGAGTGTTGTCAAGCAGCGATGAGAAAATGAAAGAAAAGACTGACCCCAATGTAAGAACTTTTAGGCTACATCTATGTTAATAAATAAAATGAAGTAGAGAATGATCACACGTGGTATGATTCATGTCCTGGGACATTAGTATTATCCTGCAGAACAGAGTGGCCACAACAAACTGCACATTGGAAACAGCCTGAGGCCTGTGCTGGCACCCAAAACTATCTGTGCTAAAAATGCAAGACTGCAAACAACCTATGCCTATGCTTTGGCTTGCAGCCAGCCTGTTTAATAGTCTTTGCTGACCATTTGAGATACACAGACTTCTTTATTAGAGGGTTTGATCCTGCAAGAGCTTATATTTATGCTTCATAATATGCCTGATGGTTGGAGAACAATGTTGCCTACAATCAAGAACTCGGTCCCAGATTCCTACAATCTGAGGGGAACTTTCATTACGGAGTGTTTTTTATCACACATCACCTAAGAAATACATATCACGACATAACCATGATTAAAAGAAGCATCAGAAAATCAGAAATACTGTTTTTAAAATGGCTTTTGCAGCTTAACAAAACCAAGGGACCTGGAAAGTAAGTTTTGTCTGCCACAAAACATCAATTTGTACAATTAAGATACTTCCACAAACCAAAACTATTAAAATGAAAAAATCCATGTTATCAAGGGTCATAGAAAAATTGGATGTTATGTGATTCTGATGAAAATGATCTAACAACAAGATACGCAAATGCCACAGATCTAAGAATTATTTTTAGCTTCCAGTGCTGCAGATGAGTTGCAAAATCTGACCCTGTGTAGTTACAGTCTCAGACCTTCTCTAATTAAGCATTCACTGGTCATCAAACTGACAATCAAAGAAAATACAATTGCATATTTCTTGGTCTTACAGGAGACAAGAAATGTGACAGATCTTTGTTTTGGCAAGGCATGTACATCCAAAATTAGTTCATCATGGAAAGAAACATGTGGGTTGAAAAACAGACAAGGGGTTGTAGGCAAAGAACAGCCCAAGCACTGGGTCTGAGGAGGTGTTCAGTTCAGTAGCACAGAGCTCAGCACCAGGCAGGGGCTTGTTTTATGTAACAGTGCCATTTCGCCAAAAATTTTTCTAATAAGATTTATCCTACGAAGTCTACAGTGACAGGAATTCTGCAACTAATAAAAGATGTGTGTGTAAAATGCATGTGTAAGGGAAAACCAGAAACGCTGTGACATATCTGTCATCTGTATTATTATGAAAACATGCATGGACTTTATCAAGTGCTCAGAGCAAAACAGAAGGTTGTAAATTTAATAAAGATGTATGCACAGAAAATACAAATCGGATTTATACAGCACTGTGTCTTTGGAAATGTGGTGTATAGCATGAAGGTCATTGAAGCTAAAAGCAATGTGCTGAGCAAAGAAGACTGCCAGCTTGTAAGCACACCAGCTTCTCCAGTATGGAGGAAAGACCTTCTCTGATGACCTGTGCCAGGAACTGCAGAGGCAGAATAAGACTAAAAATTGTTAGAAGGAAGTGTGGAGATCTCAAGGGCTCCGTTATGATGCAGCCCTCAGAGGAAGGGTGGGATGAGAATAGCTACCAGCCTTCTTCCACTCACTGAAACAGCTGCAGAAGTACAAAGCTCAGTGGCTTGGAAAGGCCTGGAGCTGATTTTTACTGTTTCATCTTTCCTGCTTTGGAATCTGAGATTGCTGTTCTCCATTTTATAATCATAAAATTGCTTAAACTAGAGGGGACCTCAGGTAAGTCTGGCATGCACAGAAAAAGAAAGCATCCAAATGAAAGAGAGTAGCAGACAAACCCTTTTGTTCATCAGTCTCAGTTTGGCCATGCAGCCCACCCAGTTGGCAAAGAGTCCCAGATGGCAAGCAGGAACAATACAGCATGCCTCTGTAGCCTCTTACTCGTGGCATTTTACAAAGGTTTGTTGTGTCTGGCTTCGAGGTGGGAAGACCTGAGGCTGTGGGAAGGTGTCAGGGCAAGCAGTGGTGGAGCCTGGCCCGGAGCCACAGCTGTGAGGCCAGCAGCCTCCCCGAGGGCACCATGCTGGGTCCAAACCTGCAGGCAACGCAATAGCAGGCATGGTCATCTTCAACAAGGATGTGGAAAAATCACAAATATTATCACAACCCAGCAAGGGGAAAGTTCAACTTGGAAAAATGCAACCTAGTATGTTCCTAAATTATATGCTGGGCAGAAGGAGGAATCTAGGAAACTTGGGAGCTCAAAGATAGCCTGTGTTGACAGAGGAAAACACATTAAAACACACATTCCCAGTATTAAGGCAACCAAGCTAACCACTGCCATACAGACATGACTAAGCAGGTGACCCTCCACCCATACGCAGTCCTGGTGACACTTGAAACACCAGATTCACCTCCTTTCACTACCACAGAGACACTATAAAAAGCTATGAAAATCTGGGGGAGTTTTGAAAAGAACATAAAAAAAAAAAAACCTCTGTGACAACTGGAATGCCTGAATTTTTGGGAAAGATTAAAAGCTAAATACAGACATCATTGCTTGACTAAGCAATAAGCAAAGAAGTGTGAAAGCACTCTGCAACTATGTGAAGGAGATAGACACCCACAATAAAGAGAACAGACTTCTTTATCATAACATGGGATGGAATACAATTGCAGGCAATGGTATGGCATTAAAAAAAAATTAAAACTGATTATCAAAGAAAAAAATATCTTTCTGACAGTGATTTATTAGTCTACAGTTTAATCTCCCGTGAGGTATGCTCCTATGCTTGTTATATTTAAAAATGATACTGGAGGAACAACCAATAAATTCACAATGCAGAAAATTCTTGTCCTTAGAGATAAATGAGTTCAATGACCTCACATCTTTAAATTATCAGAGTCTATGTTTGGCTGCATTACACATTGCTGAACAAGAAAAAGCCTACAACCCCTCCCCTAAATTTAGACTTCAAAATCTTAAAACAATCAGTATCATTTGATCCAGAGCTGTAAGCATTTTCCAGCAGTTACAGCTGTTGCAGCAAACAAGGCAGAGATTTATTCTGTAAGCAATTAAGGAGGCATTATACACAGTGCATTGTTTCCCTGGCTTGCCAAAAATGAAAAAAAACCCCACATTGAACAGTGCTAAGGCTGAAACAGACCCTGCAACCCAAACTTGGGCTAGATAAGTACAAGAGCAGGATTGTGCAGCCAGGCTTTGTAAAGCTGAATAAATACCATCGGTGGAATACAAAACATGTAGTTGAGCCTAGAAGCCCACCTCTCCACAGGACTGTGACGACATGCAATTCTTGCTTTGATTTAAAAGACAACTTGCAACTAACACCTGCTGGGATGGGTTTTCACAAGTTCCTCAGTGCAGGCTGGAGGTCTAGCATGTTTCAATTCACCAGTCACTTCCTCTGGAAGCCTGTCAGAAGAAAATCCTGAAAGCAGACTGATTTCCTCCTCTTCTCCAACACAGATGGCACACGTTTAAGTTAAACTGCACCATCAGCTTTCATGGAAGATCTAGAGCAGAGGCTGCTCAACAGGGACAGCGCCTGGAAGAACAGGTCATTTCGTCCTCCCTTGTGGCCACAATGGTAGGAGGGACCAGCCTTGCCACACTGAAGCACCAGCTGCAGTTCATTAACACCTGCATACAGCTTTTTAATACAACCTTTGCATCTAACTGACCATTTTCTAGAACCAAGTATGGAATCCATTCTCCCTACAAGTCTGTCATCTATAACCACATTTCTATGCAACACTCTTCAGAGTTAACAAACTAAAATAAAAAGTAGGTTCTTCATATATTAGCATAATTTCACATGCTAACATTCTTCAACTGTTGCTAAAGTGGAATTAAAGGGCATAATATGGATTTACAAAGACAGCATTATGTCCTCAAGTCAACAATCTAAACCAGTCCCACTTTTCAACCAAACAGCTAATGTGATGGACAGATGTGCTGTTAAAAAAGTTTAACAGTGTAAACTCACTGATGTTCATGC
This sequence comes from Nycticryphes semicollaris, assembly GCA_013400055.1. Taxonomy (NCBI): domain Eukaryota; kingdom Metazoa; phylum Chordata; class Aves; order Charadriiformes; family Rostratulidae; genus Nycticryphes; species Nycticryphes semicollaris. Next base: position 396,337 of record VXBJ01001064.1, read on the forward strand.
ACATTGATGTGTGGTTTACGGTAAACTTAAGTGAGAATGGTTGGATTTAACCTTCCTCTTTAGGTGTAGACACAAACATGTCCATGTATTTACCAGGAGCGCTGATGGGGTGTTTATGGCATGTCCAGTTTGTCATTGTATTTCCCGTCTTTTCTTCTGGTGCCCTCCTAATGATCAACTCAGATAAATTAGCTACAAGGTCTTTCCATGTCTTCTAACAGTAGCTGAATTAACACTACTACTGGTAGGTCCTTATTGCAGTGTTGAAATACCATGTCCAAGCTATTGATTTTTTTTTGTTTGATTACACAGACATGGGAATCAAAGTCAGGGAACAGGGTGGCCTTTGCCCTCTCCCAAGTTATGCTCATTAGGGCACAGAAAATGTAGCCTTTTATTTCAGGCATAATGATTTTCAGTGCTAGATCTATCCTCACTTTCTGCTACCTATATGTGTTTAATGTTAATTAAAAATATTGCTTTATGGATACCCTGAAAAAGCTGCCCAACATATGTGGTGAGTAGCATTACTGATTTAAGACTGGAAGCCATTTTCTGACCACCTCCATCTATTTTTTAACTACCACTCACTCACAAGGCTTCAAGACTGTCAGGAATCATTGATTTATTTCTTTAATTATCAATGCTTACTTAAGAATTTTCCAGTAAGTTTGGGGATGGGTTTCATTTCCTACTTCTGCCACTGACCAGTAATGCATGAGCTCTGGCTCACTGGAAGCCTGCTTGTAGTGTACTCTGTATTTTTATTTAACAGAGATTGCTTGACCCTAACTGACTTTTGAAGAACAATTAAAAGATTTTTTATGTATCCAGCTATGTTAGGACTAGAAACTGATTATGCAGTGGGAAGCAGTATGGGCATGGAAGCTGAAGGAGCAGGCAACTCACCATGAATCTTCACACATCCCCTCACTTACCCAATTAAAACGGCAAGATAATGGCCAGTTGCCATAAGACTGAGGTTCGCTTAGTTCATTCAATAAAAAGAACAAAATCACTATTCTGCCAGTATTACACACTTTCCAACAACTGCAACATTCCCATGGCCCTTTTCTGCTATTCTTACATGCTGTGTAGTTGTTTGATCTCATTACTGATATGTTTACATGCTTCTTGGAATTTTCATCTTCCAATTTGCTTCTACTGGATTTTGCAAGAAATCATGTTGATGTTCAGTAAGTCTTTAGAGCTTCTACAAAGAATAAACTGTGATTCTTTTTGCCTAAGGTGGGTAACCCTCTTGTATTGCACATGACGGTCTCTTTTTCTGTATTTGTCTGTATCTCTAACTTACCTTGGAAAAGTAGGAATTTCCTCTGGATCACTAACTTCCTCAGGAATTCTTAAAACAAGCAAGTACTGCCAGCAGGAAATCCAGTCCTTCAAAATCTAAACCTGTCCTAAATGAATGATGCCCCTAAGTCTTGCTGGAATCAGCTATTTGGGACAGGATATTGGATTTGAAAATAGCACACTTGTGTTTGTATAATCCTTTGAAGATGTAAAGTGCTGCACTTTCTTGTCCTTGGCCACCACCATGAGTTTGGAGAATTTTCAAACAATGCATAACACACTACTCGATTAAAGATGTAGCATTTTCAACAGGAACTGGACATCAACAGGATTGCTGTTATGTTAAGACAGATCAATGACAACATCCTGCAAAGGAGCCACAATTTAACAGAGCTGTCAACAAAACAAGGATGGAGGAGAGCAAATGGCTCTTCACTATGCTGTTCAAACAAAAATACTGCCAGGCATACATGCTTACAGCTGGGAAAACATAGACACTAAGGTCTATTTTCCTTTCTGATTAAAACAATTGTTTTATCAGTTGAAGTCTGACAGCTTCCAGGAGCTTCTGTGTGCTTACTGGGTCCCGCTGCTTCTGATTTTGGTATCTTTCTTGCCAGAAGGTCTGTATTTCCCTGGCCATAACTCAGTTCGTCACCCATGTTCCTGCCTGACTCTTCACTTTTGAAACATTCCCAAACCTAGACCTGCTACTTCTCAAGTTCACAGTTAGAGGTTTAGCCAGAAGAGTAGTAGTGCTGTAGTGAAATGGCCCTACTGCTGCCCTGCCTTCTACCCAACTCATACCTGCCCTCCCTCCTCTCCTGTACCCAGTCTTTCCTATTTCAGGTCCACTGCCTGTTTAAAATCTCCGATTCATCTTCCTTCTTTCCTTCCTAACCATGCAAGCACTCCTCTGGTTTACACAAATTCCTCATTACCTTCATTTCTTCGTTAAAATTTTTTCTTTGCCATTCACCCTTCCTCAGTCCAAGTGAAACTGCTTTCATGTTACTGTAATGAACAAGTGACACATGGACATCTTCCTGGTAAAGAGGGAAGGCTTATTCCTCATCTTTCATGATGTGTTTGTTAAGTTTGATATTGTCACTCACACTCTCTCTGTCCTTTGGCTATTTTGTGTTTTTTTCTTTCATCTTTCAAGAATCTTTGTTTGTCTGGGGCTTCTTCTGCCCTCTGACCATTGTGTTTTGGCATTTCTGTTGCCTCGTCTCTCTGTGGACTTGCCTCTTCCACTCTGCGTGCTTGTCTTACCCACAATTACCTTTGTTCCTGAACTTGGACTATACTTAACTCTCTTCCCTTGTCATTGCTGTTGCCACTATTTCATTGCCATTCCTGAATGATGCTATATCAGTCCTTCCATCTAGTATTTGTAATATCCCCTGACACCAAGTTGGTAGGTGATTCCTCTTTGCCCTAAAACCTATTTTGTTAACCACTCTCCTATCAGTGTCATCTCCAACTTACAAATGGCTTTAGAAATTAGGGCACAATATAGGGAGACTCCTAATAAAATTTAGAATTCAGAGTGTCACATGGTAGAAGGGCTGGGACCAAACTTTGTGTCTGAGACAATAAGAGTAAACATGGAAGGGGCATCAGATCTTCAAAAGAGGCTTGCCAAAAGAAGGACTATGTTAGACCACAGTATAGAGAAAACTGAGAGTAGATGCAGTCTGGGACGACTGACTGTGAGGTGTTGGGCCAGGTCAGCTCATAGCTTTGGCTGCAGCCCCCAAACTTCCTCTGACTCCATACGTCGCATTCAGCTGGTGGGCTTCAGGCTTGAAAATCTGCAAGGTTTTCCACCTGCAGAGATGGGGCTGGCAAGACTTAGGAGTTAGGCAGTAAAGGTTTGGCTTTTGGTGTAATAGGACATTGGAGGGAGAAACAGCTCTTGGTTAGATGAAGATGGTGGAAGGAATCTTTTAATTAGAAACTTCAGCTGCCCTGGAGCAGGCAACGCTGCCTGTGAAACTGCTCGTCCAGACATGCCTTCTCAACCCAAGTACACTGTTTTCCTACTGCTGAGATACCTGACTCCAAGTTTTGCTTCTTTTGCATCCTTCATTATCTTTTTTTTTCTGCTCTGATTGTTAAGAACACCGGAACATCTCTGCCTAGCACACTGCTTAGCATGTCTGCCACACCACCTTCCTTTCTTCCTCAAACCCTGCTGAGGGACAGGTTAAGTCCTGTGAGATGAATTAAGCAGCAGACTGAGGCTTGCTGAATTCTCAGAAACCTTCATTAAATGGAAAGAATTCCTCTTCTCCATATGAAATTACTCGGAGATGCTCGATGTCTCAGGATGCATTAAGGCACAGTATCTCTTTTTAACATACTGTCATTTTATGTTGCTTTTTAAAACATTATAACACGTTCCAAAGTAAAAAAAAAAAAAACAAACCAATAAACAACAAAACCAAAAATATTGTGCATAGATAATCTTTTAAATCCTCTCCTTATGTAAAGCTGGGGAAGGAATATTAAAGTTTTTGAGCAAGTTTTATCTAATTAGAAAGCACTTAATTACTTCTCTCCTGCAAGATGAGCCTCTAGCTGATAATTTTATGAGGATGGTATGCCTTGAGCAAAACCACAGAAAATAGTTTTCTGCCAGAACTTAAGAAAATAGAAGTTACATCATAGAGATTGTTATGAGTTTTGCACATGGGTTGCATTTATAAAAAATGTTTGCTGTCTCCCGGAGACAGGCAATCAAAACTGAAATCGGAGAAAGAGTAGCAGAAGAACAACTGATAAAGCTTCCATGCGTAAGTTCTTGCTTCTTCATTGTGAGATGTATTTCATGTTCAGCCATTTTATTAACCAAGACATTCCCTCACCTCATTCCTCTCCTTTTGTACACCTAGCAATTTTCTGGGATTCCTTCTGTGGATTATCTAAAAGCAGGGAATGTATTCATGCACCACTATCACGCCTGTTTTCACATGAGATATATTTTACAGGTTTTCAGGCAGAATATTTTGTCTTGGAGACAGAAATGAAAAGTCTATTTTGTGAAAGAAGTGACAAGCTAAACCAGAAGCACAGCAGCAAAGACTCATGCCGCTCCTGGGCTTGATTCAGCTCGGTGGCTGGTAACAAAGAATTAATCATCCCTTATGGTCATTATGAATCTGGATTCACACCAGTGGCTGAATCTTTTTTTGACCATGTTAACTCTTAAAAGGGAGTTTATTTATTGACATATTAAAAAAAAAACCCAACAAACAACAAGCCCTGCAACCTGGTGCTGCGCTACTTATGCAAAAACTTTGGTAAAATACAGGGAGGAAGTTGCTTAATTCAGAGTGACTGTGAGCACAAGTACCAGAATCGGGTTCTTATTCTGTCCATTTTAATTTCCTGATTGTGCTTTCAATTTTTGGTGTTTTCTTGTGAGCATAATAGGCAAATATCAAAGAGTTTAAGTTTAGCATTTGAACAAACTTTGACTTGTCAATATTTTTTACATTGGAAAGTAATCAAATTTTATTAGACTGACTATGGTGTTCTACCCCACTTTGTGACCAATGCTCTTTTTTTGATAAGTGGTGACCTGGGTGTTTCACAGAAAGTTTAGCCTGAGTGCTTAGCAGAAAGCTACTGCACTGTAAAATTCCACATGATGGATCAAAACCTAAAGATCCCCCCTTACCATTAATTAATTTATTTACGCTCCTTCATTCAAAAAACATCACTTCAAACAAGAAAATAGTAATCATGATCTAACACATTGATACACCTTTTGACGCATAAGTTTCTCCTGGGACAAATGCACTTATGTTCTCCTGTTTAGTACCACGTGTCCACCACTGTTGGTCTGCAATTCTCACATAAGTAAGGACTGCTCTTAATAACACGTGATGCTTCCTAGTAATAAATAAGTAAAAGAAAGGAAAATTACACATATATGTCTCTATATGTAAATATAAATTTTTAACCTTACATCTTCTTTTACAGGCATATTTGTACATATATGTATATATATGTTCCTAGCTTTTTTTGTAGCTCTTGTTTCCAATAATGATTTTAGTCTAAGTTCCAAAATACGGATTTCATTTAGGATTAACAAAACATTTAGTAAGGCAATAAAAATTTACTGTTATAAACATATAACAAATATGTGCCTTTTACAATAAACTCAAAATAATGTTTTTAATTAGCAAATGAAATCCAACATTTTCTAGTGTCATTAAAATGAAATTAGATGCTGGGTTGAGAATTTTAATTCAAAACATTCACCTTTATTATTGAAACACGTTCCTGAATGATTCCTAGATTATTTTAGTAAATGTCCATGCTAATGTACTTGTAAAACACGGGGTTCAATCTTGTTAACAGTCCCTTTCAGAATTAGGACACTGGAAAAATTTCACTTCAGAAGGAAAAAGGGGATTGTATAAAATTACTTCAATCAGGCAAAGATTATTTCCATGTGTAACAGTGTAACTCAATTTACATTCCTACATCTCAAAATAATTGATGAGGTATTTTTAGTAATTACTGAACGCTTACTTGCTACATGCAAGATCCCTCAGTTGAGATAACTACACTGCAAGCAGTGGTGGAATGAAATTTTACATTTGTGGCAATACGGTATATTCACATCACCTACTTTAAGGTGTGCAGCTCAGGGTCCTGTTGCATGACAGTGCCTCCCACCCCTTTAGCAACTGCGTAAGTAACCTAAGATTACTCATCTTGCTCTGTATCATATATTTCTACAGTGTTTGTTGTGTCCTTAAGGTAAGAAATTATATAATGTGTGAGAAAAAAAGACCAGAATAACTCAGTGCCTTCTATACTGCAAATTAGTGTTTCTAAGGCAAGTCAATCAAGAAAAGCAAAGAAAAAAAACCCCACAAGTTGAGAATTAAGCATTTTAAGTGATAATGGCAGGGAGGAATTTCAAACACATTTTCAGGTAAGTGAGGCTCATGCCTAATAGCTGTCCAGGGCTTGTTCGAGACCATTTTTGCTCTGAGTCTGTGAAGCTTGAAGGAAAAGACAATTTTTAAAGAGGTTCAAGGGAGGCATTTCTCTATGTGGATACGCAGGCTAAGCCAAAAACTAACACAGCTACATCTGGGGGCTTTGAGCGTGAAGTGCCTGTAGACACCACCTGCACGTACTTATCCACTTCTGCACCATCACAGACAGCAGAGAGTAGAAGTGACTTTTTCCAGCCACATTAGGACCCTTTTGACTCTTATCCAACTTAGGATAAGTAGTGGGACACACTCAACTCACAATAGCTCTTGGAGTCAGGTCCACCCTGGAGTTCTCACCCCAGAGTCCTACAGTTTTACAAAGAAAGAGTGGATCAAAGACAAGCAACAGGCAGCAGCATGTTGGATCTGACCCTTCCCTCCAAAACCACCCTCACTGCTCCCCCTCCACCCTTTCTCATCCCTCAGAACCACAGAGGGGAGGGCAGAGGCAGAGATGCCAAGAGGCAGAGGATGTGAGGAAAGGAGGAGAAAGATGAAGAAGGTAGAAGGAGCCAGCGTTGGCAAGCAAAAGTTGCTGAATGCTGTGTTTAGATGCTCAGACTTTTTTTTTTTTCACAGATCTTCTCCCTTGCCCATTGTGCCTTATCTTATGTTGGGGCAGTTAATTAGTCCCATATATACACACAGTTTCCAACCTTGTCCTGTTAAAGAACATCCTTGTATTTTTTTTCAGTCTAATTTTCCAGAGTCTTTCCACTTTGAGTTCTAATTCTACCGTCCTGTGTGACTGAGCCCCTTTGTCTTACATTGGTTGCTTACTTTGCATGCCTTGCTTTACAAGGGCAAATGTTATTTTCATGGATACAAGTCTAATTTATGTCTTATCTAGAAAAATAATCCCTTTTTGTTTCTCTAAATGGCACTGAAATGTGAAGTTAATGTAAAAACACCAGCACATGAAGATAATGAATTTCTGCTAAACTCTATGGTGCCTCGTTTATACCTCATGCAGAGTGCTGAACTAAGTAAAAACTTGATATGCATCAAATGAAGTGAACTTAACTGACTTCCTTGAAGATTCATAAATGAGAAGGTCAGAGAGCAAGGCTGCAAGGCTGTTTGGCTGCAAGCATAATGGGGAGAAATTCACCCAGCCGATCTGGCACCACGCTCAGGAGATGCAGCTGATCAATAAACTCAAGGAAACTCTACAAATCACTTGCTTCGGTTTTCTCCAAAAAATTATCAATCAGAATCTGGTACACAACAAAAAAATCCTGCCATGCAGATCCTAACTCCAAACATAAGACAAATAAGGGAGTTAAAGATTTGCACGTATTTTGTGCACTGTTTTCCAAGAAAGCCCCCAGAAGTAGCCTTGCCTTGGAGGTTACAAAGGAAAGCAAAAAAAAGCAATGTAAAGATACTGCATTTATTCTGATAGAAAATACCATATGTTTTTGCATGCTTCATTAATGCTCCTTGGTTTGCTATGTAGAAATGCACAATGGTTTCAACCTTCAGGGGTCAGCAGTGCTCAGCATATCTATGAACTGAGCTCTAAGCGACTGTGGAGACTATTGAGTCAGGGCGGACTCTGCTGAATATTAATCCTGCAGTTTTAGGTTGGACAGTTTGGAATTTGAAAACCAGCTAAGTACATATCACCCCCCATCTTACGGTGATGCATGAATGCCACTAATCACCTGTACGGTTCCTTTCTGAGAAAAAAAAAGCAACAGTATTTCATTCAGAGGGTGCACTTGGAGAGTATTCTTCTGAATAGATTTGCTTGACTGTAAAATACTGTTTACTCACAGTTTTGAAATTAGATAAATGCAGTAGCCGTTCTTGAGCTTTCTAGTGCAGAGTCCTGTGTTCTGAGTGATAACATTCATTTTTGGAAAGCCTAATACTATTAGACTAGCTGTACGTGGTCTGGAATAAAGCTTGGTAAATGCAGCAGAATTTTGTGGCTGCACTGAAATACAAATAGTGTAAAGAGAGGCTGCTTCACTCTCTCATTTTTATGCCCATTGGTCTTTCACAGACTGCTCTGCCTAAATTTTTGTTTTGTAGATTACCTTCAAATTAGAGTAAATTAGAGCTCAGGGTTTACTCACAGTGCAATTCCTTACTCCACTAGAAACCTAACAATTTAAATGCAAAGGAGCACAATCTATAGCTTTAGAGTTGTCTTGACAATGTGCTGTTTATGGACTCTTTTTAGCACACATAGGCATACATGCATGCAAAGCCAAGAAGGTGAAGTGAAATGACTCAAACAGTGGATTTCTCCTGTTACAGCATTACCATGATTGCTATTCCAGGCTTTCTCATTCTTGTTAACTAACAGTGGACTGAATGAAAAGGGAGTAAGAAGTGTGATGGATATGACAATATAATGGTGACAGTATAATAAATTAATGCTTACCATTTCCTGAGTGTTTGCAAAATCTGCCTCTTTCGAGCTACACTGCACCAAAAGCATTATAATATTAATCAGGTTGATACAAAGGAATACATATTTGTATCAAAATCTACTTTGAGCAATGAGCATTCCTGCTCCCTAAAGACAACCAGAATATAAACCCAGGAGGTTTACATCTCACTGAAACAGTACATGATACCCTAGTAATGCCACTGCATATCCAGAGAGCCACGTTTATATGTGGTTAAAAATACAGCCTGAGCCTTAGCACGCTGTCTTGCATGTAGAATTTTATTGCATGTGGAATAAACTACTCTGCATCTTAGAATCACAGCCATAACCCCTCAAGGTATTTTTACTTGACCTCAAATGAACATGAAAAAAGAGTGCATAGAGCAGCCATTATTTTGCTATTTCTGCAGCATCTGTCAAGGCACCGGCAGCGCAGTCTCACTGCAGAAAGTATTAGTGGTTCTGAAACATGCTATTAGCATAAATCTTGGCCTGGACTTGACTTTATTTTATATTTAATGACAAGATGTCAAAAATACTTTGATCTGTATTAATGTAGTTGCTGGAATGAAAATACTTCCAGTCAATTAGTGTTTTGATCCAATGCAGCTAGCTACACCATCCAGTCTTCAAGTACTGACGCTCCTCCACACAACAGTCTCTTACCCATGGCACAGCGAGGTGACTTACCACAAGGGAGTAGCAAATCTTGAATCCCGGTTTAGCCACAAAGTAGTCATCGGATTTGAAGGTTATCTTTATTTGATTTGTTCTTGACGTTATCCTTGGAGGTACTTCCTTGTGTCCACACCACCGTCCTCGTATAACCGTGCTGGTCTCTGATACATCTTCCACTTCCACAAAGTCATACCTGGAAATCAGTTTGCAGAATTCATTTTTTTGCTAAGTCTGGTTACAGAAGATGGTTGCAATATAGAGGATATACAGGATCACAGCTGGAGACACAAAGACAACTGTCACTCATTCTCCACTGCAAAACATCAGGCTAAATATAACAAATGGTGGACACGCTCGTGCTGGACATGCAGCACTAAGCTGCAAGCTACTCTGAGTGCTCAAATGGCTGCTTTCTGTGCTCCTGGCACATGACAGACAGTATTTTCTCCTACATTAAAACAACCATGAGAGGCACTTGCATGTGCTTAGTACACAGTAAACAAACGCATCGCTATGTGGTGGATAAAATGTTATTTAAGCAGGCTACCCGTGCTGAGCAGCTGCAAGCCCTTGTGCACTTTCTGGTGGTGCAAAGGATGATGCTGGGAAGACACAAGGCAATGGATGCTGCTGAAAGGTGCTTTTTAGGATGTTCTTTGTAGGTGGCTCATGCCACAGCTGTGGTGCCATTAAGCCCAAAGACGGCTCTTCCAGGAGATGCAGGGATGAGAGGACGCAGTGACAGCACTCGCTGCCACAAACTCTTTATTTGTTGGCTTGGGTCATTTATTGAGTTCACTTCTTGAGCTGAAGAATAAGAAAGGCAGAGAATAAAGTCCTGCTCTCACTACCTCTATGAGAAAAATAGTCCCTAATATCTGTGGAGCCAGAATTAGGCCCCACACACTGCAACCAGTGAGGAAGAGGTGATGACAAGAGGGGCAGGCTGAGTGCAAGCAATGAGAGATGGGGAGAGCTGCCATCCCCTCAGTACAGTTAAGCCTTAAACTTTGGAGGTCTTTACTAGGAAAGGTTTATATTATCAAAGTATGTGTATCCTCCAAATTTGGAGTTTAAGACTGTTAACTGATTCCTACCAGAAATGTGCTGATCTCCATCCCCAGGTCTGCGGGCCAAGTGCCTGCCTCCCTATCCACTTGTGGGAGCTGAATAGCTCTGTAAATAACAGACTCGCTTTTCTTTTTCTGCTAAGAGGCCATGTAAAAAAAATGCAAATACTATGTGGCTTGAGAATATCAGTGCTGCTGCTTTTATATCCACCAACCCCAAATTGCACAGAACAGAAAATAACAGCTTTGCCATAACCAAATCACTTAAATCTGCCCAAACCCTGCTGAAACAACCATTTTTTTTTCTAACACTGCAAAGTTTAGTTCCAGACAGAGGTAACCTTGTCTCAGGCTCTCTCCACTGTACTCTGCCCCCACTCCCTCATGCTGATGGATGTGGTACCCAGCCAGAGCCCGGTGCTGTCAAAGGAGCATCCCTCACCTTCCCCCAGGCACCACAACAGCCAGTGAATGCTTAGTGTAACACAAGGGGCTGGAGAGTTTCCATCGGAAGATAACCTTGTAGGCTTTGGTGAAAATTGTCCTGACTGGCCTCCCCATTTTCTGAGACCAGGAGCCAGACTAACTGTTGGCCAAAATGGGGCCAAATCCACAGTTTTTCAGGGATTATTTCTGCTTTCAACAGCAGCTTTGCTGCAATGGTCATGGAAGTAGGTGCAATCTCAGTTGTTTCTGTGCATCCAAGGAGCCTTGGAAACTGGGTAATTTAATTGCTTTTCAGAATCATCTCTCATCAAGTGCCTGTGGAAAGGCTAAAAGCACTTCTAGAAAATTCTGTAAAACATTGAATATTTCCCCTCCTTCTGAATCAGCTCTGTTAAAGTATACCTTTTCATTCCTCAGCCTGACTGAATTTCAATCAGTTCAGTCTTAATAGTATGCAAATTACAATAATTAGCATTAATGAAAAATTGCAAGAAAACACTAGGAAGTTTCTCGTAAAAAAAAAAAAAAAAGAAAAGCATAAGGTCAAAACCAAGTACAAAAGGAAGGTAAGGCACACAGGTCCTGAATTGCTTGTCCAATATGCACGGTATTCAAGCTCATGCTCAGCTCTCAGCAGTCATTTCAATTAAAACACGCCTGGCTATCTCTCTAAAGTGGCACTGCAGGGATTGTCAGGGACTGAAGTTGCAGAAAGGACCTAGTTTTGAAAAACATATTGTGCATTAGCAAAAAATCTAACTATTCACACAGCACTTAACAGGCTTAAAACCATCACAAGCTGTCTGCCCAAGAAATTCCTCACTCTGGAAGTAATACTATGCAAATAAAAGTCTCCCAGGAATGCCAGGGAAAGCTTTATTGCAGAAAAGAATGTGATATTTCTCCAGCTTCTGTAGACACTACGGATGATGGAAGGTCTCTGCTTCTCTCTGCAGTCTAAATTAGCTGCTCTGGAAAAAGCATGAGGACTGTCTTCCAAGACGGTCCCCAAACCCATAAAGCCAGTAACAGCTCAACTTCTTCTCATCGTGCCACCACCTTTAAAGGGTCTTGACAGAGAATACTTCATGGGGTTTTTTTTATCCACAGTAAATTAGCCCTCTGTTTCAAAGTTGCAATGCTTTAAGGTCAGCCACAGTTTATCCACTATGTAAATATTAACAGGCCGCTTCTGTATGCATTAGACTCTCAATCTGGGAAAGCGTTTGCGGTGCTAGGAGGTAACTGCTGTTACTGACTCTGCTGCTGATCTTGGACTGACAGCACCAGAGCAACAGCTGCCAAGACCATCAAGGCACATGGAAGGAGAGCCAGTTTCAGGCTGCATTCTTTTATTGCTAAATGGAAAGCAAACCTGCAGAAATGGTTCTCTCTATTGGTAACATAAAAAATTAACAAAGCAAAACAAGAAAAAAAAATCCTCCCTGTAAAAACCCTGCAGAGCTGACAAACCCTATAAATGCAAATTAATTGACACAGAAGATAAGATAAGCAGAGGCTGGCTGTGCAGAAATCCTAACAACCCAGTTCTCGGCATAGATAAGGCATAAGTAACAACATGATCAGGGAGAGAGTTGAAGCTGAGACTTGAGTTTTTTTATGTAAGTAGCATCAGAGCAATCAGGCCCTTTGGAGCGCACGGGAATCCTGAGCCTGCTCTCTCCTGCAGAACAGAGATCTGAATAAAAGGAATATAAACAAAAATACTCTGGATTTATACTGTTTTAGTGACTGTTGGCAAGATTCACCTCTCCCTGAATCACATGCAAAGCAGTTTATCCACCTGGTTAATCAGTCAGATCAACTGAGCTTATGGTCACTTTTGCTTAAAAGGGGAAACCACAGCAAGCAGGATATAGTACAGTATACTTTATTAGATATGTCAGTATGAGAGTGCACTGAAGTTTGTGGACATATATTTAAAGGTTATAAAAGAAACTGTAACAGTGAAGAGTAAAAATAAAGACAAATAATCTGAAGACCACAGTTGTATTTTTTCAACACATTTCTATCTGTCTCTCACATCCCAATATAACCACATACCTATTCACCCACACCTCCCAGAGCCTTCCATCCAATGAAAAAGATATTTTTTGTTTGGCTGAAACATAACAGAGGTGATAGAGGACAAAATCCTATTAAAGTAGTATCTGAGTTTTTAGGCAGCTGGATTTGAGCGTGTAAGTGCCTTGTGCTTAAAATATTATAGAAGGACTAAAACCTGCCAAATCTGCTTCAATTATAAACAAACTCAAAGACCAGTTTGGGTTGGAAGGTTTGGGTTGAGATGTGCCCTCCAAGCAGGGTCATTATGACCCAGCCAGAGACACACAGCTTTTGGTTTGCAGTCTCATGCCAGTGGCCACATCCTTAAGCTCAAAGTTGGTATTAAGGAGGCCTTTGCAAACTTCCACTCGCCACTCACCTGCAGATATCATTTTCAGGCTCCTCCAGTCCAAACTGATTATCAAAAGCCAGCTGGATCCTGGTGTTCTCTGGGGAGTGGAGCCGCCATGTCAGCAGGAGGTTCCTGGGGTAACTGCTGGGGAAACGAGGACTGTGGATGCAGCCGTTCCCTGCCACATTGATGGTCTCTTCTTTTCGGTACAAGTCTGTGAGGTGATTGCTCTCTGTTAGTAGTCACAACTTGTAGAAATTAGTATGTTGTTCCAGTTACAGGAAGGCAAAAAACACAACAATTTATAACACAGCACAAATTATTTGCATTTAAAGTTTATAAAAAGTTGGGTCTAGGAGCAGTTGTTATTAACTAGGAAGTACAGTGCATGTTCTCTTAATTCAACTCAACCCCCTATAAACAACAAGAACAACAGTACTCATCTACATAGACTTTATTTTATGATAAATATATCATTACTTTTACATTGATATCATTATATAATTTGTTTCTTACCATTTTGGTTTTAAAACAGAATTTAAATTTTAACAAAAGCTGTAAGCTTGAGAACAATGAAGTGACAGAGTGAAGTAAACCCTGAATCACAAATTTGGTGTTCTGAGGAGAGTTGCCCTATAAACAAAAGCAGTAATAAAAGGCTGCAGCAAAGTGCATGCAAGTGAGTCTAAATTTGTTTATTGTGATTAAGTATTTCCTCCCAGAAGCATGTGTTAGGTCACAATTTGATTTTATTTATATGGTGTGAATCATTTGCTATCAATGGATCATCAACACAAACAGCTACTCCACGCTTACACCAATGTCACCGAAGTCAGAAACTGCCTGACTGTCTTACTGAGTAACTTCAAGACAAATAGCTAAGTCTTTGCTTAATTCAAATTCCACAGCTTCTGCCTGTGCAAATACTCACTTGTACTTAAAGTTTACTTATACTGAGGTAAAGCTTCAGCTGATATAAATCCCTGGCTTCAAGGTTAACAGGAACTGTGCCAAGACCCAGATCTCTAAAAGTCAAAATGTCTTCTCAGTTGCACGATGCACTTGCATTGTCCAGCTTTTACTGATACTAGAATTGGGCTCCCAGCATCAAATAACTGCAAACAACTATTTTTGTTGTGCATTGACAACTTTAGTGTGGTGAAACTTTGAGGCTCACAGAAGGCTCCAAGGCAACACGCATATCACAGCAGAGTTCAGCTTCCAGTTAAAACACTCAGATCTGAGCCTCCACCCATGAGACAGCTATCTGTGCCCCCCATATGCTGCGTGAGGATCTAGAGCTCAGTTCAGTTACTCACAGAAAGATTTCTAACACCTTTTAAGACATACTATGGTTTCCTGCCTGGCCTCTATGAGGACAGGGAGCTCCAGCATCACATCAAGCAGCCCCAAGCAGAAGTCCCGTGGAAACTGTGTTGTCTCATGGAGCTACTTGCACGTGAGCAAGCTGAAGCCCTTCCCAATGTGGCTGGTGGGAGCTATACCTGAACAGGTCTTGACTCAGTCAACCAACTGCATTGACCAAATTTCTGCTTACTAATAGGAAAACTCAGACACTGGCTTTTATGTAAATCATAGAATCCCCTGCCATGGGACACTTCCCATTAGACCAGGTTACTCAAAACCCCATCCAGCCTGGCCTTAAACACTTCCAGAGATGGGGCATCCACAACTTCATCAGGCAACCTGTTCCAGTGTCTCACCACCCTCACAGTAAAGAATTTCTTTTTGGTATCTAATCTAAATTTTCCCTCTTCCAATTTAAAACCATTACCCCTTGTCCTGTCACTACACTTCCTGACAAAGAGTCCCTCTCAGCCTGTCTTCATAGGAGAGGTGCTCTGGCTCTCTGATCATCTTCATGACTCTCCTCTGGACTCACTCCAACAGGTGATATCCTTCTTATGCTGAGGCCCCCAGGGCTGGACACAGTACTCTTGGTGGGAGTCTCAGAAGAGCAGAGTAGAGGGGTAGATCACCTCCTGTGGTCTGCTAGTCACGCTTCTGTTGATGCAGCCCAGCATACAGTTGGTTTTCTTGACTGTGAATGCATGCTGCTGGCTCATGTTGAGCTTCTCATCCATGAGTATTCCCAAGTTCTTCTCCTCGGAGCTGCTCTCCAGCCATTCTCCACCCAAGCTGTATTTGTGCTTGGGATTGCCATGTCCCAGGGGTAGGACCCTGTACTTGGCCTGGTTGAACTTAATGAGATTTGCACAAGCCCACCTCTCGAGCCTGTCCAAGTCCCTCTGGATGGCATCCCTTCCCTCCAGCGTGTCGACTACACCACACAGCTTGGTGTCATTGGCAAACTTTCTAAGGGTACTCTATTCCACTGTCCATGTCTCCAACAAAGATGTTAAACAACACTGGTCCCAGTACCGAGCCCTGGCCACCACTTAAAAGCCTAGACTCCACTGTCAAAAGACAAATATATTTGTTTCATAACAAATATATTTTCTTCATAAATGCTGATGGGAAACAGGAACCCAGAGAAACGGCATGAACTTACTTAAGGCTAAGTACACTTATTTTTCAGGTTGCTTTTCACTAGTTCTTGACTATAATTACTGCCCTGTACATAGCTGTAAGCAATGTGTGGTGTGTGTCAGCAGTTCATTGTACCCTTCTGACAGGGTAGTAATTCTAGTGTCCCAACAACCTGAAACTTAGAAGTTAAACGTCTGGGTTTCCTGTAAAACCTATCTCCAAAGATCTATTTGTGACGTATTTTTAAGACGCTTTCATTTAAGATGAAATGTTCTCACACTCTGAGCCACCTTTTCTAGGCAAGTACAGCCCTGACTCCATAGCTCACAAACTGTAGAACTAGGTAGGTTTTTTTGTTCTGTGTTGACCAAACAATTTGCATTGGAAAAAAGGAAGTTAAGTGAAAATAAAAATCATCCACCCATCAGTTTTGTTGCAATTTCATCAGGAACATCTACACTCAAGTCTGGTTTCGCCCTCTTTATTTATTTCTGGGAAGAAAAAAAAAAAAGAAAATAAAGACATGTCTGTTCACGCTAATCTGGAATGAAACAAAATGTCCAGCCAACTGGACCTACTGAGTTCCTACTGAAATGCCGAGGACTTTTGGATCTGAAAACACCCAATACACCCAAGAGTACAAGAGTATTTCACAGGACTATGTCTACAATGTCCAGGAAAAGGGATAAAAATAAAACAGTTTTGATGAAAACAAATTCTGCACTTTTGAATGAAACACCCATTCCCTAAGCCAGAAGGAAAGTTACTGCAGTCAAACATGGCAGAACTCATCCTATACCTGAGAGCACTTTGCTCTTTCTTGGACAGCAAACTCTTGCCATTTTCCCACCATCAGCATGAATTTCACTGTGCGGTGCAATGTGGCTCACGCTTTTGAGGGAAATGTTCCCTTTTCCTAGATAGTGTTAATATAGGCTTTAGTCTGGAGTTGTCAGGTGCTGAGATTATAGTACTATGGACAGTATCTTTTAAATATCATATCACCCCAAAGAAAAAATCTGTGCACTTTATTCATCACACTGGCTGAGAAAGTATGTTGTCAGTGTTCTTGTACCTGAAGATGATAGACTCTGTCATGGCTTTTTATTTAACTTAAACTCTGAATCCCACAGCCTGGAGTGCTCTGCCAGCAGGTCAGCCACAGCTGACCAAGATCATTACTGAACTGCAATGGCTGGCACAGCTCTGCAGTATCCAAGCTAGACAGGTAAATGGAGAAATAAAGCCGCACATGTTAAAAAGCTTAAAAATCAAAGCACAATGACTTTGATTACTTTTATCATGGTAAATGCAGTAATTATAAAGGCATTATAGAGGAAAGGCTGGAGAGAAGCACAGGGAGATAATGCTCAGTATAGTAAAACAGGGGATATAAAAATACTGCAGTATGAAGTTATGCCTTTTCCACAAAGAAAGTATGTTTGAAAAGAATAGCTATAAATACTCTTTCTATAACTCACATAGGATGAAACACAAAGTCACTCAGAGCCTTCACCTGACACTGGAATAGACTCTTCAGCTCTGAAACAGCTTCGTTCCTTCTTACCTCTCTCTCTATGTGCTAAATTACAGCCTGACGTGGTGTAGCCCGGACTGGTACCAAAACCACTAGAGTTTTCCAAGGGGATTTTCAGTGGGTTTCTTCTGAGTTAACTTGTTTAGTTAGATGCAGGAACATAGTCAACTCAAACTCCATCTCTGGAGGTTGGCCCTTCATGAATCATCAAGCATTTGGGAAACAGTTTGAAGAGATGTGAGCATCTCCTGGACTTCTTGTGGCAATCAAGATGTGCGACTAAAATGACATGACCTTTACAAGGAGACAAGCACTGTCCTCATCAGA
Source organism: Nycticryphes semicollaris (assembly GCA_013400055.1). Classification (NCBI taxonomy): domain Eukaryota; kingdom Metazoa; phylum Chordata; class Aves; order Charadriiformes; family Rostratulidae; genus Nycticryphes; species Nycticryphes semicollaris. Next base: position 414,068 of record VXBJ01001064.1, read on the forward strand.
TACTCTGGAGGAACTCGTGGAAGCCAGACACTGGCCATAGGGAAAGTCGGGAGAAAAAAACACATTAGAAAAGATGGAGGCAAAGGAAAAGGCAATGAACTATCCCTTGTTGCAATGCAATACAATGCAGCATTACACAGTGTCCCAAATGTCACATACTAACTGTATTCCATAATGCTTTATGGGAGTAAATAAAGGACGACAGTGCGTAATACACTGCCTGTCAAATTTACTAAAAAGCATATAAAGTCACTTCACAATGAATAAAAGTAGGTGTTAAGTCATAAGGCAAAAAGGCCATTTAAGCAATTCGCAGAAGGAAGATATTCTAGATGGCAGGAGCTACAAGACATCCTTGGACTGGGGGAGGGAAACTATCTCATAAGGAAGATGAGTGGGAAGGAAGCTGGAAGGCATCCTTCGCAGTGAGGCAATTCCCTGTAGAGAGCCTGAACTGACTGGGAAACAGCTTGCTCTATATTTTATTTATCTGAACTAATCTTAATCTCTTGTTTCTTTTCCTCTTAATTCTTTCCCAACCACTAATTTTAAACATAATGGTATACATGATAGTCCAGCTGTCCAGGTCAGAGGAGGTCCCATTAAAGTGCTGAAAGCAGCTGCATTTTCAGAAGCGCTTGCCTGCCTTCCCTGGTATGGAGGGCAGCTGGGAGACTAACTGGGAGCTGCAAAGTTTAGCTCAATATTCAGAAAATTTACTTGCCTCAAGACTTTCCCCACTGTGGGTGCCCAGCACATCCAATGTTTCTCCTTCCCAGTTAGGGTATGTTCTCCTAATGCCATGCTACATAAGCACCAAGATTCAGGAAAAAAATTCATCCTTTCTGCGTGCCTGCATTTCCTTGCAAGCTTTAGCAATGTACAGACACATTCTTGTTAAAAGCTATTCCCAGTCATGATACACCTACTACAGAAAGAAGCTTGCTTTTATTATCATCAATCAACAGACAATGAATTACTTCACGAAAATAAACAAATGAAAAAAAAAAAAGGTGCAATTACTGCCTGCTAATAGCTAATCTGACATCTGTTCTTTGATATCCATTCAGCAAGGAGACTCCATCAAGTGTCAGTTCCTTCAGAAAGAAGAATAATCCACAGAATGACCTTGTTTGGACCTAACTAATATTTAGTTCCATTTTTCCAAAGTTTCTGGAATTTTAGCCTCGCTTCTTAAGGTGTTGTCCTATCTATAAGTTTGCTTCTGTCTTTCTTCCCCTTGTAGAAGTGGTTGACCAACATCAACAACTTTGACACAGTGGCAGATGCTGAAAAGATACCATATTCTGACATGTTTTATTACATGAAAAATCCCAAGGAGCGTAACCTGATGAGCTCATACTCTGTTACAGCTGAGAAGAGAGTTGCTGGAAACCATGTGAAGTTCATTTTACCACTCATGAAACTATTTGTTATTTCAGGAAAGGATCTTGGGAGTTTGCATGTGGGAGTTTTTGAGATACAACCCTCCTTCCCCATGGTTGTTCTCTTTGAAACAAATACAGAGGTCAATGGTTTGCCACCAGCTTTTAAACAAATGAGATAACCTTCGGGGAGAATAATAGCTCTTCAGTTCCTTCAGTTGAAAATTAGCCTGATCTAAATAGCTGAATCCACAGAGTGAGAAGCAAAGAACAGTAAAACATTTTTGAATTCAGGCCACAAATCAGTTCATCTTAGGGACAGGCATGCCAAGCAAGCTGTATTTATGGCAGGCTGTTCAGATATTCATTGGCTTTTTTTTTTTTTTTTGTTATTCATCCACCCTCTTGAAATAAGGAGAAACTTTATTTGTTATCCATAAAGGTGTATGTAAATCAGAGGAAAAGATGACAGACTTCATGGTCAAAATACTGTATTCCATATCTGGCCGCAGCTTGTTGGGAAGATATAAAACTGTAAGGCCATTTCTTGTTAAGATAATTTTTTTTTAAAAATGAATATAATCAATAAAATGAATCCTAGTCAGTGAACACAACATCACATTTCTGCTCTCTAATGAAGAAGATAATAATATATGGTAGTATATGTCTTAGGCACCTCTGTCCCAGAAGCCTAACACATCTAAGTCAGCTCTGCTCCCACCACGATTCTCCAACAGTTCTCCAAGAAGGCAGACCAAGAGTTTGGGATCCCAAAGGAAACAGGAATAGCACAACTCTGGCCAAGCTAAAAACTGTAAATTGTTTCTTATGGAGATACCAAGTTAAAAAAAGTCATTCTGGTATAAGGATGCATATGTAAGAGTATATTGGGCCAGTTGATTCAATCCAAAGAATTAGTTTCAGGTGCTTCCAGCTTTATACAATTTCAATGGTCCCGTTTATTTCAAGGACAGTACCAATAACTTATACCTTAAGCTCATACTTCAGAAGTTTGCTGGATCAAGAGCTAAGTAAGAGAGCAGCATTTTAACACTGCCCTATTTGTTACTTGTCACCCAGCAACCAAGCAATTAAGAAGTGGACCCAAACCTCACTGGAGTTGATGAAAGACTCTCAGTTCGGTTGGCTTCCCATTGAACTTCAAAGAAGAAGCTCCAGGTACCTGCTCCTTCTCTTATCAAAAGACCCTTTCATTTTATCAGGAGCATGAAAAATACTCCAGGCATCATCAGAGTTCAAATCCAGAGCAGGACCCATTCTGTCACTGAGGCAGTACCAAAAGATGCTGTGTGCACATTCAGCTAAATTCAAACCTCATGTGCAATCACTTAGCTCCCTCTGAATCCCCGAGCCATGTGGAGATCTTTGCCAGAAGAATATGCTTTATATATATAGAGGATATATCAAAGCAATGAAAAATGAGCTGCAGTTGAAGCAATCAAAATTAGCCAGTGCAGAATAGCAGTACAGAAGGTATCAGGGAATGAAAAAAAAAAAAAAAAAACAAAAAACCCAGTCACCTAAAATTTGTTTCAGAGCCATCATCCATTTTATAACAGAATAGGCAGCGGTCTCTGTCTGTGCTTCTGTGCAGAGGAACCCCACAAGTCTTGGCATTACATAGTCATTCTAAGGTTGAACAGGACCTCTGCAAAAAGTACTCGTGAGACTATTAAGGGGGTAATTGATAAAGAACTCCAGGCATATAATTTATAGAGACAGCTTCTCACTATAATTAGCATTATTTTATTTGCATTCAATACTTATTATTTGTACTGCGGAATGGGTCACCATTATAACTGCATTTTGAATGCATTACTAAAGAAACAGTCCCAAATCAGAGAACAGGATGGACTGCATTTTGGTGGGATGAAGGCTGTGACTCTCCTTTGTCCCTTTTGAAGGGTGCCTTGCTCAGACTTCCATAGATGAATACTGAGAAAACAATTCCTTACTTATTTTTATGGGGATATTAAACTCTGTGATGTTTGCTTTTTGCAGTGACTCTTATTACTTGCCTTTATTTGACTTCTTGATAAAGATTTTGTTTCACATGAAAGAACTTGCTGAATGTCTTACATTATAGCAAAAGTGTCACCAGAAAAGTAACATATGGTAGGCCATAGTATTATTTTCATGGGTGGTTGTGTTGCAATGTATCTCTCTGTTGGATTCTTAAATCAACAGCAAAATGGACATATCTTTCTCTTCGGATTCCATAATAAAGTCTAAAAAAGGAAAATGTACATATCAAGAATGTGTAGCTCTAATGTTGTGGAGCAAGACTAATGAAAATAACCTCATGAATATGAGAATAAAAATACATAAAACCTTGAGAAAATGAGAGAAAAAATAAAGAGGGAAATTACTCTACTGGTGCTACAAAAATCTTATGTGAAACCTGACAGCTGAAGCAGAAGTTTGTAGTAAGCACCAACACCTCCATGAGAAGGCTGGAACACAATAAACTTGTTTAGTGCCTTGGAGAAGACAATGTTGATTATAGACACAATTGCTATTAAGCATGAAGACCAACACCAGACTTTGGCTCACAATGTTTTGCAAAGAACCAGAGACATTGTGTATTTAGGCACTCCAAATTTTCCTGTTTAGGCAGTGCCTTCAAGTAAGCAGACCTTCCTTCAAATCCTCCTGGTGCAATGAAAATATACTCCTTTTTCATTTTCCCTTCACTATTTTTCAATTTTTTATGACCAAGCAAGGACTATTTTCCTCGGAAATCTGGCATGGCTTAAGTCTTAAAAGAGAATTTGTTTTAAGATATTGTTTTAGAAGCTGTTTCAGTCAAGCACTCCTAAGACTCTTCAAGATGTGGAATTTCCTTAAAGAAAGAAAAATGTCGATAAAGGAAAGAGAAAATCGTGTTAAAGGGGGAAAGGCTTCTCATGTTAAATATATTGTAGCAGATAGACAAGTAATTACTGAGTGGAAGGTCGTATGTTAGAACATTAGGCAGTAAAGGGAAAAACTGTTTCAAAAGACAAATGAAGGAAATTTTCTCTTGTAACAGGAGTTTCCTTACCTCTATGTCACTATTGAAGATCTAAAACCTCTGGGAGGGAGTGAAAGGTCACTTGTTTTAATGTAAAGACTGGCAATAGTATTCTAGCAGACACTGTTTCCTTGGCCTGAGCTTGCCATGGGCATGCTTTTAGTCTCTTAGGGTCTGTACATCAACTGATTGCACAAAGATAAAAACTTGTGGGGTTATTTCAGTCCCTTAAGGCAGGTGTCTCAAAGACCTAAATACTTGAAAGTTACCAAGATCTTTCAGAAAGCCCCACAGGCAGATCTCACTGTATTAAAATATGATTTCCAGTAGTCCCTTCCTTTTCCTGTCATAGCCCACCAGCTAAATTTCTTGCAAAGAAATAGGAGCCTGTGTTGCTATTTTGTGTCTCTTTTATTTGCTTGAGAGAATTCAGACCTTCTCTGTCTCCTTCCAAGGGAAGAATGGGTTCTGGGTGCTGCTTCAAAGATGGGTTGCCCATTTTCCAAGAAACAGTTGAGGTAAAATGCAGAAGCAACTCTTGGAGTAGGGACCAGAACCCAAGAATTAGCCATAAAGTAAAGATTGAGCGGCTTTTCTACTTTCTGGTTCCAAGACGTGCTGTCCTGGGTCTCTGACAGTTTAGGCCAGAGCACACCATGGTTCCTTTTTTGTCCCCATGCCTGAGTTTTCTTCTCATGGGAACCACAACACTGGGGCAGAGAGGGCAGTAGACATTGAGGTCTTTTCCCAGAATTGAAGCAGAATACAAGTAGGGCCATAGGGACAGCTTTCTATTATGCAGATAAAACCCCTGTGTTGAGAAACAACATTTCCCCAGTCTGGAAAGCAATTTAAGGCATACATACTGAAAGTACTGAGTACTTTAAATGCAGAGGATCTTTCCTGTAAGTGCTTAGGACTTTCTCTGGAGGTTTGGCATCAGAACGCTGCAGAGCTGTCATGTGGATAGATACTGCAATTTAACAAAGTTTCCAGGCATGTTCATAAAATTCTTGGCTGTGGCCGTCTTTTATTGTTATGATCTTGCACCAAAGGACCATCTAGAGATTTCCTTAGTTTGGCAGCAAAGAATGAACAACATTGGCAACTACATGTGTTGAAAGAGCAGGAGAGCACATTCACTGTCAGTATGGGCGGATGCTACACTATACAGGACCAGTAGCTGAGAAGATGATGCCGGTGCACATCACCACAGTCCACAAGCTCAGGTGGTGCTATGCCATGTGCAGCAAAAGTCGCTCACGCCTGCACAGCCACACTCTGATCACTGTAAGCTGAAACCAATCTTGGAAATGGAGTTGACTCCAAAAGCTTGATTTACACATCCCAGCTTCCCAAGTCCTTTCTGGAAAAAAACAGCTGTTTGGCTGGTTACCAAAAGGAAATAGTTGGAAACATTCTTTCTAGGCTAGTGGAGGTGTTTAACAAAACAAGAAGAACCTAAGACGTGGTGGAGGAAGTCACCGTCCAGGTTCAACTCATGCATCTGCCCATGTAGTCCCTGCTGCAGCTGTCCCACTTGCACTCATTCCTGCTCAGTGGTACAGGGCTTTGTGTGTTTAACACTGGCTGGTGAATGTAAGGATGGCAAGTAATGACAATTATGTCATTTTTATTTTCAACTGTGGATCCAGATTTCTACTCCAAAGCCCTTAGAAAACCAGGCATTGTTCTTTACCCGGAAGCTCCTAAAATGCGATGGGAAAACTACAAATAATAACAATAATTAAAACATTAAGTAGGTTACTTCCTCCTTTCCCACAATATTAGTTCACAACAAAGGATGTGCATAGAGGTTTTCCTCCCAAGAAAAAGGTTTTCTGTCCATTTCATCCATTAAATAAATTTCATCTCACACAATTTCATCTGAAAAACATGTGATCAGAGCAGAATTGGGACCTTCTGCTGCAGACGTTCTCAAACCTCTCATAATACATTTCCTTTCTCTTAAGTTTGTTAAGTTAGAGCCACAGCAGATAGTGCATGAGCAGATGAAAACACATTGAAACTTGTTTGGAGGCAACGATATTCAGGACTCTGCTAAGACTCCATGGGGAATAGACATTACGCATCTTTATGTTCTGAGCAGGGCTGAGTACACTGTTGGCAAATCAAGAAGTAATTAAATAATCCTTCACTTTCATGGGCCTTCGATGAACTCTCACTTTTAAATGGAAAACTGGAGTCCCCCGTGTAACCACACTCGAGGTAAAGTCAAACTTCAAAGTTGTCCTTTGACCATGGATTCAGTGAAACATTTGCAAGAAGAATTGAGCAGTTAAAATGATAAATTCAGCCAGCTTCGGCTCCAGATCATGCCAGCAGGAAGATGAAGCAGCACTTTTCACTCCTCCAGCTTTCATAAGACAAGTGAGATGACATGATGTTAACCAACAGACACCACCAGCACCCCCTCACCATAAAGCTTCCAGAGAAGCTTGATGAACCAACCAAACTCAGTTTGCCTCCACCTTCCTTAAAGCTTGATGCTGCAGAGAAATGCCTGTAGATATGAGGGCAGAGGATACATGGGAGAAATCCGAGGCTGTGCCTTACTCCTCTTGAGGTAAATTGCACATCAAAAAACCAAGAGAACCACACAATGGTGGTATGTATGTGGCTTGACACCGGGTGAGACTTTAATGCTTGGCTCACCACATGACTGGAGTAGCTCCCTTGGAGCCTGCAGAACTCAGCACATGGAGACCAATGCCAGGCCACCAAGGCTTGCAGCCTGCAGCCAGCCCTACGGTGAGAAGGTCCAGCCTCCATCTGTGTTGGCTGGGGAAGTCAAAGGCAACTACTTCACTGCTGTGTCTCCCTAACTTTGTGCTGGTATTGATTTTGCACATCAAGATGAATGTCATACACTGAGGTCCTGTCCACTAGAAAGGCACAGCTGTGTGTTGAGTATTTAACACAGTTCCGAGCAGCTGTTTGGCTGGAGAGGAGCCCAATAAGAGGCTTATGTGACTGAGATAAAAAGAGTGAGAAAGTCCAATAAACACAGTACTCTCACATCATTTCATTTTGTGAACACCCTGTGTTGGAGCTATTGAATGGAGACAGGGACATACTGCACCATTTGCTAGGAAAACTTTTCCCCACGCTAATGCCTAAAAAGCAGAAGGCTATCTTGACGCTCCTTGGACTACCTGCACAAGTGATTTTTACTCAGTTAGCTTTGCATATCTTCACGGCATCTAGGATTATAGTCCAGTAAGACAAAAAATTTAGCATCAGTCCATCTCTGTTGATAACAAAAACCAAATATATGACGCCACAGTTTTTTTTTCATAAGCTTCAGCAACCTTGAGCCAGATATTACCAGATATGGCACCAAGGGAAGAAAAACAAAATCACCATAGTCCTGCTTAAAGTTCCACTTTGGTCAATTTCCATAAAATAAAACAAAAGAGGACTAATAAATAATAAATATTAGAGGACTAATGTTTCTTTACTCAGAAAACAACAGTTACAAACCACTTCACGCTTGCCAGGTTGAACCCTTGCCCAAAGGAGGAAAAATGTTAAAGTTCATGTGTTTGACAGAAGAAAAGTAAAAAAAATTCAGCTTGGCAGAACAGATACGAAAACAGGATTTCTGACAAGTTTGGTGTAAGGAAAAATTGTATTTTCCATTTTCTATTTGTTGGAAAGAATTCCAGAGGCTTTTTTTGTTGTTGTTGTTTGTTTGCACTTCCAACCTGCTTCAGTCATTCTCACTGAGTTTATCTCAGTCTTTTCCATGGAAACCATGGAAGAACAGTCCACCAAAGGATAACATTTTAAATCTTTCTAGAATCAGAGTTCTGCTTTACAGCAGACACTCAGGAGTATTCAATAAGATGGAATGGCAACAACCATTTTTGAGTTCCCTAGGGTGAAATGTTCTGGGTTTTTTAATAGCTTAGACTGTAATTAAGAAAATACCAGAACTATGACCTTGGATACCTTCTAGTATAAACTATAATTAAATAACTGCCATCTTTGGTAAATAACATAAGTAGTTTTATTTACACAGCTATACACTACTGTCTTATCAGTTACTGGTCTCTTTATTGATTAACTTGATTTAAAGTGGTTTCTGGGGTGCTGGTTTTTTTGCATTCTGAGGGTGCTCCTCATTTTACAACAGCTGCACGTTTCTCAAACTTTCACTTTGGATTTGTTACTAAAACAAACTTCCTACATATAAACCTCATGAGCTGTTATGGAGACTGATTCCCTCCATACCTCAGACACTCCTCTCTGCTCACAGCTGAAGCTGGGCAGCTGCAGGGACCAGTGAGATGCTGGACTTGGCTACAGACATCAGCTCAGGGAAGTTGCAGGAGCATGGGGGCAATTGCACCGAGACATTTCACTCCATCTCCTCCCCACTCACCAGATTTGCCAACCCAGTCCTTGCCCTTTCAGTGCTCAAGATGTGGGGTAACATTTTGGAACTGTCACCCTTACTGTGTTCCCTGAGAGCATCACGGGCTGCAGACGTGATGGAACGTGCTATGGCACAGGCTGCCCGCACCCACGCTCCCTCTGAGTTACAGGTCCCCACATACTTTTCAAATCCACACTGACATGAGCAAACACAACCAACATTTGTGCAGCAAATATTTGGCAAGGAGAAGGTGATCCTCTCTCTCTCCCTCCCTCCCTGGCTGGGTGCAGCAGGGTCAGTGCTGGCTCACACTGGCAGAAGATGGTGTGGTGTTCCCAAAAAGCAACAAGAAAACGTGAAATCCCAGCAGATCCACAGGTCAGAGCCTGCTGAGGGTTTGTCTGTTACACAGCTGCAAGGTAAAGGCCGTGTGTCTTCCTGATTCATTTACTTTAATTAAGGGACTGGTAATCCCCCACCTGCCACTTCAAGTCTACCCTTATACACATTTACTTGTTTTTTTCATATATAAAGCTTTAAATAAAATGCCTTTCTTTTTTGTTCCTACTTTTTAATGGATGTAGAGAACCATTCTGTCAAGAAAGAAACAAATGCTCCACTAAACCCATCTCAATGGACAATTTGTTTCTTCAATACAGCATTTAAGTAATAAAGAAAGAATAAACATAAAATTCTCCTAAGAAATAAAATGAAAACACCCTTAAAAAACACTTGTCTGAGGCATATTAGGATGCTAATAAACTCAGATCAGACATTTACAGATGAAGCTCACTTGCCAAATCCATTTTCATAAAGCAGCAAGACAATGTGGAAGAGGATCATTTACTTGTGTAAATCAGCAGCATCCTCACAGTGATCACAGCTATTTACGCCAGCAGAGGATCTGACCAGAGCAGCAGATGAAAGGGGGAAAACAGTAAGAGCATGATGCAGGATCTGTGAAAGAGGAGGAATAGTAAATGCCCTGCACAGTGATAACACTGAACTGATGACAAAATGAGCTTTATCAGGGAAAATTCGAAGTCTGCCTCTCTGACCTAGTAATTAGAGTTGAAGAAGTAATGGATGCTTTTAATTCACAGGTGGAATTGGAGGGTGTTGGTGGGAAGATTCCAGTTTATATCAGCATGGCATTACTTATTTGATCCCAAGCAAAACAGTATATTTTCAGGTCACTTAATCCTGAAAAAGCATTTCTCAACAATTATTAAGAGATAATATAATGGTATTTTTTTTGGTCATTTCTGAATTACCTTCTGGACATGAATGAAAATAATGACTGAATTCAGCCAAATTTATGAATTCCATTCACTCCTTTTCACACTTTTAGTGGGGTTATAATCTCAAAAAGAAAAAAAAAAAGGAAAAAAAGGATCCTTAAGGTGCCCTTGAAAGTATCACCCACCTGCACTGGGAACTCTCATATGACTCAAAGAGAACATGAGCTCATCAACCACTGCAAATCAGAATAGCTCAGATGACTTAAAATGGAGCTGGTCTGACTTATGGTCCTGGAGCTGGGTCTGAGCAGTGAGCACACAGTGAAGCCAGCTGCTCTTCAGCTGGCAGGAGCAAGACCTCCAAGCTCCCTGCTGTTACTGGAGAGCAAAGGAAAGCTCTCAGCCCTTTACCACAATGCAATGATCAATGCCTTCACCGAGGCAACACAATTCCTGGTATGTCTTTTCTTTTCCTGGTTACACCTTTGGAACAAAATTTCCACTACTGCACACAGAGCTAGAACACAGATGCTGAAGTAAGATTTTCACCTTAAGATGCATAGTTTGCCATTTATAAAATTGTTGGGATGGTATACCATTCGTGACTTTTTAAAAACTGATATAATCCTTTTAACATTATGTTACTGACATAAACACATAGATAGTTTCAGACCTTTAATTCAAAATTCACCCAAAAACTTGTCAATAGCACATTCCTGGGCATGGTATTTTACTTTATTCCTCCCCTTCCTCTCCTTGAGTGAGCTGAACTATTTCCATATGGCATAAAAAGACTGCTTTTAAGAAGACAGTGCTGAAAGAAATACCAACTAGTGATGAGAAATCTATGAATCAATTAGGTATGTGCTGAGTTCTTCACATTCTCCAAATACAGGTTGCTGTTTATGTCAAGATGCAGAATTATCAGTCTTTGCGTACTATAACAATTAATCAAGAAATCCAAGGGCAGAAGGAGTCATCTCAAGGAAAAAAAAAAAAGTTTGGATGAGCTGGTTCCAAAAAAGCACATTGGCAACAGCACTTTGTTAAAGGGAATATTAAAGGACAAAAAGTCAAGCCAACTGCATGCTTGAAACAAGATAGAAATTAAAAAAACTGAGGATTTATTTTCTTAGTTGAGAGTGTACAGCATGGATGTAGGGATTAATTTTTTTTTCCCCCACAAGCACAAGAACTCACAAGCTGGACCAACTATTAGAGAGGAAAAAGGTTTGCAAAGACAACTTTCTTCCTAACCTAATGCACAGCTGATTACAAGGAAGCCTGTAGACTGTATTATCTCACAGAAACTAAAGGAGCAAGAGGCAAAGACTGTCCAAATATTTGATGTTACCATAAATATCTAAGGTCAATGGAAGAACATTAAAGGTAGCATAACGCTCCAAATTCAACAGTGGCAAATAAGAGAAGGCAGTTTTCTTGGCTTCTGGAAAAGACAAGACACATGCTAGAGATATAAATTAGTGTCATCATAGTAGCAGCAATACAGTTAATATACAGAAACTTCCAGGAGACTAAGACCAAGGCACTTCTATGGCAGGTGTTGACAAATATAATGGGAAACAGATTATAGTCACAGGAGCCTACATGTTGCATAGGTTTCACAAAAGGAATCTAAATTATCTTAGGATTCAGACAAAATTTACAATTCAGAGTGACTGGGCAATGGATTGCTTTATCAGGAAATACAGTACATTTGTTATTAGTCATATTCTTTGTACCCCAAATTGTGGCTAGATCCAAAAGTACCACTTGGGTGTTGTATTTGTAGTACAGTTCTGGTAGACTTGTACCTTTGAACTCCACCAGAGCGTTCCATACATTCCATGCCTCTCTTCTCAGGTGCTTGGGAGACCACACCATCTGCAACACTTTACCCTCCATGTTCTGCCACAGCCCACATCCAGGAGGTACCAAACACAGACTGACTGGGCACAAATTGCTCCTGATCCTACGTTTGTACGAGTTAGTAGGTATTTTCTGGCAGATTACAACAGCCCTTCATTAGCTCTTCATGCCATGAGGAGCTGCATACTGTGATAGAAGTAAAAATGTTGATAGTTTGAATTTTTGTACATGCAGAATTATATATTCACAGCCAATTCTTGAGAATCTGCATACACAGCTATGACATTTCTGCATGCGGATTTTTTTTTTCCCTAAATGAGTACATCTATGATTAAATTATAATAGTTTCCTACGCAGTTTTCTTAATGTTTAGACTGATTGACAGAAGAATATGTTTTACTCCCGTTACTTGAAAAAGCTCTCACTGAAAGTAAATAATGATTAAAGAAACCATAAACATTACTTCATTCAGAATTAAAGCTACTTCAGCTACTTCTTTCGTAGAAACTACAGAAAGAAGCGAGGCAGACAGAGTGCTGTTTTGCACAGAATCTGCTCACGGCACAACTATTTTTTAAGTGTCTTCCCATTTTTGCAGGAATTAATACAATTATCAGAATAGGCTTGGATCTCAAAATGTTTTATTATCCCACTCACTGCCGTTGCCAGCATGAATGAAAGAAACTAAGCAGACAGAAACTGAGAAAACTCAAACCACAATCAAGTTGCAATTAGTTATTATGAAAGGCTCCCTTGTTATAATATCCTTTATTCTAGATCCTGCTTGTCATTAAAAAAGGAATTGATTATTACAGAAGACACCCAGGGGCTTAAGCACACTCTGAATGAAAATTAGAAATCTGGAGAGAAAAGTCCCCAATGTTCTTGCCAAACAGAACTAGGCGGGAGGTGGAATGTGTGCATGTTCCTGTAGCCTCTCTCTTAGGACATGTCCTTATTCTCCTTGAAGCTGCTTTAGTTTCATCAGTACCAGCATTGGGCTGCAATTTTTCATTCATGCTGGATTTTATTTCTTTGCTGTTTTTCTCCCCATCCTTTTTTCATGGTTGGGAAAGATGTAAACCTTATAAACAGATGGGATTTTGCTACACTGGTTAACGTGTTGATCAATCACATCATCTGCTATGTAAGCCATCTTCCCCTCTCCTCCCCTACTTACACAAACACACAAAGAAAACCACCAGACTGTTTATATATCATTGGTCATGATGCTAGGCAACACATTTCTCAATTTGCTCTCCCTTTCGAACATATAAAGGTCTACACAAGGTCTTTCCATCTAACTTCACAGGGGTTTTGCACTGAACCACAGATACACAATGCTCAAAAAAACCTCTGGTGCCAGTTTCTGCCATGCAGCGTAAAACCCAGGACAGCTTCTTGGAACCCACAGCTTCTTGGAAGTCTTCCTCCAGGGTTGGCAAAGGCGCACAGGGAGCATCGCCTGGGGACACCTTCAGTGACAAGATGTCTCTTTATATCATGGTTGTTGCTCTTAAAATGTATGATGGCAGCAACTTGTAGTCCTCAGGATTCAAGGCATTTCCTGAGCCAGGCACCATATGGCTCTGCAAAACCCTTCTGCACAAGCTGCCGTGGTAAGTGGCTGGATAGGAAAATAAGTGAAGGAACAGGAAAAAAGTGTTGCTGCAACAATGATACGTGATAGAAGGATACATAAAAAGCAATAGTTGCCACTATTTACTAATTATACAACTAGTGTTTTCCAGTAGAAAAGCAAGTAGCAAGTAGAAAAACGCTACATGGTCTGAGGGTAGAGAAGAAATTTTGCAAGACAGTAATTTTTTAAAATTAGACTGGCTGATTTGACTTAAAAATCAAAACACCTTTGCGCACCAAGTATTTTCATCAGTCTCTTTTTCTTTGTGGCTGAATCTTGTTGGTGAGTTTTAGAAATGGAGGTCCTGAGTCCCCTATGAGGGGGTGCAGGAAGGGCAGATGAAACACACTCTCCAGACAACTGGGACCAGAATTGGTCTACTGGAAGTGAGAGCACCTGGAGGAAAATGGTGGAGAAAGGCCAAAAGACTCCTGACTTAAACAACAGGCTTCCTTCCTCCATGCAAATGAGACGTCAGGGCTAGGCCCTATTTTTGAAGGAAACCTATAAATAGAATCATACCTACTTTATTCCAAGCACTTTTTCACAGTAATTAACACTCACAGATTGCAAAGCTCTTCTAGCAGCTGGGATGCTGCTGTTCTGTAAAGATGCTTAGGAAAGACATGATACTGCTCTCTGCCTTAAAAGCTGCATTCTAATAAAAGCAGACATTCATTCCAAATTGCATTCAGAGCACATGGAGGAGCAAAATCAATGTTTGGCCAAACTGATCAAGGAAAACAACTCCTTGGCAAAGTAACTGTGTTTTTCAGACTCCTATGTGTCCAGTTCAAATGCTACTGAAGTCAGTGCAAAAACTCCCTCAGGGTTTTGATAGAATCAAAAAACAAGGCCAAAAACATATAATCAAGCACATTTCAAATGCAAGAAATATACACCTCATCTTTTCTGGACCCAGTGTTTTAGTGGGAGAATCAGGCAAAAGTGCACAAGGCCCCTTCAGCTGGTGTATTCATTAGCAAGAGTTTCACCAACTGTCAAGATTTGATCTCAAATATCGCTCCCGTTTAATGTTGTCTGAAAGAGCTGTAGCATCTCATATTTAAACATCAAAGGAGCTGAACATATCCCAGCAAAACTATTAATCTTTAAAGGCAGAAGAAAGCTAGTATTTTCAATACATGGAGAGATTGAAGATTTCTCTGCATTATCTTATTATTGTTCAAGCTTTTCTGTCCATTCAGAGGGAGCAGTACACGCTTAAAATGATGAAAAAAAAAATACATTCCAGCAGTGGCAACAGCATGGTTGCAATTGACTTTTGACTGATTCCCTAAAGGAAAAAGGTTGAAAAATATGGCAAAATCAGTGCAAAAGTAGTAGGAGAAAGGGAGGGAGAAAAAAAATGCTAATGCTTTTCTTATAAAGTGACATCTTAACTTGAATATAAAGAAGCAATTATTATTTATAAAGTGTTTTCAATGGACCTTTTTTTATCAAATCCATAAAGAAACAAAGAACTCCAGCATTAATCATCGATCACTTGTATTTCACCATTTTCTCCATTCCTGTGTAGGTTCTAACCACTAGAAACTGGCTGCTAAAAACCTATACTAATCTCTGAAACTGCTTTTCTTTAAAAAACTTCTCCAGTTTTCTTTTTAAAAAAATGCAGGCAAAGAAAAAGAGAGAGAAGCAGCAGTCAGAATTCCTATTACCAAAAATTACTGATGTTGTGTTATGCACAATCTAAGAGCAAGAACTTGCTACTCTTTCAGGATGCAATGTTTTATGCAATACTCAGTCATTCCTGTTAGGGAGAAAGCAGTTCTATTTGGTTGTCTTAACTCCATGACCAAAATGTGAAAATCATATGCATAGCATTGCCTTATGTGTATTTGCATTCTGTGACTGGATTCAAATGATTTAGAGCATTTTTCTGATAATAATCGTGCTCTTCTGCAACATTTTTATTGACCTTTTCCATACCCGGATATTGCAATTCTATTACAGAAAGAGACTCGGAACAGACTAGGGACCCAAGATCTTAAGATCCACACCTGAATGCACTCTCTCCCACGTGGTTTGCTTCAGCAAAGCCTTTGCATAATTCCAAATGTCCAGAAACAGCAATTAACAACTGTTGTGACTATCAGCCAGCTTTATGTGGGAGTACTAAGGAGCACTAAAGAGAAAGGATTTCTGTCGAGAACAATCTAGTAACAAATAAACCTTAGACCAGTACTAAGTTGTTTATCTTTGTTTCATATGCACTGCTGATGAAATAGCTGGTGAATACTACTACTGAAAAGAAGCTGGATGAGGGATGGACAGAAAATGAGACTTGCTGTTTATGTCTTGTAGTTATTCTTAAAGGTGCTACTGCACAATACAGTAATACCCAGACAGGTCTTGGGGGGGGGGGGGGGCAGGACTACCCTCATTCGGAAAGTCCATGGCTGAAGAAGGGATAAACTGGCTTCAGGAAAAGAATCGTAGAATGGTTAGAGTTTGAAGGGACCTTAAAGATCATCAAGTTCCAAAACCCCTGCGATGGGCAGGGACACCTCCCACTAAAGCAGGTTGCTCAAAGCCCCATCCAGCCTGGCCTTGAACACTTCCAAGGAATGGGGCATCCACAACTTCTGTAAGAAGTAAAGCTCTCCTCAAAACCTCACTAAAGACATTTCAGAGCAGTTTTAAGGTAACAGACAGCAGTTAACTACCTAATCAGTAGTCTAATCACATCAAACTCAAAATAATTGTCTAAACCCACGACCAACATGACATACTCACAATGTCATTAAAAAAAAAAAAAAAAAAAACCGAAACCCAAAAACACAAACCAAACCAAAAACTCCAACCAAAATAAAAAAAAAAAAAGCCAAGGAAGTAAAAAGAAAAATGAGGACAAGTGATAGATCTTTATATGTACCCAAGAATCAACAAATATATTATTGTCAGGCAAACAGTTCACAGATGATTAAACCAGAAGGGAGTATCATGAGCATCCATATAACTTGCGGTAGGATACAGGCGATAGCCCAAAGCCAAAATGTATTAGCTTAGAAACAATGCTTCTGTGAATAGCTAAACACAGATTGGTTTCCTATTGTCTCTTGCTTGCTCAACTTCTGAGCTAAATTATACTAAGGCAATTTGTTATCTCTGCCTTTCCCCTTACAAACCTTGCCTCACAGGATTTGGCAGTGTCCTGTAGGCAACTCCATCAAACAGGTCCCAAAAATATTATTGCTGCAGCCTTTTACTGACCTGTTCAAGATCATGGTGACCAGTGGTGTTCCTCAGGAGTCAGTACTGGGACCAGTGCAGTGCTATTTAACATCTTTGTCGGAGACATGGACAGTGGGATAGAGTACCCTCAGAAAGTTTGCCAATGACACCAAGCTGTGTGGTGTAGTCGACAGGCTGGAGGGAAGGGATGCCATCCAGAGGGACCTAGGCAGGCTTGAGGGGTGAGCTCATGCAAATCTCATTAAGTTCAACCAAGCCAAGTGCAGGGTCCTGCATCTGGAACATGGCAATCCCAAGCACAAATACAGCTTGGGTGGAGAATGGCTGGAGAGCAGCCCTGAGGAGAAAGACTTGGGAGTACTCATGGATGAGAAGCCCAAAATGAGTTGGCAGTGCATGCTGGCAGCCCAGAAAGCCAACTGCATCCTGGGCTGCATCAAAGGAAGCATGACCAGCTGGTTGCAGGAGCTGATTCTACCACTCTGTGTTTGTGAGACCCCACCTGGAGTACTGTGTCCAGCTCTGGTGGGCTCAACATAGCAAAGATACAGACGTGTTGGAACGGGTCCAGCGGAGGGCCACGAAAGTGATCAGAGGGCCAGAGCACATCTCCTGTGAAGACAGGCTGAGAGAGCGGGGGTTGTTCAGCCTGGAGAAGAGAAGGCTCCAGGGAAACCTTATAGCAGCCTTCCAGTATCTGAAGGGGGCCTACAGGAGACTTGGAGAGGGATTCTTTGTCAGGAAGTGTGATGAAAGGACAAGGGGTAACGGCATTAAATTGGAAGAGGGGAGATTTAGATTAGATACCAGAAAGAAATTCTTTACTGTAAGGGTGGTGAGGCACAGGAACAGGTTGCCCAGGGAAGTTGTGGATGTCCCATCCCTGGAAGTGTTTAAGGCCAGGCTGGATGGGGCTTTGAGCAACCTGGTCTAGTGGGAGGTGCCCATGGCAGAGTGGTTGGAACTTGATGATCTTTAAAGTATGTTCCAACTCTAACCATTCTATGATTCTGTGTAGTAAGACAGCGGTGAAATGGGTAGAACAACCCACCATGAACCACAAGCACCTGACCTTCAGGCAGGGCAAGAGTTCATGGTGAGCATTTTCCAAGGCCAGCCCTGCTCTCAGTTTCAGACTGAGCATCAGGGAGATCTGTGGGAACCAGATGATGCCAGAATGGACTTTTCTAAACCTTTAATAATGTGAAGATCGGAAATCAGAAGATAACTAATAAAATATGTATATATATAGAGAGATGTACGTGTATACACATATATTTGTGGTAACCAATACCTATGTATGGGGAAGTGGTATGGCACTTTGACTCCTTACAGGGAAATATTAATAACTAAACACATAGATGTCTCCCAGCTTGACTCCAGCAGCAATATGGGGTATACATTCATGAATCAGATTTATTGTAGATGCCTCTAGGGATAATGAGCAAAACTAATTAAAATACTATCAAAAAAGTAATGGCATTCTTTCTCCACTAAATTCAGGCACAATTTGACTTCTCCAACTGCCACATCAAAGCTGCACTCTGAGAAGGACTAGTAGCTCTTGCTGGCCAAATAGGATTCAACCAGATCTCAGGGGCTGTTCATGGTATTTAAACTAGCAATTTTTCAAATCACCAAAATACTCAATGGAAAAGGAGTGCAGAGAAAGGAGTTCCCAGCTGCAATAATTTCTAACCCTGTCTTTTCCCAGAAATTATTAAATAGCAAAGTAGTCAACATCCTTCCGTCAGCTTCATCCAGGGTGACAGCACATTTATGTGTTTGACAGATATGAAGATCATTACTTGTCACCATTTGTTATGGATCCCAAACACATTTTCCACACCTTTCTTTGAAAGTACACACATATAAAAAAAGAATAAAAATAGATGAGCAATTATATCAATTTATTCTATTCTGAATCCTAAGCATGGGAAGAAGCCTGTTTGTCAATGTCCATTCAGTTGATGGAAAAAGTCGACATGTATAGAAGAAACAGTTGGTAACACAGTATTATCTAATCTTTCTGTCATAGGTAGTTTCAATGTATCCTTCCCATGAAACCTATTAAAATGGAAAGGTCAACTTAACATAACAAGGGAATTGTCATATTAGGTAAAGAAAGAAGGGTTAAAATGAATAATCAAACTAGGAGTTTGGTGGCAACACTGTAAAGTTTTGTGCAATCTAGAAAATGTCTTAAAGCAGCAGTAGTAGCANAGTTTCTATGACAGATACATACAATTCAACTACAGGGGAGATACTTTTCTCTTGCCCTATAAAAGAAGAATTCCAGGGACCTTGCAGGATTTTTCATTCTCAGCAGCACCCTGGCTTATAATGTGAGTCAGAGAAAACTGCTATGACACCCAGCAGCTACTCCTTGAGATTCTAAAGACATTCAGATCATGCTTTGTCAGGAATACAGCGTGGAAAATATTTTTAAGTAGATGGTTTCATAAGTTCATATTTAATAAGCAGAATTTTTCACATTGAGGCAGCTCTTCATGGGGATTCATCTATCCTCAGGAGATAAAAAGGGTTCTGATGTCCCTCAACAACACTTGGTGCAACCACTTACATCTCTGAAGGTACACACGGACCTAAATGCCTGAAAGACAGGTGCCACTGCATTCTCTTTGCTTTCTAACAAGCATGAATAACACATGCAAAATTCACTCCCTCCTCTCTCACAATTACCTGTCCTAGTAGAGATAAGGTTGCATGCATTTCATTGTCATAAACAAATCAGTGTGCTATACTGTAATTGTAGCTTGTGCCCTGCACAAGGGCTGTGTGTAGCTCTGCCAGGCCTGCGATGGACCAAGGGCTGATGGCCTTGTGTCACTCACAACTCATTTCTCTTGCTCTGGATCCTGAGGTCAGAATGCTGATCTGACAAAACCATCTCGGTGGAAGCATGCAGACTTGCACACCCGTGCCCACATGCACACTAAGCAAACAAAACTCTATAGTGGAACTGAACAGTATGTTGGCTTCAGGTCAGGGAGCTCTGACACACTATAGCCAGGGAAAAAAAAAGCACCTTTAAAAGAGAACTACAGAACTTCAGAACTACAACACAAGAAAAAGATTTTCCAAGGTAAGAAATACCCCGAGGAGGGGATTTTTTTCTCTGATTTCAGGAACAAATACGACCTTTATGGAAGCCTTGCTTTGGTCCAAAGGTAGAACTCTAATAAAAATGACTTTAGGTTTTATTACTCATGTAAGTCCTTTAGAGGTGCCTTAAAACCAAACATATGACATTCATTTATTTTAAAAGACCATGCTCATATGATTTTCAGGGGCGAAAGTCAGAAATTCCTTGCCTGCCTGCTTTCCCTTGTTCAAGAGTAAGTTGCAGAGTCAATGGTGTGTCAAGCTAACAGAGTGCCAAGCTCCTTTCAGTGTGACAGCCACAAACCTTGTACAAGTGTCACATTTCTAAGGACTGAAAACATTGATATTCTGCAATACTGAACTGGAATGAAAACAGAGTAAATCACCAAACCTGACCTTGTCACAATGCTCACACGCTTCTTTGCTTATTTTTTCACTTCACCCAACAGCAGCCATTAAGAAATTGTCACTGTCAGGCAGTAAGACACCAAATCTTTGTTGAATACTCCAAACCTGAGATAATTTATTTCAATTAATAGCTGACAAATGCTGAGCTTCACTGTATCCAGTGAAGTCAGACAGCTATGACAAAACACGTACTGATACAGAGAAAAAGAAACAGGTAGTCCCTTCCATCTCATTTACTGGGGTCCTGTTACCAAATTTCGGGTCTGTAATGTTGGCAGCATTTTCTCACTCCAGATACAATATTAGTTATGCCATATATAAGCAGCATCGATTCTCTCTGGATAACAGGATACAGACTTTCACAGCTATCTGTACAGCTGAAATGCAGCCTAAGCTGTCATCTCTACTTGTATCACCCGGACTTGTTCACCATTCATATCCATCCTGAAACATCCTGCAGACATCATTTCCCAGGCCTATGCCTTTGACCCTCTCACCTCATCTATATGTCGCTTACTGACCCGCTCTGCTCTGCTGTATCAAATACAAGGTACTCCTCTTGACTTCCAAAACCTGTATAATTTACCATGGCTCACTCATAACGTCTTATATGCTATCAAACTGTTGATGATTATAGTGGTAAACTCTCACCTGTGATCTGCAGTCCATGACCACCAAAGTTAGTTTGCTATCCAACTTTCTAAGATGCATCTTCCCATCAGTCCCTGAGGAACTCATTTAATGCTTCCTTACTGTCCTGCATATAATACCTACGAAACTTTACAATGTTCACATCAGTCCAGCTGCTGGTTATTATGCTAATTTGCTTTAGAATCACAGAATAGTTTGGGTTGGAAAGGACTTTTAAAGATAATCTAGTCCAACACCTCTGCCATTAGCACGGACATCTCTTTTTAAATCATGTTGCTCAAAACCCCGCCCACTCTGACCATGAATATTTCCAGTAGTGCGACACCCACAGCTTCTCTGAGCAACCTGTTGTAGTTTCTCACCACCCTCATTGTACAAAATTTCTTCTCTACCTCCCTACATTTCTTCCTTCTAATCTAAACCTTCCCTCTTTCTGTTTAAAACCATTACCCCTTGGTCTGTCACTACAGCCCCTTGTAGAAGTCTCTCTCCATCTTTCTTATAAGCATTTAAGTACTGAGGGCTGCAGTGAGCCTTCTCCAGGCTGAACAACCCCAACTCTCTCAGCTTGTCTTCACAGGAGGGGTGTTCTATTCTTCTGATTATTTACACGGCCCTCCTCTGCACCCACTCCAAAGGTCCGTGTCCTTCCTGTGCTGAGGACTCACCTGTGCAACCTGCTCTAGTAGGACCTGCTTTGGCAGGGGTGTTGGACTAGATNATGCATTTCATTGTCATAAACAAATCAGTGTGCTATACTGTAATTGTAGCTTGTGCCCTGCACAAGGGCTGTGTGTAGCTCTGCCAGGCCTGCGATGGACCAAGGGCTGATGGCCTTGTGTCACTCACAACTCATTTCTCTTGCTCTGGATCCTGAGGTCAGAATGCTGATCTGACAAAACCATCTCGGTGGAAGCATGCAGACTTGCACACCCGTGCCCACATGCACACTAAGCAAACAAAACTCTATAGTGGAACTGAACAGTATGTTGGCTTCAGGTCAGGGAGCTCTGACACACTATAGCCAGGGAAAAAAAAAGCACCTTTAAAAGAGAACTACAGAACTTCAGAACTACAACACAAGAAAAAGATTTTCCAAGGTAAGAAATACCCCGAGGAGGGGATTTTTTTCTCTGATTTCAGGAACAAATACGACCTTTATGGAAGCCTTGCTTTGGTCCAAAGGTAGAACTCTAATAAAAATGACTTTAGGTTTTATTACTCATGTAAGTCCTTTAGAGGTGCCTTAAAACCAAACATATGACATTCATTTATTTTAAAAGACCATGCTCATATGATTTTCAGGGGCGAAAGTCAGAAATTCCTTGCCTGCCTGCTTTCCCTTGTTCAAGAGTAAGTTGCAGAGTCAATGGTGTGTCAAGCTAACAGAGTGCCAAGCTCCTTTCAGTGTGACAGCCACAAACCTTGTACAAGTGTCACATTTCTAAGGACTGAAAACATTGATATTCTGCAATACTGAACTGGAATGAAAACAGAGTAAATCACCAAACCTGACCTTGTCACAATGCTCACACGCTTCTTTGCTTATTTTTTCACTTCACCCAACAGCAGCCATTAAGAAATTGTCACTGTCAGGCAGTAAGACACCAAATCTTTGTTGAATACTCCAAACCTGAGATAATTTATTTCAATTAATAGCTGACAAATGCTGAGCTTCACTGTATCCAGTGAAGTCAGACAGCTATGACAAAACACGTACTGATACAGAGAAAAAGAAACAGGTAGTCCCTTCCATCTCATTTACTGGGGTCCTGTTACCAAATTTCGGGTCTGTAATGTTGGCAGCATTTTCTCACTCCAGATACAATATTAGTTATGCCATATATAAGCAGCATCGATTCTCTCTGGATAACAGGATACAGACTTTCACAGCTATCTGTACAGCTGAAATGCAGCCTAAGCTGTCATCTCTACTTGTATCACCCGGACTTGTTCACCATTCATATCCATCCTGAAACATCCTGCAGACATCATTTCCCAGGCCTATGCCTTTGACCCTCTCACCTCATCTATATGTCGCTTACTGACCCGCTCTGCTCTGCTGTATCAAATACAAGGTACTCCTCTTGACTTCCAAAACCTGTATAATTTACCATGGCTCACTCATAACGTCTTATATGCTATCAAACTGTTGATGATTATAGTGGTAAACTCTCACCTGTGATCTGCAGTCCATGACCACCAAAGTTAGTTTGCTATCCAACTTTCTAAGATGCATCTTCCCATCAGTCCCTGAGGAACTCATTTAATGCTTCCTTACTGTCCTGCATATAATACCTACGAAACTTTACAATGTTCACATCAGTCCAGCTGCTGGTTATTATGCTAATTTGCTTTAGAATCACAGAATAGTTTGGGTTGGAAAGGACTTTTAAAGATAATCTAGTCCAACACCTCTGCCATTAGCACGGACATCTCTTTTTAAATCATGTTGCTCAAAACCCCGCCCACTCTGACCATGAATATTTCCAGTAGTGCGACACCCACAGCTTCTCTGAGCAACCTGTTGTAGTTTCTCACCACCCTCATTGTACAAAATTTCTTCTCTACCTCCCTACATTTCTTCCTTCTAATCTAAACCTTCCCTCTTTCTGTTTAAAACCATTACCCCTTGGTCTGTCACTACAGCCCCTTGTAGAAGTCTCTCTCCATCTTTCTTATAAGCATTTAAGTACTGAGGGCTGCAGTGAGCCTTCTCCAGGCTGAACAACCCCAACTCTCTCAGCTTGTCTTCACAGGAGGGGTGTTCTATTCTTCTGATTATTTACACGGCCCTCCTCTGCACCCACTCCAAAGGTCCGTGTCCTTCCTGTGCTGAGGACTCACCTGTGCAACCTGCTCTAGTAGGACCTGCTTTGGCAGGGGTGTTGGACTAGATGATCTCCAGAGGTCCCTTCTACCCCTATATCAGTCTGTGGGGTCTCAACAGAGCAGAGGGGCAGAATCATGTCCCTTGACCTGGTGGTCGTGCTTCTTTTGATGCAGCCCAGGGGTTGACTTTCGGGCTGCGGGTACACATTACTGGCTCCTGTCAAGTTTTTCATCCACCAGTATTCCCAAGTCCTTCTCCACAGGGTTGCTCTCAACAGTCTGTAAATTTAGCTTGTCATCCATTGCTTGTGTTGGACTCTCTCTGGTCAGGGTAGCTTCCTCTTTTTCATTCATACAGCACTCAGGACAAAGAAGATACTCAACTGTATTGATGACAGAGGATAAGACTGATTTTTCTTTCAGGAACGTGACTTAAGCAAATTCAGGACTGGGAAGTGAACATGCTAAAGAGGGTCATGTCTTGGATTTTTAGCTGCTTGAAAGTGAGGCATCTTACTAAACTTGTCACATAGGTTCCATCTATATTCAGTGAATTCAGGATTAATTAGGATGCTTTATCTGCTGGCAGGGACAGCTGACTTACCTAAATTTAGGATACCCATTTGGTATGGTAACGGCCACCTTGGAGTAGGAGGCAGCAGGCAAGGGAATAGTACTGTTTGTTTCTCCAACTTTTTGTCAGGAACTCTGCAGACCACCCGCCCCAGTCCACTGAGGACCTGCTAGTAACTGGGCAAAATCCAACAACCTGTGGTAACTGTTAACTGCCATCCCCCTTGCCACAGCAGGGTACCTTGGCCAAGATGGTGACAGTCATCTCACCAAGAGTGATGAAGATTTCAGGGACCACTGCCACAAGTTACAACCAGCTCCTGGAATTTAAAATTGGCTCTGTAACAACAGCAAGATGGATTTAAGGAAAATGAGACAAGTCTCTTGGTCTGCTTGTGGTCTGGATTAACAGGGGCTTCTCACATGTGACTTGAAGCAAATGGTTTGTACTAAATTTTAGCAAGAGGCAAAGAGCTAAACTGGTCCAGGGGCACTTTCGTCCCTCCTGACTGTGAGGGGATAAAATTAAAAAAAGATTCACTATTCTGCTTTTTGTTCTGGACAAGATCACATGTTTAGCTTTTTTTGCTATCCCTCAGCTAACTCGAAATCAGAGACAGAGCACTCACGTTCCTCCAACAGACCTGAAATTAGCTGTTACAGGCTGCAATATCTGACAACACTGACAACTACTCAGTTTTGTAGGAATGAGTTGTTTCTGCCTCCTTTTAACAAAACAGAAGGTTTGACTGCTTGCTCTCGGCTATCAGAGCAAGCTTGCATTTTGCAGGTATTTCTTTCTCCTTGTTCCTTGCCCAAACCCTCCCCAAGCCTTCACAGATTAGAGGAACAAAGAGGTTAAAACCAGTAGGAATTGATTTTTTTTCCCCTGCCACCATTTGGTGCTGCTGTGGGACCACAACAAACCTTGGCTCTTTGTCTCTTTTTTAATAAGGATAAATGTGACTGCCAGCCCCCACCCACGTGACTACCCTTTATGCAAGAAAAAACGCCATCTGCATACATTTTAATTTCATTAGACAAAGTGCCTATTTAATCTAAAATCCATCTCCAAGGGTGTATATTAGAGCTACCTTGCCCTCGAACATCCAGGTGTAGATAAGGTCACTAAGAACTTACACAGGTCAGAAACTGACCCAAATGGGGCACACACTTAAAGAAGACCCCTGGTGTTAATGACCACTGCTGGCTGGCTTTAATGGCAGGAGTGTGATTTCCAACTTTATGCTTCCAGTTTGGGGCATTTGGAGTACTATGACTTGGGAGTCGGGCATCTGTGAGGAGTGAACCAGAGACCTCCAATGCTGTAGCAGCAAACGATGCATGGGTACATGCTCCAGCTGATTTGCCAGAGACAACGTACCTAACACACGGAGACGTATCACCCACTGCTTTGAGATGGAGAAGCAGAGTGTAGGGCTCCCTCCTGAGCAGTTACAGAATCACAGTTCCTTCTTCCTGGTGCACATGGGTAACTACAATGCCTCCTTTACACAAATCAGCGATCCCCTACACCAGGGGTGTCAGACCAGCAGGGTTCTGATGGAAAGCACATACAGCCCTGTGTTGCCCAAGGAAACCCTGTCATGACTGCAGGGAAAGTCTTCAGCCTCGACCAGGAGATGCTCCACTTGGCCGCACTCGCAGGAGCTCCGGGGAGTATCCACTGAACATGGACAAATACACAACTTTTCACTCTGACAAGTGCAGGAAGAGAATATCGAAAAGCACTTTCTTATCAGAAATTCAACCTCTCATCCCACCACCAACCATGCCCTGACAAATTTCAGGTCTCCATCAATATATGGAGGAGTTATAGCTACTCAAATTAAGTCAACACATTTATTAAGATCAGAAAACAATCATCTTCTTCCCTTGTTTTATTCCCAGAAATGCCTGAAATTTTCTGCTCATTATTTTCCCAAACAAAATAATTAAAATAATATGACACAGGGCAGATATCCATCTTGGAAAAACATATCCCAAGCTGTCAAAGTGTAGCACAGTCATAAGACTTAAAAATAATATAAAAAGAAGGAAATGAATGAAGTCTTCGCAAGAGATGCTATTCCTAAGGGTGCTTAATGGGATTGTGACTGAAGCTGAGCTGAGCCAATCCTTCCTCCCAAAACACATCCCACTGCATGGCTGGTGGTGTGCCAGCCCTGGAGTGTGCTGAGCAGCAGCTGCCACTGGTTCTCCCCAGGGGCATGGTGGTCAGCACGTGAGCTCTCACTCCAAGCACAAAATTAAAAGGATAAACTCCAGGCCATGGTAGTAAATCGAGTTTAGCTTTAAAGGCAGATGTGTATGTTTAATAATCCTACAGACTTTTTTAACAGCACTATAAATATTTCTCAGGGAGCTTCCCAGATCCATCTCCACCACAGACTCCCTTTGCTTTGGTGTAACACAAAGGTTTACCAGCACTTCTCTGGGTAAAGTGCATAACAGTGTCATGGCTCATCTCCAGTAATACAGACAGACCCTGAAAGACTTACAATAAAAACCTTATCTCATATCTCACAGTACACTGTTTTTCTCCTCAGTCTTCCTTGCTCCCTCTCACTCTTGTCACATATGACTTTGAGAGCTTTTCCACATACTCATGAGTGTAATCTTGTACAAAATGTACACATTATATTAACAGCACCTGAAAAAATAATCTCATAAAATACATTACCTGAGTGGTTTTTTTAAAAAAAATAAGACAAACATGAAATGCTTAACACATTTTGACATTCAGATTTATCTGATTAAAAATGTGTAGACATCCACACCTGCAAACACAGCAGAGAGAAGATGAACA
Organism: Nycticryphes semicollaris; assembly: GCA_013400055.1. Taxonomy (NCBI): domain Eukaryota; kingdom Metazoa; phylum Chordata; class Aves; order Charadriiformes; family Rostratulidae; genus Nycticryphes; species Nycticryphes semicollaris. The sequence goes on from VXBJ01001064.1 coordinate 441,280, forward strand.
CAGACACTCTCAGAGAAGACATTTTTAACTGAAAACTCCCTTCATGTTTCACTTCCTACATGGATATACTTCTAAATTCTATAAGCAAAAAAATCTGCATTACTAACTAATTTACTTCAGTCTCAACTTTATGTTTTTGCAACTCTTCAGTCACTGATGCCTTTGTCCTAGAAGGTGAATCATTTAAGAAGACAACATTTTGCCTTTTTAGAGCACTATATATCACAAGAACTGTTGAAGAAAGAACTTCACTGAAAGCCCTTGATGAAACATTCCTCTGAAAAAAAAATCAATAAAAACTTTGAAGTGTTGTTCTGAAGTACAACTGGTCTCATTTTCTGATGTGGCAGCAAAACTGACTTCTGAAAAATTTTTCTAGAAAGAAACAAGTAGGAATTGTCTTATTTGAAAAGGAGGCTACGATAAAATCAATAGAAAACTTATACCATCTTTTAGATAAATGGTTTGTGAGGCTAACAAAACTAAACAAATGCCATAAACATTTTTTTAAAAGTATTGACAGAGCTAAATGCTTGAATTCAGTGAGGTAGCGTTCTACCTGGAATTTTGGATGGGGGGAAAAGAGGGAACTGAGCACCTGTTTCCCAGGATCCTGCCAATTTTCTCGGAAAGAGAGTTAAGAGGTATGCTGGTAGTGCCTGTCGCCATCCCACTGAAGCTGCTGGGGCTCCGGAAGATCACATGAGTCCCACAGGAGACAGACCCAAGCCCACAGCAGTCTGCTACAGCAGACATAGAAATCTGTCTGTGCTTAATTAATTTCAATTTTTAATAGCATGCATCACTGTCCTTTATTGTACTGAAACTCAGCAGGGCCCGTGTCCACACCACATTCATCCATTTGTACAAGAGGCAACAAGCTTTAGCTTCCACCCTAATGCACACTATGTACCCACCACAGACCCATTTTGCACCAACAACCTCTTTATGTATTTATCTATTTATTCTACCCTTCACTAGAGTGCTATGGTATCTATGTAATTGTATAATACCAATTAATCCTAATCAATGAGGAATGATCACAAAGCTCACACAGACTACTAGAGTAATTTGGAATCACCGAATAATACTACTACCTAATAAGGTTGCAAAAGACTTTGTCATCCTTTCTTAAAGAAAACTTGCTAAGCCCCAATGTGCAATGAAAGGTGTACAGCTCACTATTTCTCTTCGGATGTTCAGCCACACCTTCCCCTGTTCCCAGAGCTATCATAGCACTTACAGGATGCTCATAAGCCTCAAAGCCATGTTTTGGCTGCTTCAAATATCACCGCATTTTCATGTTTCATTGGTAAGAAACATTATTGACTTAACATGGTATTTTTTATGCATGTCACTGCCTTAATACATTTCCACACAGTTGTTCTTTTTCTTTTTTTTTTTTAATACCATAATGTTTTTTATGTGTTAAAGCATCTTTGTAAGATTGCTATTGGAGGGAAGGTTAGAGGCAGTTAGAAGAAGAGACAGATTGTTGTGCCATTTTTTTGCAGCATTCATCAGGAGGAGAACAAAACAAATACTCAGGCCACTTCCAAGGGGCTGCGGGCAATTCTCACAATACTCCTGAGAAGTATGGAGCACTGCCCTGTCCTCCTCTCGCAACTCCCACCCCTGAAGCTGCCTGCTGAAGAGTTGCCTCCACTGCCCCTTTTATGTTCCACATCTTTTTTCATTTTGAAACATAATTCAGCATCATTCCCACACCGCAATGCTCTGTGCAACCTCAGGACTAAATTATTTGCAGTCCCCGGACACGCTGGCAGCATCGATGTGTCTGTACCACACCAGGCATGTGATGGAACACAAAGGGTCCCTCACTCAAACCAGAATCATGCCACTTGGACCTTCAGGCAAACATTAACGGCAGGAACTATTAACTTTGCTAAATTCATTGTGCACTGACTGTTTTGCTTGAAAATATTCTCATTTGTAAACTTGTGTTGTACAATGTTATGATCAGGATTACATGATTTTCATAATGGTGTGGAATTAGGCTTTGAACAACATTATTACCAAACCAGAACAGCCATACTTGTATTTCCTTATTTTTGAGACAAATAATTGCAAATAATAGAGAAGAAACAGATGGGCAACCACCGTGAACAGAAGCAGGTATGGTCTCTGTTACAAACTGTTGCTGACTCATGTCACCAGACCACTGCTTCAGCAAAGAATGAGACAACACCCCACTATTCCATGAGCTAAAGAACTCCAAGTAACCAGAAGAAATGATAGGAATTATACCAGTATTAACATGAAGTCTCAATGTTTTAAATTAAAGACACCATAATTTCATGGCTACTGAAACAGTACATGGCTAATTTGTAAAACAAAAGTGTCCACGTAGGCAGCTATGGACCTAGCAAAACCTCCAGGGTCATGCAGGTGACTTTCAAAACCTTCTAAACGATCTTTAAATGCCTAATCTTTTAATGATCATTAAATGCTTTTTAAAACCTGACGCAACATTAGAGGGTCCTGGCATGGTTAATGGGCAACAGCTATTCTGAAGTAATGTGAAAGACCTCTCAACATTTCTGTTACAGCTCGTTCATAATAATGGGCTCCAGACTACTCTAACAAATATTTTTTTGCTGCAGAGCAGTTCTTAATATATTCAAAATAATCACTGTGATTACTCTTCAGCTATATATATATGTGGGTATGATATATGAGATCTCAGTGTCTTTCACCCTTTTTCATACTCCTGCAAGGAAAAATACGATTTGATGTCTTCATTAATATTTTGCAGGCCACTAATACATGCTATGAAATGCAGCCTCAAGTGAGAGGGGAATAAATGAACTTTCTGGGCCACTGGCAATTAATTTTGAAAGTCTGTATAGACCTGGTGAGCTCCTGAAGAAACAGAAAAAGGGACACGTGGTGCCCGTCTTTCAGAAAATAGAGAACAATTACCCAAAAAGCAAAGCAACGTGCCTCTGGCCCTTCCAAAAGCAGACCAGCCAAGTCCCTTCTTCACCTTCAGAGTAGTCCTCTACTTCACCCACAGAGTGAACATGTCACTTGGATGTTGCATTGAAGGAGTATCAAAAGAGGAGAAAATTGCTAAGATATTCATAGGACAGTGATCAAACTGTGACACAGGAGAATAGTAGCATCATGACTGCTTTCAGGAAAAATAATGAAGAACTTGAAAGTTCATTTGCAATGTAGAAAATCACATCCAAGGGCACAATAGTTTCTCCTCAAGCGAAGCACGCTATATGAAATACTTGACTTTGTTTTTAACCCATTTAATCACTGACAAACAATGACTATCCACAACATACCTAACCAGAATTTTACCTTATCAGGTGATGGAAACCAGCATGTCTGTCACTATGAACCACATGTTAAGACATAACTGGCAATTCCTCTGCTTGTAAATCTGACTCTGGCTTTTATGAGCACTTGCTGAAGTCATGGTGATGAGGTTGTTACTTCATAACTGAATAATGTGGTTTTATGGCTTGTAAATTCCCTGCTGAATGGTTTGACATTAACTCATGGAAAAAGAGAGGGAGGCAGAACAGCTGCAGAAGAAGATCGCTGTAGAAATCTGCCATCCTTGCTGCCCAGAGGCATCTCCACACTCTCTCTTACTAAAGGCTGAGTCTGCAGATTCAGAAGGCACTAGAGATTTGAAAAATATTTCATGATGCATGACAAAAATGGTGAAATATATTTTGCTTCTGTTTTCTGCATTGGTTTGAGAGTAGGAGGAGAGCATTCAGGGGCTGTGCTCACTTTGTTTAGTTCATCAAAAAACATTTTGCTCCTCAAGGTTATTCCAGTAGACCTGAAGTTGCTGCAGCTCAGATCTAAGCCTCTGGAATTTCTTGATTTGTTAAAGCACCCTATTTCACAGAGTTTATCTTCATAATAGGCAATGAGTCCTGGAAAAAATACTAGCAGAGAAACTCAAATAATTTCTAAAAAAAAATTAAGCACTTTATTGAATAGATAAAGGAGAGAGAGATAAATTGGAATATAGCACTGCAGCATAGCAATGCAGGAACTTGGATGAAGTGTTAGAGCAGAAGAGGGAGGAGAATTCACAGAAACACAGCAAAGGCAACTACAAAGTATAAAAGATTAAACTATATTTTTATGCCACATGCTAACCCCCCGGGTATTCCAGGGCATACATATTCTCAGATACCATGCCTAAACAAGAGTCTGGAGAAAGCTATTTCTGTCAATTAAAGGCAGATTTTTCTGTCACTAGTGCTGAAGTGGCCATTTTATTCCCTGCCAAACTACAGATTGCTTTGCAAGAAAAAAAAAAGGGTTTCTTTTTTATTATGATGACTCTAAACCAGTTACAGCTGTCTAACAAAACAGATGTGGGACGGCAGAAGTGGAGGAAAGTTCACTGGATCGACTCTAAAGGAAGTAATTGCCAGACAATACAGTATTCTGGAATCCTAAGTCAGTGCAGAAATGCCAAGAGCTTTCATGTGGACTCCCCCTTCCTTCCCAACAGCACGATCTGCTGACAAATGTAGGCGCTGTTGAATTGTGCTTGCTTGCTCCTAGAAGGCACCAGCGCCGCGCGTGCTGCTGTGATGCTCAGAATTTTAATGCTGCCCTATCACAAGAAGAAACAAACACAGTGATCCTTATCGTGACAGTGTCCTGCCCCTCCCTCCCATAATTTTCCTCACCTTTTTAATTTCCTGCAGTCAAATTGAATACCTGCAACCGAAGAAAAGCAGTCTTCCTTTTCCATTTTCCATTATCTTGTCGGGTATACCCTATATATTATATAGAATACTTATTCACTGTGTAATCAGAGTACTTATTCACAGTCAACACTCCAGTCACCAGAGCTCAAGGGAACATATTTGAGCTATCTTTAAATTAGCTATCTCGGTGCTGATAGCAGGGTAGCTATCGTAACACAGAGCACAGCACAGCATGCCGAATATTGCAGCTGCTTGAAAGCTACCACAGGTATTTCTGGGAGAGCTGCAATCTCAGCAGCATTAGCAATCGGGCACTTTTTTTTGCATGTTTATTGCAACTATCTTAAGTTCAGAAATGAAGAAGGGAGGATAATGAATTAGAGAAAGAGGAATGAAAAACATGAATCTGCTGAAGGAAGAAATAAAAAAAAAGGCTTGCCTTCATCACTTCATCACAGTTATTCAAGGTATTATGTACCGTTATTTAACAAATTATCAAGTGAAACAATCTTTTGGCCTAGATCTACTCAAATTGAAGGGGAAAAAAAAGCAAAATGAATGGGATGAGGCTATCAGCTAAAGACACTTAGCAGGGCTTAAAAATACATAGAAATGTGATGAAAAACACTAGGAATTTTGGAAAGTCATTACTTGACTAAAGCTTCTAAAAGAAGCTAAATTTTCAGTTGTGTGATGAACTCTTACACATTTGCTGAAATTTTCTCACAGGAAAGGAAAAAAGCATATGCATACTTCTGGGTGAAAGGGGGATATAGTCCTGGTCAGTAGGATGGATGGATAGGGGGAGGTCCTCAGGTATGATGCACAAGCAACATCTAACATTCCTATTTATTTCTTCAAGATAAAGACATTTCCAAGTAATTAGTGTTGGGAAATTGTCTACATTTGGAAAGTCAGATCAGGCATTGTGTACACAACACAAAGAAGATCAGCAAAGGACAACATGACTTACAAAACAAGCTTTGAACTCTTACTGGCCAGCCTTGGTTATTTAAACCATTATCTGAGCAACACAATGTTACGGATCAGAGATCTTGACGCAAGGCAGCATATATAGATAGATGAGCCATCAGTCAGTTCTTTCTCCTTGTGTTTTGCAACTTATGATCTAGACACACAGCTTAAAGAAACATTCCCACTGGCACGCTTTCAGGATTTCATCCACTTAATCTTCACTTTCACCCAGATGGTTTGCTTAGTCAGATAATTTATATGATCAATACATTATGAAGCCAAGAATTACCAGTATACATTATGAAAAATCTGGAAGATTTGAACAATAATGGTACCGAAAAAAGTCGTTTGAATTATATCCCAACACTTTCGTAAAGCCCCAAAACTGGTGTTAACCTATAGTCAACTGACCCCTCTTCTCTCATTCCAGTGGATTAATGCATGTCAGAGGTCTTGTACAATGCAAGCAAAGATATGGAATAAAAATGAGCCCAAAAGCCAAAGTCTATCAAAAAAGATTTAGTTTACAAAAGAAATAGTACTATAAATACCCACGAAAAGCATTCTTGGCAAGTACTCACCGGAGGGAGTGCCACAGATCTAGAAAGAGATACTAAAGATGAATGCTGAAGCTTAATTTTCTAAGAGATATCAGATTTTTAGTCTCTGTAGCCTCTAGAGACAGAAAGTGAATTCGATCATCTAAAAAGACTGTGATCAAAAGCTTGGATAGTCATAAAAATGGTCTGGGGGAAACAAATTATATGGAATAACACAAACGTTTAGTGCTGTACTATAGTCTGCACAGCTTCTTATAGATACAAAATTTACTTACCTGAACATATCCTGGGGCAAATATTGTCCCCAGCTACATCAAGGCCACTCAATTGAGGTCCATGATTTCAGGCAGATGCAGAAAAAGGCAGGATTATGTTATTTAGTGTAACATCATTTATGAACCATGCTAACAATACCCACTTGTAATAAAAGAAATATATGGAAATATCTAAAAAGGCTGTTACTGGTTAACATTTTATATAAAATTATCTTTCCCTTTTGGAGAAATTAGTCTTTTTCAGACTAATGCACCATATTCATGGGTGACTATCTATGTCCTCAGAGAACAGTAATATTAGAAATAATTATGAGCCATCTTAATTAATTAAAGCTGTTTTTCCACCCACTTAAGTTTTTAATCTATTGCTGAACTAGCCAACTGAGAATTGACACTGACAGTAAGGAACTGATTATATCACCACCGGCACTTTCTGAAAAAGCTGCGAGCCAAACACTGGCTCGTCCCTGGGAAAGAATGCAGTTCTAGGAAACAAAGTGGAACTAAACCTGGTAAAAGGAACATCAGATGCAAGACTTGAGGTATTTCTGTACTGACATCTCTTCCCAAAGCCAAATTTCAGGAAGACATACGCCCATACTGCTACAGGTAGCAGACCAGAATGAGATCACCGTGACAAACGTGCAGAAGTTAGCAGAACCACCCTAACCTCCCTGAAACAAGAGGGAACAAAAATATGATGTTCCCTATGTCCTTGATTTTGGTGTATCTTTAAAAAGGCTTTTCAGAAACAATGGTGCCAGCATGCTTTACATTCAAAGCCACATTGTCTCCATATTATGTAAAAAATGTTTGCCAGGAGCAACTGTGGCTCTGTTACTGTAGGTGCCACTGCACAGAATTACAGGGTGATACTTACTGGATCAGGGAAGGAGTGTTTATGCAACGATGCCTACAAAAGCAAAGCATGTCCCAGTACAAACCTCCTGGACCAATAACTTTCATTCAAGAAATAAATGTAATAAATGAAAACAACCAATGGCTCAAGAAAATTTAACTAATTTCACAGATAAGCTTTAAAACTCTTATGTTTGAGAGTTTTTCAGTTATGTCCAGCTCTGCTGCATCTGACACTACTTTGCTGGACCTGATATTCATCAAAAAGAAAAGACTGATCAGGGATGTGAAGACTAGGGGCAGCTTTGGCTGAAGTACCATAAAGTGGTGGAGGTCAGGTTCCTGAGAGGATGGAACAAAGTGAACAGTAGGATCACAGCCCTGGAATTCAAGAGAGCAGATTTTGGCCTGTTTGGGGATTTGTTTGGTAGAACCATCCTGACGCTGGATGTAGCCTGACCAGGACAAGCCATCATGACATGTGCATTCTTCCATCAGCCATACTGAGTTGCTTCTCTCTTGTGTCCATGATGAGAGGTGGTGGTGACCACTGCTGCTTCTCCCAGAGGAGATGAGTGATGGAAACAAACTGAAATGCAAGGAAAGTCAAATAAACATAATTTTAAAAGCTTTTTTATTCTTAAGGATATTCAAATGCTGGAACAAGTTCCCACAGAGGTTGTAGAGATTTATCCTTGGAGATATTAAAAATCCAGGTGGACGTGGCCCTGAGCAACCTACTTAGCTGACCCTACTTTGAGCCTGGAAGCTGGACTAGATGATCTCCAGAGGTGTCTTTTGACCTGTGATTCTGACCAGATTCTGTGGTTCTGTGACTGTGATTCTGGTTATCAAGGTATCATCATACTTTGCTTCGTACAGTGTGAAAATACATGGCTTTTTAGGAGCAGAACAGCACAAAATGCATACATGCTTGCATAGACACAAGCAGTCTACACAAGTAGAGCAGCAGATGCCTTTACAGACATGTATTACTGTACATTTCTAACTGTGGATGTTGTACCACAACCTCTTTGACAGGGAGAATTGACTCAAGTCACTAAACAGCAGAAAAGCAGTTATCCCTTATTCATCATTTTTAAATCAAAGGAAAAGAATAAAAGAGTGATGACCATGCTGCATGTACCAGGAATGTTGGGAAGCAAAGCGCCAGCCGAGCAAACCACATCTGTACTCCGGGTGTATCCTTTTACACTATTCACGGCTGGAATGTGCTAAAGCAGCATGGCCCAATTGGCAGCTGGCAAGTCAGACCCAGCGCCTCTGTTCAGGCTGCTGCTTTTTCCCTGGGCTGCACGAAGAATGGCCAGTTTGAGCAGCCAAACGCCTCCTCCTGCGCCAGCTCACAGCCCCCCAGGCTCTGCTGGCTGGCTCAGAGGGAGCAGATGGGAAGAGGCTGCTATTTGTGGGGGAGAGAGGGAGGGAATAAGCCTTGGTTGCCAGTGGGGTTAGAAGCCTACTTAAGCAGGGGAATGGTGGGAGTGGGTTGCTGTTGTCCTGGTGTGGTGCAGGCGCTGGTGTAGAAGGATGAAGATAGGCAGATACTGTTAGAAGAGTGGGCTATCTTTAAGGAGAAGAGATGTGGGATTGCCCTCTCTGGGGTACCACGGAATGGATCCAGCTGCCAAGATCACTCTGCACAAGTGTGTATCCACAAATCCCTCCTAAACAGCACTTGTGATTAAATGCCTTGTTCCTAATATAGCAGTTCTGCACTAGCTAATTCCCCACCTTGGCCCTCCCTGCCCTGATGTGATGTCCAGCTCCTCTGGTGTGTGCACAGATGCAGCCACCCTGTAGGGCAAACACACGTGAAGGGAGACTACGCCCACAGAGCTACCAAATCTGGCAAGATTCTTCCAAACCTGCATGTTCCTCTCTCATGTATGATATTGTTTAAGCCACACCAGTGCTTTAAATGAATCTTGTCAATAGTAAGAATTCTATAAATAGGAAGAAGAGGCCTTAACATTTGTCTACCAGTAGATAGTTAATAAGTTTTACTGGCAGCCTCCTGTCCTCTCAAGTCAATTTTTCAGGTTAATTTTACTTTATTACATTCCTTATCTATGCAAAATTGTGATGGAATTTTTCACAGATGTAAGCAAATATGCCTATATGCACAGATATAGGCAATACGAGATGTAAGAAGCATGGCACCAGAATTCATATTGAAATGTTGTTAGTAACTCGACTGACCCAAGAGAGAACGTATTGGATGGTGACAATCAGAGGACGCTCCACTTGACACACAGATTCTGTGCACTCACTACACCATAACTGCCCGTACCCATAGAAACTACTGTGCCAGCGTTACCACTCCTACACAGGGCACTGCTCTGGCTGAATGCATCGTAATACTGTTTCCAAAACAAAGGCAAACTGTAGGTCCTAAATCCAGCTTGCTTATAAGACAGGCTCACAAAGCTAAGCCCCTACTGAGTTTGAAGTGAGGTGCCCATCTGCTCTTCTCAACTGGAGATATATTTCTACAGCGCTAAACAGCTGCTTGAAAAAACGTTGAGGGGCAGTAACTTAGAACAATATAAATGAAGACATGCAATATCAGAAACCATGTATTTCTGATAACAAACAAATGAGCCTTCCTGAGGTGTAAATACCCTCTCCAGCTAGTGGCCCCATATTAGCATCCCTAATCCCCTAGGATCCAAATCTCCAGGGAATATTTTCTACCCCACAGGGAAATGATCCATCTCTAAAAGCTGCAAGATGCTAGACAGATGAGGAAACAATGCCCTGCATTGAAGATGTTGAGCACTTTGTGGCTATCTGTCTCGTTTGGCAGGATGACTGGTGTCTGCAAACAGCTGGGAAACCTCCCCACACCTTCTAACCCATGACAAGCCAGCAATAAAACAATACTTTGTAAACCAACCAAGTATCCAGATTTAGTTTGGACCTTCCTTCCAGTGACCCCTGCTGCACTGTGCAATGATGGGAAAGTGTCACAGCATTCATTTTGCACAGGGGGAACTGGCAGCACATCTAATGGCAGCGATGGAAAGGAAATCCACAGCTGCAATCTTGGCTCCATGGTAATCCAAGAAGTTTTACCACTAATGTCACTGGAGCCAAATTCCGCTCAGATCTTCTGACTCCTGTACATCCCTCTGTACGTTTTTTTTAAGGGTGTGGGAAGAGCTATTCCCTAGGATTCCTCTTAACAATATCTATATCTTATTACAAACACACTCACTATATACCAGAGAAACAAGGGAAACAAAGGCCTCTTCTTCACTTTCGAATTCAGGAGTCCTAAGATAGATACAGAGACAGATGAACATTGTGAAAAGCTGAGAGAAGAAAAATAACCTGAAATTTCAAAAAATAATCTGCAGAAGTTGATGAACTGGTTTTGCCTGTATTTAAACTGGCAGCATGCACAAGTAAGCAATGCAACCTTTCTCCTGATATCCTCTGAAGGCACTATCTCCTGGATCTGCTGGGATCAATTCTACAAGCACAAATATTATTCAATGCCTGTAACCATTCAGGCTGACCCCTCTGAGGTGAGGCACACGGTAGTGTCAGCATCACTATGCCTCGAACGTCATGCAGCACCACTCCCATTATTTTCAGTCTTATAAAATATTCATTACTTTTTTTCTGCTCTACCACTAACTTCTGCTGGAGGTCCTCTCCCATGGCTGACTCTGACCTCATCTTTGACCCCTGTCAAAATCCACTCACAGCTCTTTGTTCCCTGACTCTGTCACACTAATGGTTCTGCCTTCATATTTCCATATAACGCAGTCCTAGTTATGGCACAGCCCTGAGCCCTCCTTCGGGTCAGAAACCATTCTCAAAGACATCTGTGCCCATAGAGGTACCATCGTGCCTTTGAGAAGTATGGAGCCATACTATATCTGCAGCAGCTAATTAACTTCAGGTGACCGCACGGTGGTAGGGAACAGTCCTTGCAGAAGGCAGCCCTGCTCTGTACCTGGCCAGTACTCAGGGCCAGGCCATTACTCATCTCCTCTGGGAGAAGCAGCAGTGGTCACCACCACCTCTCGTCACAGGCAGAGTAGTGGAACAACTCAGTTTAGCTCCTGCAAGAATGCACGTGTGATGATGGCTTGATCTGGTCAGGCTGCATCCAGCACCACACACCATCAAGTATACTGGGAGTGCTACAGGCTGTTTAAAAGCCACAATGAGGAGACAACATGCTCTTCAGTGATAGATGGCTCTAAACAAGCTCATGCATAAAATTAGAAGCAATCTGTAGAACTGTAATTTCCATTCTCCTATGGAATTGAAAGGAGGATGGTTATTATAGCAGCAATTGCTAGGGCTGCTACATCAAAAGGTCAACCTGCAATTTCATTACCTCCACCCCTGAATACATACTCACACAACAAAGACTAAACCATTCACATTTCCAGAGCTTGTAACTCCTCCAGACATGTCATGTAGTATACAAATCAGAGCCCAGAAGCACTCACTAGCCACAGTAAAACTAGAAGGTTTGTTTGTAGGTGTATTTGAAGTTGAGGAGGTCTAATAAAACCTGGGTACATTTTCATGTCAGCTTGTTTCACACACTTCAGCAAAACAGCTTTTACTTTTTCTTATTGAGAAATTTTGCACCCTATTAACCTTCTCTCTATTGTACCAGGAACATGAGCACAGCAACATTATTCTCCTGTGCAGGATCCAGAGACTGGATCTGTGACTGGGGACTGATCCTTTTCTTTGAATCTTTCATCCTCAGAACATTGTAGTCAACTTACAAACCATATCCCTACAGGATTTAAATGTATATTGAGCCACCTTACTGAAACAGAAACTTTAAGCTGGCATTGTCCCTTTAACATTGCAAAAGCTTCTTCCGAGATAAACCCTCTAATCTCTATTGGTTTAAAGACATTTTTAAAATTGCTAACTGTTTTGTGATTGTGATCGGAGAAAAATGAATTATGTTCTTTCACATAACAGCTTCACCTTCTAAAAAATATCATCAATGAGGAAATGATATACTTGTTCAATATGATGCTCACCTACGATCCCCCAAAAGAATATCACTGAAAATTTGGGTGATGAACACTGTAATATTGAACACCATATGAGACTGAAGAAAAAAATGAGGGAATCTTCAGCGCATTAAAAGAAATTACCAACTAAGATCAATGACATGACAAACTGCAACACAGGAATGCCTGAACTGCTTCATCTGCTCTCAAGCTTCAAACAGAAACTTAACTTAGAACTTCTGAATTTCATAACTTTCTACTATAATTTACTTAGTTCACACTAAAACCCTGCAGATAAATGCATCAGTTACATTACTTTAACAACATAAAACCAGTCTGGACCAGCTACAATGCATTTTGTTACACACCAACAATACACCATAGGTCAGGCTCTGAGATTACCACAACCTAAAATGTATATTTACTCTTGGCATCAAACACAGTATTTGTTTTTTAAAGGATTGCTGTAGTTAGATCATTATATAAAACTACAGGAAAATAGATCTTAACATTCTCTTTAGAAGATCTGACATCTAACAAAGCATGGAGGCCTGGTGAAGAGCCTAATTTCGGTGGATTCAGCAGATCTTTCGGCAGTAAAATATAGGAACAGGCCAGAAAATACTTGCTTCATCTGAGGCTTTGTACAAGCCAAACTGGATGACATTTTCTATTAACTCAATCCTGAGAAACTTATTCCCAGTGAGGTTTTCTAAATGACTGGGTAAGGAATAGGAGCATGGTCTGAGAATTTTGGCTGACCCTGCCTTTGTACCAGCAGTGCCGCACATTCTCAGTAAAGACAAAAATCACCCAGCTCCACAAGAAAGAAAATAGCCTGGTGGGTGCATAGAATCATAGAATGGTTAGAGCTGTAAGGGACCTTAGAGATCATCAAGTTCTAACCCCCATGCCATGGGCAGGGACACTTTCCACCAGACCAGGTTGCTCAAAGCCCCATCCAGACTGGCTTTAAACACTTCCAGTGACTGAGAATCCACAATTTCCCTGGGCACCTTGTTCCAGCACCTCACCACCCTCACAGTAAAGAATTTCTTTCTAGTATCTAACATAAATCTCCCCTCTTCTAATTTAAAGCCATTACCCCTTGTCCTAATACTACATTTCCTGACAAAGAGTCCCTCTCCAGCTCTCCTGTAGGCTCCCTTCAGTTACTGGAAGGCTGCTATAAGGTTTCCCTGGAGCCTTCTCTTCTCCAGGCTGAACAATCCCATCTCTCCAGGCTGAACAATCCCATCTCTCTCAGCTGGTCTTCATAGGAGAAGCCTGCATAGGTCTGCATAGGAGTGGCCTTTTAAAAACTGACTATGAATATGCGGAAATAGTCCCACCACTTTCAGAGTAAGTCGATCTATACAAAAACCCTTTTAGTAAATTAAGAATTATAAAAAATGAGAAAATTCTAACCAGGGATATGACTGCCTCCAAGCTACTGGCTGTACAAACCAGATGGACTCAACTTCTTCAAAGGGCAAAACCCCACCATCTCCAAATCCACCAAAAAGCTGAATATCAAATTATGTATTTAATGCATTTTATAATGCTATGTCTGCAAGAACATATCCCATATATGAGCAACAACTGAACATGAACATCCTGACCTGAAATTTCATTGGTATTCTTGTGCCCAGCGCTACCATCGTATTGTAAAATTTTTAACATACATATCCTCACAAAACTTCTGTAAGACAAGAGCATATTACCTCAGCAGAAGATTCAGGTCTGTGCAACAAGAGTGATGTAACCAGATCACATGGCATTGTTTTATACTAACGAGAGAAGACAATCCTCCAAAAGTCCCCAAAATACCTCTCATTAACATTGTACAGGGAATTGGTCAATAAGGATTCCAGTGGAAGCTGCAGGGGAAGCATGGGTTTAAAATGTTCTTTCCCAAGCAGCCACCAGTCTCTTCTTCCACTCTTCTTAATCAGGTCTAATACTTACCACTTTCAGACCTCCTCTGGGCTTTATTTGCCATCTGCATAGGACTTAACACCAAACTATTCAGAAGTAGTGCAGGCCTGATTCCCCCATAATTACCAATAAGAATATCAATTAGGGTAGATAAGACAAGAAAGAGGAACTCCTACCAGGAATTTAAGCCTCCTGAACTTTTCAATGAGGAAGGAGAAAGAACTCACTGAAAATCAATATGGAACCGTATTTTGATTTCCAGTCTACGCCTGTCATCTTTTGCCTTGTAATGACTGAATCTATACTACAAGAGAACAAAAAGGTCTCACCTTAGTTGCAGTTTATTGCCTAAATGCTGACTGAGTTGAGGACTGTTGTTTTAAAAAAGTACATACTTGAATAGCATGGTAATATGTTAGGGATAAAAAAAAAGTATATTGTGGTTGAAGTCTGGCATGTGTTTGGGAATGCAAAACAGAACACTCTTGCAGAGGAGACATTGGCAGAGTCTCAGTTATAACACACAAGTTATTTCCACTATAATATAATGCAGATATTTCAAATATTTCAAAAAGTTAGCATTTTTGTCCAATTGCAATTCTTTGGAAAATCTATTGCATTAGTGTACTGCGTTTACGGGGCTGAGGGACAGGACGGGGCAGGCGGAGAGGACTTTCATCCATTATGGGGCAGGGGGATGCCCTGCTCGGGACACACATTTTTATATGCAGCTACAGAACTTCAGACTCCAATACAAGAGTCAAGTTTTACTACCTTATGTCCAATACATCTTTGCCTTCAAAGGAAGATTAATGTATATTTATAACCTTTAACTCCTCTTTTCCTCATGATAAAAACAAGTTAAGGATTTGTTTTCCTAATAAATGGGAAATATTTCTTTTTATAGAATATAATGTAAATAAACTGCCTTCTAAATGTGTAAATTCCACAAATTAGGTACTAAGTACCCTGGACTTTTCCTTCTGAATCATAATTTTGCACAGTATGTGCAATTTCTTCTTAAGCACAGCTAACCATTAAAGTAACATTAACTTTTACTACAAAAATAGTAAGGCAGTTATGAATATTTCCTATGTAAAGTGGGACAAAAAAATCTTGAAGTATACAAAACTTAATGATAACATCTCTCCCTATTAACAGACTAATTTACAAATAAAAACATTTAAGCAATTAATTCCTTAAACAATGAGAATCTTACCAAGGTTAAAAAAAAAGGAAAGAAAACTGAATATATTCAACACTAATTCACTTCCCACTTGATGAAATGCAAAGAGAACCTGTTTATCTACCCCTGAAACCAGCAGCTCCTAAATATGACTGTGCTTTGTTTCCTCTCTGTGCAGGGAAGTATCTAAATCATTGCTCAACCCCATCCACACTGCCACACTCTACCAGAACCCAATTGTATTATGGCCATTTCACAGAGAACTGAGGCTCAACCTTAGTCCTGTGAAATCAAGTTGAAGCTTTCCTTGATGTCACCAGAGCATCAGAAACACCCGGTGGATGGTTCATACCACTTGATGGAGATACCACCTGTAGGATTAGATTAATTGCCTTACAAAGGTGGGTAGCTCTTTCCATCACTGTGGAGGAAGATTACAGCAGCTTTCCCCAGGCTAGATGCTTAACTTTAAAATCTCCAGAGCCAGACAGATCCCAGTCTGACCAGGAGAGAGATCTGGCACCCATCACAAAGCAAGCCCAAAGCACAGCAGCCACCTAGGGCTGGGTGGAGGGTGTCCTGGAGTGATCACTGGGCCATGGTGAATAGACACCAGGAACATTTGCAGCTCTGACTTCTTAGAAACACATGTGATTCAGCTCCATAACTACATAAGGAAAGCCACAGAGGGAGGGGAAGTACAACAACAACCCAATGAAAAAGGTGTGCACAGACCTCAAAACTGACCCTTGTAACTCAAGTGAATTTCATCCTTTCCTGGTTATCCAAAATCACTTTACTATGTCACCATTCTGCAATCTGTTTTCTCTCCCAACTGCTAATGTGAAAAATGGACTCTGACCCACTGAGCTGCCAACACCAGTGGTTTTTTGTACTGTAGGCAATGAATGTCAATGGCACCAATGCAACCCTGCAGTTTTCTCTCATTTTCTCCAAAAAAAACTTAATTCACAGGATGTCAGTGAGACCACCCCCTTATAGTAGGAGTTGTTCATACGGACAAAGGTCACTTACTTGACCACAGATGCAAAATAAGAGGGCTGTACAACTAGCACAGGCGTTCCAGCAGACTCAGGCTGTGAGAGACCTATTAGAAGACTGGAGAGTGCCTTGCATCAGTGCCAATTTTCTCCTATCTGAATATATATAAATTTAGCTCTATATAGTTAAGCAAGAGAAAAAAGCAAAGACACTCTGCTCCAACTATTCACCGAGACATGAAGAATCTCTCACTTCATGAACGTAATGAAAAATAAACAAGAGTCATAACATATATTCTTCTGAAAACAAGCCATGGTTGTTCATAAAGCTTTTGAATGGTCTGGCAGTCCTTTCTGCCTATGGACAGGCTGTAATTGCTGGCTCTCAGCTGGAGTGAACCTCCAGCCTGGAGGCTGATCTTGTGGTCACCTCCACTTTCATCTTTTATATTGGTTTAGCATTCAAGAAGGCTTTAGAAAATCTGTGCCTAACACGTTCTGGCAAAGTACCACAACTCAATACTGTTTTGCTTTTGACAGGCTTCTCGTAAATCTGGCCAATTCTGTAGTTTCACTGAAACTATCCAGTATCATCCAGGGATGGAAACGTGCAAGTGTTATGCTGCTTGTAAAAAATCCCCAAAAGCCTCCTTCAAGCCAAAGGAAATTCAGCCCCTGCCCTTGAGCTGAGCTCTCCTCATTCTAGGTTTCAATGGGCTTCAGTCTGAAGGCAGAGAATGGCCTCGTGTTGCAGGAGAAGCTGCCAGACCCCAGTGTGGCTCAGGTCTGTCTGGAACAGACCCCACCAGACATCTCACAGCAGGCGTGATTGCTGGGACATATAACAGAGGTGGAAAGGTTGGAGCTTCCAGAGCAACCAGGATGGCAGTTCTGTGGCTAAACAAGATTTGACACAGATATTTTGGCCACTGTTTGCTCATAGGTTTGGAAACAGAAAGATTATCAATAAAATTTCTCAACAAGAAAAGCCACAATGAAATCAACGTAGCAATAGAGAGGAATGCAGGCTCTTGCAAAGATCCAGGATTACTAAGTAACAAATTCCAGAAAAAGAAGGTAAAGCTGACACTTGTTTGCTGATGATTTCTGATCAGGAAGATTTAATGGTCTTCTTTGTGCCACACAACTACCCCTGATTGAAAACTCCTCCAGTGGAGAATGAGCCACTCCTGTCCTCTCTTCCCACTTTGATTCCAAGATAGGTACCAGCTCAAACCCACACAGGGAATTTTCTCTCCTCTAAAAGAGAAAAAACCCACATTTCATTACCCAAGGTGGGGCTCTTCCAAGTATAGTGATCTAAAGGAGAGGTATCCCTTGTCACTTCAAGGCTTTTACTATAGCCAGCAAAGCCGGGCTGCCCTGGAAAGAAGTTTGCTCTCCATGCATCTTAGAATGGGATGTGTTTACTTTTAAATGAAGAAAGTTGGATGATGTAAACTCCCACCAGAGTGTGTAATTTTTCACGTACCTTCTTTCCTGCACAAGTTCAAGACAATTGCAAGGAGCAAAACAGTTGCCACAGCAAAGATAAAATAAAAATGGTCTGCATCAGTTCAGGGCAATCCCTGGCTTCAGCTGCGGTTAGGAATTCCTGTAGCAAGGAATGGGAGTTCACACTTTGAATTTCACAGGGGGGTCTGTGGTGGGGATGTGACAAAGCCGCTGAATTCATGGCCCGTGACATTCCTGTGCTAGGGGATTGCTCTCCTTGTCCCACTTCAGCGTGTTTGTGGCACTTCTATGCTGACAGGAGAGCATATGCAGACTGTGTCAGGAATGAGAATCAGCTGCCATAACTCGCTGCATTCAAATGCTAGAAGGCAGCTGGCTTCAGCTCTTTTATACCAAGCAAAGCAACAGAGATGAGAGCCAGAGGGGAAATGCCGTACTTTGGGAGCTCCTTATAGCTCCACTCTTCTGCTCCCTTGATCCTCGTTAAATGTTTGCCCAATCCATCGAACTAATTCAACTATTGTTTTCCCAACTCAGCTGTTTTGCAGGGACAACACAGAGTTCCTAGTGAACATCTGGGATCCCCAGCAACATATTGCAAAAGAAAGAATGCTACATAGTACAAAACAAAAGACAAAAAAAATGGCAGAAGACATGGGGTCATCCAGACTGTAGACCATAAGACAGAGAAACTTTCTTCCATGTCCAAGACAAAATGAAGAAATGCTAAAAAGGCTACCTTGCACAAGCACTACCCTGTGACTGCTTTGTAGAATACAAAGTTTCAGAGGAGTAGTTTTCACATGCCATAAAAACAAGTGAAATGGAGTTACTACAGAATTCCTGAAACAGAAGAATTTTAAAGCCTTAAAAGGTTGGCTGAAGTTATTTGTGGATATTGTAAATAATGGAGGAGACGGTAATGTGGACATGCAAGGGGAAGACAGCAAAGAACACTGAAAAAGCAACTGAATGGGTGCTTAGAGACATCATGCCTCTGCACAAGCTTCAGCTGTGAGTGGTCTATGAACTAGAAACTGATGGACTTCAGGATGCCTCCTAGCCAACTACAGGTGTGTAAGGATCAGTGAAGAAAAGGCCAAACAGAACCCAACTATTATTTGTTTAAATGATGCTATTGCATTTGGATGTATTTGTCTCTAACAGACCTATTTAAAGTCAAATTGAAAACAATTATACCTATTAAAACATAAAATATTAATATCTTTTTAGTTATCCTGAATAATTGAAACAGTACATGCTTGTTGTCAAAGTTTTAAAACAAGTCAAATATCTAATGTGGTTTATTAGTAACAAGTTAAATGGAAGAGAGTGGTTAAGTGCCTAGAATAAGAAGTGCTAAAGCAGATTCTGACAGCACTAGTCTCTTCTGCAAATACAGAGATAATGTATCTTTCTTGACAGTTTATTTAAATATTTTTGGTTCACTGAATCATTCATTTCAAGTTGTAACCAACTAAGAGTTGACAAAAAAAAAAAAAACCCAAACCCAAAAAAAGCTTCTGAGGCAATTTGCTTTTTAATTTCATCTTATAAATAAAAGCACTGGGTGAGAGGATGAGCACTGCAGTTCCAAAATCTTGAAGGCAGTTATCAGAAAGAAACAGATCAAGTCATTAGTCACAAAACTCTTTTGTTTAATTAAAAATTCATTTTGTTTTATAAGATAAAACTTGCAGAAATTAAATACCTAAAGACAAAATACATTTCACACATTTAAGGTAGTTTTGACTTTTGAAAAAAATTTTAAGAATGCTGCTTTGGAACACTTTTCAGATAACCTGAAAAGTTGGGACTTGAAAGAGTAGGAGAATATTATTATCCAGGGAGAGCTGCATCATTCTTTTTTGTTTGTTTGCTTTATGGGAAAAGACCAAAAGGTATAGAACAAGGATCTGAGTGAACCTGGTGTTTCTGGGTCACAAAAGAGATGCTAACCATAAGTTGCCAACTGACAGCTTTGCTTACAGTAAGTGCAAAACTGCTGGTGAGGAAGGAGCCTTGTATGAAAAGAGGGTAAAACTACAGCGCAACCCCACAGCTCCTTATTCCTCAAGCAGGGAGAGCTGGAAGCAGAGACCACAGATCAAGCCATGTTTGACTGATGGAGTCCTGGGAAGGCAGAGAGGCCACAGTTCTGCACTGCAAATACATGAGGAGCAGGTTTAGCTATTGCAAAGTGTAAGACAGTAAGACAAGCGCCAGCTGTGTAGAACTCATGCTCAACACATGCATGTAGTACCCCTGCCATGAAATCCCTGCTCTGCCACCAACCTGAACTCTTAACAAAGTCATAGGCTTTCTATGGCCTTCATGCTGGTCAGGAAGGAGACTTTTTACCTTGATTATACTTTGTGAAGTGATGGAAGCAATGTTTCCCCACCTTCCTTGCAGCCGTGCAAGAAAAGTGATTGAGCTGAGGTTTGGAGGGCACTTCTGACAACAGAAAATGCCATATACGTAAATTAAATTGACTGAAAAGTTAGTACTAAAGTAAATAGGAAAAAAACAGGAGGAGGTGTTCAAGACTGCTTCACTGCTGCCTTAGAAGCAGATTAAAATCTGTGTACAATCACTACAACTAAGAAAAAATAACCCTGGGTAAAAAGAAGAAAACGAGGAAAGTCAGTGTGAAGGATTCCTCTTTTAGAGATCAGGGTGCTGCAATATTTGCTTTCTGTTAAAACTCTTCAAGCTGTGAATTTAAAATATCACAGGTCCTTTATTACTCTGAGAAGACAGATTTATGCTGTTTAATTTGTATCCACAAGAAAAAAAAAAAGGAAAAAAAAAAAGATTCACCTGACACTCAGTTATGCAATCATTTTTTAGCTCTGCTGTATTACTGCACAAGAGAGATAAAGTACCATCACTGGGGAAGCTTTGAACGCTGTGATGTAGCAAACAGCCTCCTGGGCGCATCTCCTCCAATGGAGCCGTATTTCACTCACTGCACCAGCATCTCTCTGAACGTTGTATTGGAAATGAAGGGCTGCAGACTCCCTCGTTTGAGTGCCTGGCTGCTATCTGCAGCGATTCAATGTCTGGAGACACTCAAAACAGTTTTCTTCAAAGACGCCACTTCATAAAAACTTCAATATATAAACAAAGTTTGGTCATGTCAAACATTGTTCGGGCACATGGAAAAGAATACTTGTTATGACAGAGAGAAAGTCTGTCTGAATTGCATGGTTTGGCACTAGAAAATCCCAACTCCTTCAGTACTGCAGGGAAAGAAACATCACCCAGTGTTAGTGCAATCGGTGGTGGGACACAAATGCTCAAAGAATGCTGGCATGCTTTATTTCCATTAGAATAAAATGGAAATTATTCAGGGCCTTACCTGTATAAACAATCTTCTGTACTTTAATGCTTCATCCCCCAAAAAAAGTTAAAAAAAAAGGCTTTACTCCATAGCATATGACTACAGTGAGACTTCGCTTGTTCCTGAGATGCTGCAGAGGAGAGGAGTGGTGCCCAGGCAGCCCATTGCTGCCCAAACACTCAAGTACACACCTCAGTTTCAGTCGTCAGGAACAGGACAAGTAGTTCATCAAACTCCCCCCAGCTCCTGCTGCAGAGAGGCCATGACAAGCCCAAAACTGGGCTCTGAGCAGTCCCAACTCCTGCCAGCCTCCCCCATGCTGCCTCCACAGGGGACTAGTACCCAGCACTGCATGATACCAGATAGGGACCCACTCACTGCTCATGTGAGCTCCAGCATCACCACAGCTGTAGCACTAGCCATGTATTGCAGAAGACTTGAACTAAGGAACCTTAATTAATTCCTAGGTCCTCAGTGAGGAAACAGAAGATGCTGAAGCATCTTGGCTTTCCAAGGCAAAGCAAGAGTAAGCTGCTTTGTTTGTCTTGTTCTCTTCTTCCAGGGTGGCCCTGTGTGTCTTGAGCACAAGGAGTTTCCCAGACACAAACAACATTCCTGGGCCTTTGCAGCTAATTCTGGTGGGTGTGGAGCCAGTTCTTGCCAACACCCAAGCTGCTCCTCCCAGCTGGGAGCTTGACAAAGCACTATCTCCTGAGGCCAAGCTCTATCCACAAGATCATCCATTACCTCATTAAGAATCATCACCTTAAGGTAGAATTTAGTCTTTGAGGTAGGTAAAAAGTCACTGGGGGGATGCCATCAGACAGCACCATGGGTAATCAGTGCCCCACAGCAAAAACACTACCAAGCAAACCAGACTCTAGCAGAGCAGTCCTACAGACCATGTATTCCACATTTAGGATTTATAGAAGTGTTAGGAGTTCAAGTGGAATTACTCTGAAAAGCCATAGGATTTACTAGATGTGCTAAACTTTCTATTAGTGTTTTGACCTATCACAGATAAATTACACCAGGTATGCAGCTTTTTAGTGTGGAGCATGTTTCAAATATGACTTTTTTTTTCCTTATTTTCTATTAGAAGTTACATGAGTTTTCAGCAGGCATTTTATGCCTATAGAATTTATTTGAGATCCCTGTCTGTTAGCCCAGTGGTGGTCCAAAAAACATTTGAAAGGTCTCACAATGACATTTTCCTCTCCACTGTTAGTTCCTTTCAAAAGGTGAAACATTCTCCATGAACAGCTGGCCAGCTGCCCGGCACAGGAAAGAGACGAAGTACCTGCCACCTCCCCTCCTATTTCTGTGAGGAAGAGAGAAAAGGGAAATCTATCCTGAAAAGCAGGAGCTGAGCTGCATTTACACGCTATTGTGTATAGCTACCATGGAAAGGCATGGAGGAAGGTCTCCAAAGAACAATCAACAGGAATCATGAAAAATGTCATCCTCAGACAAAAGAGAACTCTGCCTGGAAAATTAACAAGAGAAGACCTTGAATATATGCTTTTAGTGCTCTTGAGCAATTGGGAGCAATATTGGACCTGGGAAGACACTGTCCTGCAGAGAGGATGCTGCTGCACTTGCAAGGTCCCTCTCCTGCTGGATGGACCCATTATGGCATGAAGACCTGCACTGGATCCACAGGGTGCACCCAAAGTCACAGTGGGTTTAACAAAGAACCTCCTCCCCGCTTCTTTCTCTCGTGGATGCAATGGGAAGGAAACTGGTCCAGCATTAAAACAATACCAGACAAACACACCATAATCTGGTATTAAAAAGAAACAATAGAAACCATTCAGATCTCAACGGACATTAATCCTCACCTTGTGTCCTATTGCTATCTGCCATAAAGAGTACAATTGGTTGTGTATTAAAGATTGTTTATATGTGACTTTAATTTTCTCTTTGTTAATTAGCCGGAGTAAGTAGGTTTAGAGGCTTAATTAAACCTGACTGAAATAACTGTTTGATGGTTTTAAGGATTAAATGCTTTTCCACTCCTCGGCTGAGAAATGTACAACCGTGTTTGCAACACAGAGGTGGTGAGGAAGGTCAGACACTTCATTCAGTCCCTTTCCAGAAAGTCAGCAGAAGTGTCACTGACAGCTTTCTCTGCCAAAAGAGTGCAGGCCGAGAAACAGTTGGGCTGAGGTTAAAATGAAAAGGATATTCCTTTACTTTCCCGTAGCCAGGGAATCTCAAGTAGGGCACCCACCCACTCCAGTTGTGTGCCATTTGGCTCAGAAGAGAGAGAAGAACGGTCACTATGGGCACGAGCACGGCCAGGCATGCTCAGCCCACTCTCTGACACCTCACACCCTCTGAATGGTGACAAGATGGAAGTTGCATCACAGTGAAGCTAATGGATATTGTGGAATACAAGCAGTACATTTACAGACAGCAAAATCAAACAGTTTCCATACATCTCGTAATTGCCTCTTGGAGGTCACTGTTACAGGATATGGAAGAGGCTGTTTAAAGGAGTTCAAAAAAGGATTTCTAGAGGATGGTTTCGACACAAGCTGTAAAATGTGATGGTTTGGATGCAAGCTATGGCTCAGCAAGTCTCTATAGTATTGATTACTGAAAACTGGAAGAGTGTGGCAGAGAAAACGTCTCTAGATTTCCTCT
Organism: Nycticryphes semicollaris; assembly: GCA_013400055.1. Taxonomy (NCBI): domain Eukaryota; kingdom Metazoa; phylum Chordata; class Aves; order Charadriiformes; family Rostratulidae; genus Nycticryphes; species Nycticryphes semicollaris. Next base: position 465,277 of record VXBJ01001064.1, read on the forward strand.
GATTTTTATATTCTTTGGTCTGACCCTTGTGTCATTGCAGTCTCTGCACAACTGAAAATGGGCTCTCTTCATGCAAGCAGGAAAGCCAGGAACTACTTTATACTAGGCGCGGACTCCCATTATGGCTCTGGGCAAGGCATTTGGTCTCTTCTTTCTGCAGTCACAACTTGCAAGCAGTTCAAGGGCAACTAATTAGATAATGTTGCAAGCATTTTAAACATGAAATAAGCTACATATCATCAATTAATCTCATTTAACAAACCCCAAAGAAAAATATTTATTAAACCCCCTATTTCTTTAGGAATGTATACAAAGAGATAGCTGTTACAGCTTCTAGCACAGCAAACTGACATTTTTTAAAAAAAATCTCCATATTAAAATACCATATTAACCAGTACAGCCTTGAGGGTGAAATGCAATAACTGATGACATAGCCAATTCCACTCAGCTTTCACACAGTACTAGCTTCAAAGACACAATATTAAGTTTATATGGGTACAAGCCAGGTGTCACAATCTTCCAGCAATGAGTTATTATATTATGCAGTATCTTCCAGATGGATCTCATCTCAGAGACTGAAGAACACAGATGTGACTATACCACCGTCTACAGCAACAACAGCGCATGGAAACCACTGCATTATCTTTAAACTACTTCAATCTGGATTGCTGTAACTGTACAGGTGCAGCAGCACAAGGCTTAGCCCAAACTAACTACCAAAGCATTTTACCCAGCTCCCTGGGCAAGCTTACCCACCCATCCTGAGCTCTACACTTACACCGATGGCAATGTATAACCAAGGTGGTCCAAACTTACAGTGGGTATAGGCAAATGCAGTCCCAGCAAGTCAAGGAGAAATGGGCTTCCTAGCTGGGATAAGCCATCTGAAGCTACCTGTCAATTCTAAGTTAAATGTCTGTGTTTCCTCTATAATCACAAGGGCTGGAATGACCAAGCACAGACAAAAAGCTGGCACTGTGTGTGTAAGGTTCAATATCCAGTTCCGGACACCAGATTTTCTGGGCATGAGATGTGAATTACATTTGTACCTCCATTCTTTATTCAGGTTGTCTGCTGTTTTAATTGAATGAAGTAATAAGCCTTAATGTGGCTGCCAACAGGGCAAATTAAGACACAAAAGGGCCAGTAGTTTATCATATGGTTTATTGCTGAGAAAAACAGTGTGTTCAAGCTATTATCACTATTATGCTACAAGTTATAACAGGAAATCAATATGGATAAGACAGAGAAATGGTCACGTTCATCCCTGAGGTGCTGAAATCTCCCCTCCTTTATGCAAAAATAAAGAAGAGAATTGAATGGCTGCAGCATCACTGAATGATGGCAAACTGCACGTCTGTTACTCACAGAACAAATGTTGCTGAAGCAACCATTTAGTGAACTTTGAGTATTTTAAACCCAAAGGTGTCTTCAGTCCATTTCCTAGCACAGAAATATCGGGCTGTAGGATAACAGGGTGTAGAAGCAGAGATCCTCCCAGCCATGATGCTGACTGGAGCTGGCATCTCAAGCTGCTGATAGACAGGTCTAATGTGTATCTCCTGTGCAACTGCACATCAAGGAGCTCCCCCACACTCCTGCTCTGTTTCAGAGGCTGCTGTCCTCTTGCCAAGGCCAGCCACAGCACAGGCTGTTCCTCCCTCCCCAGCTCACTGCCTCCTGACCTCCCAGACCTTCTGCTGAATGTTGCCATTTGCTATTGTCATTAGTACTTGGAAAAAAACATATTCATACTACAGAATGGTAATAGACCAGCAACTAAGACAGAGATCTCTAAATGAAAGGCCAGTTCATTCTCCTTGAGGAGAAAGATATTAAGAACCACTTTTATGCAAGCGTGTTTCATCCATTGATGTTGCAGTGTGGCTCTTGGGAAGTCAAAGAAAGAGAAACCCAGGAGTTGGTGAGGAATAGACACAAGGAACGAACAGATGAGGACAGTGAGTACAAGGGCTGAGAGAAATGTAATGTAGTAAAAAGGAGACCTAAACTAGAGAGCTGGGAGGAAAAAAAAAAAAAAATACAAAACAAAAAATCCCATAATGATGATACTATTAAGCAAAAAATGCTCCAGTTGCTGAACCTCCAGATCTGAGGGCTGTTCCTACTTTTCATCATATGGTCTTCAAAACCACTTCTCTTTATATTTACTTTGTTATTATTAGTACATCTTCTTTATGCTTAATCGATTAAAAGAGTTATTAATTTATTTGCTATGACTCATAAATTAATCCAACCTATTTTTAGTTCATAAGAATACAGAAAATAGAACTGATTAATTTTTTCTTAAGATCTCTATAGAATTTCTAAGATCAGCTTTTGTATAAATATATAATATAAAAAAATATCCATGATGTTAAAGCCCAAGCATTAACGCATACTTTGTCCATTGCTTTGCTTCTATCTTATATTTCAGTGTCTACATGACAACATTAGAACAAAAGAGAACTGGATAGTTAACATTTCTCAACTGATGTATCTGATTAATGAAATGACAGCAATGGATTATTGAAAAGTGATGATGATATTTCATTCCCTCCACCCCTCTATTATTCATTCAGTTTAATGCTGTTGTTTTTTACAAGTAGGAATACATAAAAATGACACTAGACTTTTTCAAACTCTCTCAAAATATTTCTAAAATACCTATGATCTACACAGAATGTTTAATTTAATGCTATTGCATAAAGAAAACATAGTTCTTCGGGATGGCTTCACTTTTTGTTTAACCTCAAGTAAGTGGTGCACCATATTCAGTTAGATAAATTTTATAGAATCACAGAATTGTCTGTGTTGGAAGGGACCTTTAAGATCATCTAGTTCAACCATCAACCTGACTCTGATAAAAAACAACAACTCATCACATTTGACAATACCCATCTCTCATATTCTTATCTACTGCCACACAAAAACTACCATCCATTTGAGGAAGTTGCAAGACTGCAAAACCAGGAGCTAGAACTTTTACAATAAAAAAGCTGTGAGGTTAGTCATGATCACACCTGAGTCTCTTCATTACATTGTTCAGCCTCTGCTCCTACTCCCATGAACCTGCTTTTCCTTCATGATTTTCTCTGTCCTGTGTTATGCAAGAATTAAGGCACCAGAGTCACTTCTGCTAAATCACAACAAAAGGCAAATTTAATCTGGGCTATTAAACTTATTTGTAGCAGGGTGAGGAGGGGGCGTGGTGATGAAAGTAGTCTCTCAATAAATATTCTGGATTCGCATTTCTTTTAAGTTTCTCATGCATCCTCTACTCTCTGTCCTCTCAGACTTTTGTATGATATATTAAATATATTCTTCTATCAACAAGACACAAACACAGAAATTGGCAGCTTTCAGCTTTTCCATGCTGTCTTCCACTTTGGCCATTTTTGGTCCCAGTTGTGCAACATTTAGGATGTGCTACAAGCTCTTCAGACCAACACATGACCTAGCTTATTAATTTACAGAGGCAGAAATGAAGTTGAAGAAGTAACGTAAACTAATATATTCACCCTCCGGAAAAGGGCAAACAAAATAAGGAAAAGAAGGAAAAAGGCAGGTCATAGATCAAGAAAATGCCCTAACCAATGTTTTTAATTGAATGGAAATTAAGAAACAGCTAGCATGCTCTGAAATGCTAATAATGGGATGCAGATTTCTGTTGTGCAAAAACAGTCCCACAGGACATTGAGAAGGTTAGCTGAAAAAAACAGGAAAGCAGAGGGGATTAGTATCACCTTGCCTTAACATCAGTCTGGGTTGGGATAGAGTGTTCTCAGGATTCTCTCATTGTTCATTATCTACAGACAGAAACCAGATGTCCAGCTCCATGTATACACTGCTTAAATCATTAAGTGAGATGAATCCAAAGGTGTCACCAACTCTGCTCCATTTCAGTGGGACATTCTTCAACAAGGACAAAAAAAAAAAAAAGCTGAAGGCAGCTTAGGGAAAATCTGCACATATATGTGTCTTTGAACTCTCTGCAGTCCATGTTCCACTGAATCTCCCTGTAAACAAGATGATATCATTTTCTATTTTTCATCCTTTCTGGCAAACTATTTCATCAGCATTTCTCCTGCAATCACTAATTGACAACACATGCTAGCATTTTCCAGCATAATATTTAACATTGCATACTGAGAGATCTCTGCCAAAGTTTTGGTGTTTCACTGGTATGTTAGGCAATGCTGGAAATATTCTCCCACTAGAAAGCTTGACACCTCCACAATTTACTCTTTTTTTTTGAGAGAAACTATTTGAAATTCACCCTTTCCAGAATCTGCAGAAGTCTCAAACTTTCAGGAGTATTTTTTTATTCTTTGAAAGCTTCATTAAAACAATTAAAACATTAATACAATTTCCAGTTAGGATCCCAATGCCCTCTTTCCAGAATGACATCCTCTACCACAATCCCAAGCTTCTGTTAAGCAAGAGCTAGAAGTTCAGAGTGGTTACATGTGCGGTTAACTGTGATTCATGAAGCCACACTAAATACAAAGGATGACCATGCTGGAGAGAGAGGTCCTATGTAGATACTCCCAAAACCACACAGAGAACTCTGTTACGACAGCAGGGGAAATAAAAAGGCTTTCCACATAATATCCTGTCCTTCGGAGCCCATGAATTAAATAACTATAGATCACTGCTGTCCTACAGCAATCCAGGTGTCTGGGTCACTCACAAGCATGAACCCCCAAGGGTCCAGTCTGCCCTGATGTTTTATGTGAGACTTTCTTCAGGAGTGAGGACAGAGGGGACCAGAAGTCAGAGGGAATGCAAGAGGTGGAAAACCAGAGACATAGATCCCCTCCTTCCAGCTGGAAAATAGCTAATTACACAGTTCTCACAGATGGAAAAGACCAGACCCAGAAAGGGATGGAGGAGTCATGAGGGTGGTGGGGGAAAGATTTTTGTGCATATCAACAACCTTCACGGAAAGGGTTCCAAGGTATAAAGCAAAGCATGTACTTTTGGCCAAGCAGTTGTCTTGTGACCATGCTTCTCTCCATTCGATCATAAGCTGCTCTGAGTCTGTAAATCATCCTGGGATATACCTCACATAGGTATAGCAGGGCTATTTGATTTCATACCACATCATATTTTAAAGTTTACTAATAAAGTGCAAAGTTATCTTGAAAAATCTGAATTCTGGGTAGTCACAAAGGTGAAAAAAACTGTATAAAACTGACATAAAGAACAAGTTTGTCTTACTGCCTTGAAAAGCTGGGAGTAGTCTTTCACACTAGAGCAAATTCACATATGGAAAATTTTCTTAGCCAGTACACATCTCTGTTCCCATTGCCATCATTGCAAATATTTGTATTTGAGGCTCAGCAAGCTGCTACAGTTCAAAGACAAGTCTAGACAAATTCAGAATGAAGATGAGATTAAACTCTGAACCACTGGAATAACTTAACAATGGATTCTAGCAAGTTCAAGTGTTTAAAAATAGGGTTTTTAAATAATGAAACAAAAATTTGCTCTAAACTTAATCGGAAATGTGTCACTGCAATGAAGTAATCCTGTGGTGAAATATTAGAGTCTGCTTAATGAAGAATGCCAGACCAAAATTAGTGGTTTCTTCTGGTCTAAAACTTGCTTACAAGTTCTGCAGGAACTCCTCTTACAGAGTAACTACTCTGGGATAAAAACCCAGTGTTTTTAACAATATTGTAAGTCCAACACAATGGCATTATTTGAAACGCCACTGTCTCCATTATCTAACATATCAGGCTGTTCCTTTGTAGAACCCTACTTCTGGTGAAGTCAAAGCTACAGTGGCATGAAACAAGAGAAAGGTCCTGAAGACAAAAATGGAGCCTTTGTTCAGAACTGAGAGAGATGGTGTTATCAGTCTTTTGACACTACACCAACAGGGTGATCAACAACCACAATGGGAATAATGATGATACACAGATGAAGTGTAAGTAGGCTTCAGTGTAAGAGAATGATTCCTTAAAGACTTTCCACCCTACAAAAGTATTCATGCTTCTTTTATTGTACTGTTTATGTTAGTCTTATTCATTCTTAAATCATAATGCACCACTCAATAGAAAAATAAACCAAACCCAAAGATTAAGAATACCAAATATATTATGTTATTCTGATCAAATGCAAATATTTGTCATGTTTCACCCTGCAGTGGCACAAAACTTCTGCTGAGAGCCCCCTCAGCTCTAGTTGCTGGGTAGCAGCACACTCCTGTGATCTCCTAAGTATGAAGATTTGACAATGCAGATTTTCACCTTTAGGCAACTGGTTCACAAAACTTTTGCAATCAGACCTTTATTTACAATGTACATGCACGGACACAAGGAAGCTTAATGCTATTGAAGTCAATGGGATGGAAGTATGCACCTGAGTGTTGTCTTGATTCAGGGCCAAAAAGTAGGGCTCTTCAAAAGAGGAGGTTCAAAAATGGGCGTTGGAAGGTGCGACACACTCTGATGGAGAATTTTGCTAAGTATTTAATATCCAGTAAATCACGAGAGTCAAATTCTCTTGCTCAATTTCTTCCACTTACACCAACATAAAACCCAAGAGGTACAAAGCGTTAGAGCTCCAACACTTAACCACCTCAATGGGTTGTATATGCCTGATAGTTCAAGAATATCACCATTACCTCCACTTTCTGCAATGGACCATGGTAAACAGAGCTAGTCCTTCATATAGGCATGAGACTGGCATTTAAACTATTTCCACATCAGTTCTTTAGTCACATATATTTTTCATCAAACTATCTTAGTATTTATAAGAATCTGAGACTTGCACTTTGTGAGCTATAATTTAATAATTATACTAAGCTTGATGGATGCACAATAAGATGATAAACAAGGGGATCTTATATCAAGTCAGCTTATTTACAGGCAGACAGAGTTTTAGGGCTGCTTTTGCCTGTGAACACCCTAAGTCTACACATCTGCTTATCCATGCTCACTACTGGATTTTTAACCTTTGAGCTAACTGGAACCAATATGAGATAGGAAGAGATGTTGCAAGATACAGTATTTTTACATGTTAAGAGGAAACAAGAGGCCGGCTGGAAAAAGGGGCACTATTAATGACACCACTAAGAAAAAGGCTGCAGAATGGGAGCATCCTTATCAGTTAATCCATATTGGCTCTCACCATAAAGACTGAAAACCCTTAAAAAAACAATCTTTGTTGGTTCAAAGCTCACAAAACAACTTATTGTCACTCAAAAAAAGCATTTTAATAACCTAGGACCCCAAAGCCTAATTAATTCATTTTCTCTATTAGTTTTCAACAACTCTTAATATGCTGCCACTGCTTGTACATCACTATAGTATTCATGTGCCGAAACTGGAGACCAGCATGCTAGTTCTGCATTCAAGAAGGGAATGGGAAACAAAACAACTCAGACCATCTTCCTATTAGCAGGGGTCAGTTCATCAGCACATAACATGATCGTTTTCTAAAAATACACTAAGGAGTTAATTCCAAAGAGAGAGAATCACCTAAGCCAGAGGACAGTTTTCATCCAGGAGCAAACAGACCTAAACTCGGCACAGCTGAACCACAGCCAAAATTATAGGAAGGCTGCTGAGGAGCTTTGGTACAGCCCCCAAGTCGACCCAGCAGTTGCACAGAATATACTGTTCTTAAGATGGACATCACTTGCCCTGTATACAGGGACTTGGACTGAGGCTGCCCCTCCAACTCTAGTGTAAGCTAAAAAAGGGCAGAGGTGAAGCACCAGCACTTATTTTACATTGACTGGAAGATGTGAATTTTAGCAAAGGATTTCATAGGAAATGTGAAGAGCCGTAAATTTTGTTAAGGATATTGCCTAGCAGGAAGACAGATACAGCTCTGTTAATGGGTAAAGATTCAGGCCTCTGAAAAAATGATAATTTAGCAGAATATAGCATACAAAAAGAAGGCATGAGAAGGGAAAGACAAACTGTGGGTAGCGTGCGGCACTACTTATCCCTATTGAAGGCTTAAAAGGTAAATGAGCTGCACAGAGAAAGGAGGACAAAAATAGAGAAATAATTTAGTCAAAGAATGGGAGAGGACAATCAGGCTGAGAAGACTGCAGTCATAAGGCAAAAAAGTTGTTGAAAGTGGACTATAGCTTAGTGTAGAGAAATGATAGGCTTGCAAAATATAAGGGAGACTGAGTAATCTCCCAGGATTAAACATGTTTTCATTTGTTGCTGTATTTTAGCCACAATTACCAGTGTTTTTTAAGATCAAGCCAGTAAAAAGGAGAAGAAAATCATCTAGCAGTTCTCAGCCTCATGAAGACATCAAGTGAAAAGATGGGGAGATGCAGTAAGAGAAATTAGGACCTTCACTTTATTTTTAATGCCTCTTAAAAGCCCTCAAGGTACAGACTAAAATTAAGAGACAAAATACTATTATTGTCTTCTGTTCCTTCATTCTGAACCAGCCTTTCTCACAGTGGACTGCTATTCAGACCAAAAGATGACTGATGCTGAGATCCTTTGGTTCAGACCACATTCAAGTGAGTTTTTTCAATGTGTTAACAGATGACAATCAAGGGAGAGGACAAACAGCCACTGCTTGTCCAAATCATTATCTTCAACGTATTCTACTCATCTGCCTTTACTTTTCTGTTTAATCTTAAGCTCAATGAGATAGAGCCAAGAAGGAATTCTTGTGACTGTTGGGGTTTATGTCTTAGTAGGAACTGCTGGAACAGGCCAAATCAGTCATCTAGCTGGCTATCTTTCTTCTGATAGTACTTATGCCCAGTTCCTCAGAGGGCAACTTAAAACTGCAATAGGCGTAAGAAATTTTGTAATATCAGGTAATAGAGGAAAATATCTTTCTGATTATAGATTTTTTTTTCATTCTATTTGAATTCATAGCCCTAGAAATATTCCATTAATTTAGTGATAGTTTCTACTCAATTTCATTCAGGGCCAACTTCTGCACATTGGAAACAATGGTAGCAATGTCATTATCTTCCAGGGCATATGGTCAAATCGAGAAATGTCTTAGCATTGCTCAAAACTTATTAAATCATTTGTCTCACATTAGATGCAATCAAATACCCTTTAGAAATATTCTGAATCAGGCCTTCTACCACTTGAACTTTTGTAAGTGAATTTATTGTGTAAATAAATCTTTACAAGGCCTCTACAGAAACACAGTTTTTCAGTTAAATTGGGTTCCATTATCTATTCCCAAAGAGAGACAAAGAAAGAATCTCATATTAGCTTTTCTGTACTGTGTTATTTATACACCCTCTCACTTCAGCACTTCTATTCACTAGCTCTTACATCTCTTTTTTAGTGCAGTTTGTTTACCCAAATAAAAGATGCCTCACAGCTGTAAGACAAAGTAGTAAGATTTAAAGTCTTCACTGGACATGTCTATATTACCTCAGGTTTGGATTTTTGGTCTATCAGAATCGAAAGCTTTTCAAGCTTAACTTTGAAATGAAGACTGATTAATAATTATACCATTTAAATTGCAAGGTATTTGTGGGGACAAAAGTCCAACCTTGCAAATACTTTTTTTTAATACCAGTAGACGGAAGGAAATAATGTAAAGGGCTGAATAAGAATGGGCTGAGATCTTTCCTTAAAAAGGAGGAAATGGGTCACGCTGAACTGCAAAGTTTCATTTGCGTTGTAACAAACCTTATAGACTCATGCTGTTCTTACCAAGGTACAAATCTGAGTCTAATACCCAAACAGTGATTTACCTCTCTACTTCTTCCATGCAGTCTGTAATCTACGATACCTGTTAAGCATTCGTTCTACTTTTCTAATTACACATTAACTAGCTTTACTGACATGTTTAGATATACCACCTTATGTCCATTCTTAATGGCACAGAACCTCTTTGGACTCTTGCTCTGATTAATGTCTTTTGATTATTATAATTTCCAAGAAAATACATTCATTTTCTCTTCTTTTTTGAAGAAGAGAAATTCCCTACTTCCTATGATTCCGCTTTTCTTCTTTATGTGTTTAAATTGTACTCTCTGCAATACTCATAACTCTCTGAGAAATAAAAATATGACTGGATGGGGATTTCTGAGAGCTCTCAATACTCTATTCCCATTGAAGTCACTGCTAGCTTTAACAAACACTCCAGTGGGATGAGAGCTCAGGCAACACTGAGGCCTGATTTCATGTTGCAATGCTTCCATAAATGGACTTCTAGGTATACACAAAATCTATTTTTTAATACTTTAGCACTCAATAACATCACCAGTGTGAATTTGCTCTATGCCTATATTCCCATTTGTGAGCTTCCCTAATAACTATTGAACCTGTTGGCTAAATTGAGAATAAACCCTCAAAGGTATTTCAGTTCTGTTAGTTTTCTGAAGACAAGCAGGAAAACGGAGAGAAGAGAGACTGTATTAATACCTCCTTGGGAGCAGGGAAGCAGCATAAGCCTCATCCTCATTGGTCTGCAGGCAGTCCAGAGGGAGAACATTACAGTATGCCTTAACACTGGGAAAAGTTTCAAATGCAGCTCACAGCCTACCGATGAGGTACAAAGTCTTAAGAGATCAGGTTGCATTACTTCTGCTGTCCAAAGAATTAGATTTTACTTGAATTTGATATATTAAAGTTTAGTCTTTAACACAGTAAGATTTAGACATTTTATATCTGCATTTAGATAGGTTTATTTTAGGAAAGTATATTTTAAACCAAATTCTAAATATGTGGGTGGTTTTTTTTGGTTGCTTGCTTGCTTGCTTTTTTTGCTTTTAGATCTTCTGAATAACAAGAGTAAATGGTATCTTACATGAGTGGTAGACAGGTAAACTACCACCTCTGACTATCAGACAGTCAGAGGTGCAGGAACACATGTAGATGTCAATGACTACATTGCATACTACAATGGCTGTGCTACAGCTGCAGGTCCAGGAAGGAGATCTGCAGACACAGGTCTCAGTCACCATTGTATCTGAGTGGGTTCAGTCAGGATGAGGGAAGAGGGGGAAAGGGCAAGGAGGCTTCAGTTGAGCAGCAAGCCAAACACAACAGCAAAGATTCAGCAGCTAGAGAGGCAATGGGCTCAAAAAATGCAGATTCATGTTTGCACCTACATGTTCATACAACCAGCCTGCACTCAAAGGTATCTTCCCAGGAACGCCACCAGAAGAAGATTAATGATGCTCTTTGCAGTTTGGGAGTCAGCATTCAACCCTTTCCCTGCAGTACTTAGAACTCTGCAGCAACCTCTGGCTCAACTTTCATGACTGTGTACCTTCAACCAGGCGTCGTTGAGAGCTGCTTCCTTACAAGCAGTGGTTTCAGACCCTGCCAGAAACCTCTGACAAATTAAGTCTCCATGAGTCAGAGCCCAGAGCCATTATGAGGTCTAGAATAGCTGGCAGGGGCAGTACATATAATCTCAGTTGACCTCTGTGCATATACAAAATGCTAACACAAGATCTTGAGCAAATATACGCTGGTCTAAGTCTACATAATAACCACCTGGGATCCAAGGAGGGGGGGAGAAGGGGTGAAAAAGGAAGCCAAATCTAATCCTAAGCCTGCTCTTATTCCAAAAGTAGTGTCAACTCTCCAAATTTTATTCCAAACATGGTGGTAGCGAATATTATTCTTGAAGCTCAAACTCCCACAGTGATGTATTGATATCACTTGCTAGTCAAAAATAACTAGTATAATGTCGTTGTTCATCACTCTAAAGCAATCCTTAATCTTATCCTCAACTATGCAGTATTTTAAAGAGATCAAGAAGACACAACTCACAATTCCCATTTTTTACAGAGTGAGAAAAACTGGAATATTTTTAGGTACTTCTCTGAGCTTGCTGTGCTACTGACCTACTTGCCCTACACTTGCTCTGTATTGAGTGCAAAAAGGCAGCACATGCAGAATGTAATTCATCCTACCTGAAGACACACATCTAAAACAAATGGGATGAATGGTTCTCTGATGGTGCCTTTCTCTCCCCCTCAATTATAAAGAAAAGCTTTAACCAGATGCCCCATTTTTCAAACCACCAAAGTTTGGTTAAATTAACTTTTTTCTCTATCAATCAGTTACATTTCTGCCCCCTTTAAACACACAGAATCTAAATGTAAATGTATAAGAATTCCCTAAGCATAAGGCAAACACATACATACATACATAGAGATGCGTGTACGTACATGTACACTTACACATACACACACTTTTCAAAGGCCAGCACCTGAGATAAATTGACTGATTTCCTGGCACATTTTCTGACCGAGTGCGGAGTTGGGAAGATGGATTGATTCACATCCGAGATTTAAAGTTGGATATAAAGCTAATAGTAGGAAGCCTGGCTTCAGATCTTTAGTTCTAATCTGAGTTTTCTTTTTTACTCTCAGGCTTGTTTGCTTTAAAAGAATATTTAAGGACACAACAATTAAGGATGTATTTGACTGCTATTAAATACAAATCAGCACAAGATCTGCTAATTCTGTCTACTCCCCAGGAAAATGAGTTATGTCAAATAATATTTACTACTTTGTCTCACCATACATTTATTGCACACCCTGAATTTTATGATTTTTTAAGATGTCAGAGAAGATATTCTTAATAATGACAATGATTGTTTTGACTGTGATTTGCATCAAGCTGCATTTGGATAGAAATCAGAATTCAATTAAAATGTGCATATCCCAGCATTTTAAATAGCTCGTAGATAATTTAAATTGCCTTAATTGTGTCGAAAGCATCAGAAAAAAAATAGCATAACATGTTTTGCATTCAAGTTTCACTTGTTAATAAAGGAAATACTGCCTATTAATGAACTTCCATTGCTCCTATTCACACAATAGCAGCCGTATTTCTGAAATGATTCAAAATAAAATGAAGCGGAAATTTAAATATTTTTGTAAGTATCTGTGCAGGTATGTTCCTACTTGTATTTTGATGTTTTCCTCTGCTAATTTCATACACTTCTTGTTTTTTACTTATGGACTGAAAGAGAATATGAATCATTATGTTTATGTTCTGTTTGCTTTGTGGTTTTTCGTAGGCCAAAACTGATTTCTCAATTTTAAGTGAACAGAACAAAATGAAAAAAAAACCCAACCCAATATTCACTCTACATTCACCAGGTAAATCGAAATCAAGAATAATGAAAGCAAAATTTCTATACATCAGCAACTGAAGTCTCAAGATTTTGAAAAAAAATGCCAACACTGATATTCAATCTACTTTAGATATAGAAACCACAAGTATTTAATGAACTATATCCTACTGTGACATGGCTGCGAAACTTGAGCTGACCTCAAGACATGAAAATATTTCTTCAGTTCCATACATAATTGAGAAAAAAAACAATATTTCTAGTAGAATTTGACAGATCTCAATGAAACAGCATTTTGCAGTTATGCAATACCACATGTTACATCTTGCAAAGTTGCTCTCGTCTTCAAATAAGATGTCATGATTTCAAAAGGGCTTCTTTTTCAAACTACAAAGCATACATTTTTGACTAACAATGTTTGTATTATGCAATCAAGTCCTATATGTAAGAAAGAGATCCCTCAAAAACTAATAGTAAAGAAAAAATTGCAGATTTTATTAAGATTTGTGCAGAATAGTCTCCAGAGCACAACAGCCCCACCAGCATTCGGTTTGCAGTGCCATAGATGTAAACAATACAAAAAGTTAATAGACCTTCACAAGGCTATTAATTTTATCAAGATCATATGACATCAATTCTTCAAAACAACATAGGATTAGAAAGATTTTCGCTGAAATATAAAACATAATTATAGCTGAGAACAACACATTTATTACTGTAGTATAAAAGTTTTATGTCCAGACAGCTCCAAATCTGTACAGGCAAAAAAGCGTGACATGCTTTTCTATGTCTACCAGAATAATAAAAAGCCTTGTATAGAGTTTATACAGAAGGTTGTTGGGCCTGTTAACAGAATTGTAGCATTTGGCCAGCTGAATCTGGAGTTCGGTCCCAGATACTCAGAGATGAGCATCAGCTTAGGTCCTATGCATACTACCAGGGATAGTGCAAGACCTGGGGAATGATAGGCCAGTCTGTCTCACCTCTGTGCCCAGCAAGATCATGAAGCAGATCCTTCTGGAAATTATGCTAAAGACATGGAAAATAAGGAGGTGATTGATTACACCCAGTATGGCTTCACAAAAGCCAAATTGTGTCTGACAAATTTGGTGGCATTCCACAACAGGGTTACAGCACTAGTGGATAAAGGAAGAGTACACCCAGTATGGCTTCACAAAAGCCAAATTGTGTCTGACAAATTTGGTGGCATTCCACAACAGGGTTACAGCACTAGTGGATAAAGGAAGAGCAACTGACATCATCTACCTGGACTTGCACAAAGCATTTGACATCATACCACACAACATCCTTGGCTCTAAATTGAAGAGACATGGATTTGACAGATGGACCAGTTGGTGGAAAAGAAATTGGCTGGATGGTTGCACTCAAAGAGGTGTAGTCAGCGGCTTGATGTCCAGCTGGAAAGCAGTAACAAGTGGTGTTCCATAGGGGTTGGTATTGGGACCGGTGATTTTTAACATCTTTATTGGCAGCATGGATGGTGGGATTGAGTGCACCCCCAGCAAGTTTGCCAACGACACCAAGCTGTGTGGAACAGGTGATGCACACGGGAGGGAAGGGACCTGGACAGGCTTGAGATGTGGGCCTATACAAACCTCATGAAGATCAACCAAGTCAAGTGCAAGGTCCTGCACCTGTGTCACAGCAATCCAAGCACAATCAGGCTGGCCAGAAAATGGACGGAGAGCAGCCCTGAGGAGAAGAACTTGGGGGTGTTGGCAGATGAGAAGCTCAACATGAGCCAGCAACATGCACTCACAGGCGAGGAAACCAACCATATCCTGGGCTGCATCAACAGAAGTGTGACTAGCAGACTGCTGGCAGTGAGTCTACCCCTCTACCTGCTCTTCTGAGACTCCCACCAAGGTACTGTGTCCAGCCCTGGGGGCCTCAGCATAAGAAGGATATCACTTGTTGGAGCAAGTCCAGAGGAGAGTCATGAAGATGATCAGAGGGCTGGAGCACCTCTCCTATCAAGACAGGCTGAGAGAGTTGGGGTTGTTCAGCCTGGAGAAGAGAAGGCTCTGGGGAGACCTTACAGCAGCCTTCCAATATGTGAAGGGGGCCTACAGGAGAGCTGGGGAGGGACTCTTTGTCAGGGAGTGTAATGATAGGATGAGGAGTAATTGTTTTAAACTGAGAGAGGGGAGATTTAGATTAGGTACTAGAAAGAAATTCTTTACTGTGAGGGTGGTGAGGCAATGGAACAGGTTGCCCAGAGAAGCTGCAGATGCCTCATCCCTGGTGGTGTTCAAGTCCAGATCGGGTAGGGTTTTGAGAAACCTGGTCTAGTGGAAGGTTTCTCTGCCCATGGCAGGGGGGTTGAACTGGATGATTGTTGACGGTCCCTTCCAAGGCAGAGTATTCTATAAAATAAATTTGTAACACTTTGCACTGACTGGAGAGAAATCCTAACTATAAGTGACAGAGGAACCTTCTCACTGTCTTATAATGTGATTTGGTCTGTAGCAGAGATTCTTTTAAAAAACAGAGTCAAGTAGAAAAGGATTGCACTGAAACTATTCTGACAGGAAGAGCCAAAGGAACGAAACACAAATGTTACAGCATAGAAGCTGCATATCATCTTCAGAATGCTCTAAGGAAATACAGATACTTACTCTAGAATCAAGTAATATTGCACGGCATTTGATTACCTTTCCATACATAGGCAGGTACATGCACATACAGAATCACACAGACTGTTTCTCTCTTAAAAAAACAGGATGCAGAAGAAAGTTATAGAATATGGTTAAGATCTCAAAACTAGATCCTTGAGAGCACTGGGTATCAGAATTATCGCCAAATAAGCCCTAAAACATCCACTTAAAAGCCCATCAAGGCAAGTCGGCACTACCTTTGCGGCAGAGGATTTCTCCAAAGGGAGGACAACAAAAGCTGTCTGAAGTGTCTACATTACATTTTAGTTTAGAAGTTGCCAGAATAATCACAGGGAGATACAGTAACCACTGGAGGATAATACAGCTCATAAAAGAATAACTCATAATTTCTGTGCTTAAAATTAGATGGTATCAGCTGCTGCACCAGCGTTGACTGAGCAATCCTGATAGATTTCAGACACAACACCAAAAACTTTTTTCCTCTCAAGTTTCCTCAAGCACATGCTTCTTTGCATACAGGACAGTCTCCAGCTACCGGATCCAGAGGAAAGCACACATGAAGATGCTGCCTCTCCTGTTCTCTGTACTATTCCTTTTCCCTCTGCCAACCACAAGGGAAAAAAAGTCATAATTGTTTTATACGCAGTTTAACCAGTTCTTTTACTTCTCTGCTAGAAGTCAAGAATGAATCCATACAGTATGCATCTAGGAATACCAGTTTACACTGGAAACACAGACCTCACTCAAACCATAGTGGCACTAACAGCTTGATTCTTCTCAGCAAAAATATCTAAAAGTTGTCAGATTCAGTTTAGTGCAGAAATTAGGTGCTAATTAAGGTCATTCAAATACTTGAGCTTTTGCAATACAAAACCTGTAGAACAGATTAGCATTTTATTTACCAATCATTAGTTAAAAGTGAACAGCAGCTGAAATCACACTACGTTAACAAGGTCACAATTACAGCAAATTACTTTTGTATGAGTTGAGCACAATCACCCAATATTTAAAAACGCAATATTCCCAGTCTTGGGAGTAAGGTGTAGAGAGGATCTACACCCACTGTCTATCTTCCAAACAGGAAGTGAAAATGGCACTCACGGACACAAAGGGACACCAAAGATACATATGCCTCACATGAGGTGCACATGGAATGTCTCTCCTATGTGGCTCAGTAAGGTACACAGAGACTAAACACATAATCTGTTTTTCTTAGCAAAAACTGCAGTACCACATGGAGGAACTGCAGAAAGTCAAATTTGGTGACATACCTGATTGTTTGCTGGCAGAAGACTAAGATGTGGCTGCAGTTCTTTGAGCAGAGGGGAGAAGGCAGGAGGAAGCCCCATCCAGCATTCACTGAAACAAGAGGGTGCCCTTCCATGCTCATTAGTGGGACATGGAGCTTCAGCAGGGATTAGGGAACAGTCTTAACATACTATCCAGCTTCTTCCACCTCTGTGTCACTATTTACAACAACACCCTTTCTATTGCACTGTACTTGTACACCCCAGGGGAAGATTACCCAGGACACCAGGGCAGAGCTGCAGCCTTCCTCCCCATCCTCCCACCGACACTCAGAACCTGGCTGGTAACCCACAGGCTCACCTTGCGTGGTTTTACTCTTTAGTCATGCTCTGTCTGACCCTACAATGAATCTGACAATAAGAAAGGTAACATTTTTAGTTCTTCTTTTTTATTACATACATTTAACAAGGCTGTCAATTCCACTCCGTAGCTAAGTTAACTTTGAGTTTTATTTTAAAAATATTTTTCAGGCTAACACCATATGTTTAATCACCTGACAATTTTTATTATTTTTTTGTCTTGGCGAGAACTGAGATGCAAATGTCTCTGTTGCTAAAAATCTTTTTTTTTTTTTCCCTTCCCTTTCTTTCTGGTTGCCTCCTATGGCCTTGTTATAAGATCAAACATTTGGCAAAAGGTTTGTGAGGGCAGTGCTTTGTTTTCAATGTAGCGAATGCGGTGATCTGACAGCTACTAGAAATCATCAGTTTTCTGTACTGGTAGTCTATTCTCAAATTTGTTTTTCTGGGCTTCAGATGTCAGCAGTAAAAATTTACCACCTTTTAACAGAAATGGTGCATATGTACAGGAAAAAATGGGCATTCTATGCAAAATCATTCAGCAACCATTAGGAGTATAAGCCCTTTATTAGCATCCATCATAAGTAAGCACAGTGTATCTCGGATGAGGATGTAGCTTTCTTACAGACGTTCACCTGAGTCCCTTGCAGCAGCTCCCTGGGTTTCTTGTAGTCAGCTCTTTCAGCAGTCCCACTCAGGCTTTCTGAGAAGCTTTGCCAGCTGCTACTGCACGGGTAAGAACCTCTGTCATAATCAATTTACAGAACTGCCTGGATTCATATGCTGGCATTGGATCCTCTATTTTATGTGGTAATTTTAAGAAATTTTAAACTGGCAAAGCCATCAAGACAACAATATAATGATAACACTGTGGAGTTCATGCTGGCTTGTCTCTTAAGTACAGTCTTTGCTTTAGCCACAGTAACCGTAAAATGAAAATAAAAAATTGACAATACTGATTTATAATTAAGTAAAGGAAATGGTTGTCTCCTAACCATGTGAACAGAAGGGAAGCAGAAGCTGTCCTCTCTAGTAAGAAATAAGGCATCTCTGGGTATTTCTATTCTGCTTTGGCCATTCATCTTTACAGGCCTTTCTGAAAATGAAGGGCTAGAAATCCATTATCAAAACAACAACGATGTTTACTTAAATTTGCAATCACTTCATTGCAAAAGCATATATAGAAATATATTCTGACTCTCTTCTGATAAGAAAAACAGGTGACGCATTTTTCCCTCAGTCATTATTTTGACTAATGGCTTGCCTAAGGTAAAATGAAAAGCAATCTACCTGACAAGGCTTGACTTGAGGTCTTGCAAGAGTTGGTGATGGCACAAAAAAAATAGCAGTGGAATCAGAAAATGGCACTGTCATTGAAAGGCTGCAGAGAGAAATTCTGAGACAAGATCTTTGCACAAAAATAAAAGGCAGCACCTACAAGCCTTGAAAAATATCCTACATGTATTGTTAAAAAAACTTTTAAAGTCTTTCTTCAAAAATAACCCCAACAACTGAACTGACATACCAAGTCATTATAATTTCTTCTTCATGGCCTTCCTCTACTTCTTTATGTACTAGGTGAAACCAAATCCAAGAAATGTGCAAAGAAACAAAACCAGAGTAACAGCTCTCCATGTTTTGTTCTGGGGTTTCTTTGGAGAGGAGGCTGCTGTTTAACTCCCACAGCATAGGAGTTATTTTCAGGCAAGCCTGTGAGAGCCAAGATATTTGATTTTTACACAGGACAACATGTTGCTGTTTTGCATGATTCTCTGCTCCCCAAAAACAGCTATCCATATGCCCTGTTATTTTACCTCAGTACATAACACACCTCTGAGGCTTCAAATACGGTGGCAACTCTGAGCAGGAAAGCAGATAGCACAGGCAGCAAGGCCACAGCATTTTAAGGATGGTTGCACCCTGGTAAGGATCTCCTGTCTTTGCCCACGTGTAATGACTGCTGCGAGTGGTGCTTCCACACTGACAGGGCTCAACCCCTACAGTGAAACATGAAGGTATTACCATATAGCATTATTCCCCACAGAAAAACATCACCAAATACATGAACACTGAAGACCTGCTACATGTGCTGTGACCAGACAGGGGACTGGGGAAAATGCAGGACGAACAGCCACACTGATCCACTTCTCATACTCCTCTGCTTGCCACTGTGGGAACAACACAGGTCCAGGACCAGTACTCGGATGTGCCCGGGACTATGGCATGAGGTTCCTCCACAGTGAAAACAAGTTACTTTTCTGGAGTGACAACTGTTTCCTGGTTGTCATGTGGCCAAAGGAATTGCTCATTTCTTGAAGTCTACTGAAACCCAGGCAGTATGCATGGAGATGGGGAGGTAACACCAAAACCTGGTTCCGCTGTGCAGGTCCAAGGACAGACCCAAGACAGCCTGGCATCACTCAAGGATGCTGCAGAAGTGGGGTTGTCACTGCATCCAGTTCTCAGAGGCACCACTCCAGACACTCTGAGTGCACAGAGCATTAAACGCAGCATGCACTGTTAGAGAACTGATTTGGAGGTGCTAATTACGTAAGCAGATCACATATAGCAGGAGCAGACAGATCACTACTATACAATGCAAGAATTTTCTTTCTTGCTTAGAAGAGTTTAACTTTGCCTACCACTTTTCCAGGATCTAATGAAATATGGAAATCGGTCAGAAATGCATACCACATCATTAAGCTCTCCTGGGTGGTAGTGTTAACTGCTAACAAAAATAAACCCAAGTCTATCCAGGCAAAAAACTGTTCTCTGCCACTACGAGGTTGGAATGAGCAAAGAATATCTTTCCCCTTCTCAAACTACACAGCTATCCTATCTGAACAGCCGTGATTCATGCAGGCATGGGGATTTGGGAGCTCAGCTCACACCGCATGGACAGCAATGAAGCAAACCAGCATCTCCCTTCAGCAACCTAACACAGCAATGTGAAGGCAACTTACAGCAGCGAGGGAACAAGCCTACAGCCTGATCTAAGAAAATAAACTGTAGGTCTTTCTGTCGATTTCAAAGCAGCAATTTCTCTGTAGGCTTCTGTCATGAGGTCTTAAACCCTTATAGTGACATCTGGATATGCTAGTGAAATCACTGCCATCAGCGTTTACCCCTGCTGAGACATCATGATTAAGAAGCTGTATTGGTCCATTTCCACAAAGAATCTAATGGCATTGTTAGCACCTGCTTGATGCTTTCATGCTACTTCCCAGTCACTGTTTTGCTAAAGCAAAGGATTTATCTTTCAAGCAAATTCCTGGTTGAAAAATTAAGGACACAACAGCACATAAAGGGTTTCCAAATTCCACAGTACTTCTGGTAATCAACATTCTGTGTACCTATTTTTATTCCTTCTCTCTAAGCAGTCTGGGTCTCTGCTTTATCCTCAATCCACTTCTGTTGTGAGTCACATCAGATTAGAAATACATTCAACTATGAGAAAAATCTTCTGCAACTGATCCAAGAAGAAACAATAACAAATCCCCACGCATATTACACTATGAGCCTCTTTAAAACTAAAAAAAAACAAACAGAAACAATGCAAGACACTGAAAAATACTGACAGGCTTCCTTAAGGTCTTGTTTAGAAAGGTACTGCAGCTTTAGTACCTCGTAGGATATCCTGTGGATGACACATAAGATTGTCAGCATGAGAGAAAAAGCAGCTGGACACTCTATACCCATGAGGTTTTGGTTTGTACTTTTGCTATGCACTCTGTAACTACATCAGTTACTCCTTCATCTCTATCACTGCAAAGCATTTTGTTGGTTTTTTTTCTGTGCATGGACACTAATTGACTCTCTTAACTCTAAGTGTTGTAAAGCCTACCTACATAAGCACTGCGCTACCAGAAACACATTGAGGTGCTGGAGTGCGTCCAAAGAAGAGTAACGAAGCTGGTGAAGTGTTTGGAGAACAAGTCCTGTAAAGAGCAGCTGAAGGAACCAGGGTTGTTTAGCCTGGTGAAAAGGAGACTATGGGAAGACCTTATCGCTCTCTACAACTACCTGAAAGGAGGTTGTAGCGAGGTGGGGGTTGGTCTCTTCTACCAAGTAACAAATGATAGGACATGACAAATGCCCTCAAGTTGTACCTATGGAGTTTCAGATTGGATATTGGGAAAAATTTATTCACTAAAAGGGTTGTCAAGCATTGGAACAGGCTGCTCAGGGAAGTGGTGGAGTTGCCATCCCTGGTGCTATGTAAAAGATCTGTAGATGATGCACTTAGACACATGGTTTAGTGGTGGACTTGGCAGTGTTAGGTTAACAGTTGGACTCGATGATCTGAAAGGTCCCTTCCAACATAAGTGATTCTACTACAAACTTGTCACTGAATTCCTAAGCATTTTCTTTTGTCCTGTATTACTTCACATAAACTGCGAGCCAGACCCTCCTGCCCTAAGAACTGATGGAAATTTTGTCATTGACTTCAGGGCAATGAAGGTCAACACGGCTATTTTTCAAGTTTTTCATGGACCTAGTGTTTAACAAATATTTTTAGAGAGTCTAACATCATCAAGTCCTAATGCACAGCAGGGCTAAAATACATCGGCAGGAAGTTTGTACAGAAGGTAAAAGTGTGTCCCCTTGCACCATCTCCAAGTATGCAGGCTCTGACTGCCAAAGCAGAAATAGGGGATGTTGGCCTTCACAGCGTGGGACAGAGATCAAAAAGGAAGCATGAAACTGTAGATTACTCAAGTACAATAGGAAGCTCGAGATCATGTAGGATTTATTCACTACCAAAAATACTAGAGCCAAACGCAAACTCCCAAAAGAAAATCTAGCCAGTTTGACACTGTAAATAAGACATTTCCTTAGCTTTGTAAACAGGAGATTATTTTGAAACAAACTGCCAAGTAACCTAACACAATCCACTATTTTAGCCAAGAGTTCCTCACCAGAAGCAATAATAGAAATGGCCTCTTTTATCCAAAATGTGGTACAATGTAATCAACGTCTATAATAGCAGGATTTTTGGAGGCAATTCTTTAATACAGCTTAAGTCAACTAACTAAAAGGAGTACTACTAAATTTTCCAGCATTAGTGGGCAACTTTTTACTACAGAGCATGGCATTTCTTAGGAATCACTTAATAGCCTGGTGTCAAACGCCTGCAGGTCCAAAAAAGCCAGAGCAGGCAGGGGAAGACAGGCCCTCTCTAGGTTTGGGAACACGCTATGAATAGTGACAGCTAACTCAGGGTTTCTCAGTGTTGAGTAGGCAAAACTGAACGTTGCTACACAACAGAATCGAGGAAGAAGGCAAGAAGGGACACAGCTGAGCCCAGAGATGTGGGAGAACCTGACTTCAGGCTCTTGCTACTGCTGCATGTAGAAAAAGGGGAGAGTGGGAAAGAGGGAGAGGGATATGGAAGAGATGGGAAATGCAAACGATGGTTCTGGGAAGGATGTGTTCCACCCACGGCTGCCCCTCTGTCAGCTGCAGTAGGTGCCATTAGAGAATGGCTGAGGCTGGAAGGGACCTCTGGAGGTCTTCAGTAGTGCTCTGGAGGCAACGAGGAGCTGCACATTTTCAAGCCTTTTGGACTCTTGTTATCATAGGCAGCTGCCTACTTCTCCTGTGTTCAGAGCCAGTCCTGTAAGATATTTTGTTTGCTGTTAAAGAGCTCAGTCTGTAATTTGCTGCAGTTATATTTTAATATAAGCAAGACTGTCCATATGAAAAAACTGAGGCATAAAACATACACACTTCTGTTGCACCTTTTGCATACATACTACTGCAAGATGTATGAAATACAAACCATCCCCTGTCCTTATAATTTGCTGTTCCCCAAAAGAGTTTCTTGCTGCATAAATAATACACATTTGCAGATCTGTTTTTTTTATGTAATATTTACACCCGGCCTAAAGAAGAAGTGACAGATATAGTAAATTTGTACATTATTTTGTTGAAAGACTTCCTGCCTTCAATAATCCCTTTCCCTATAATTTCCTTTTTACGTAGGAAAAAGAATTAATAACATGTCGATTACTTTCAGAACTTCCACTCGCAACCTGAAAAACTGACTAACATTTTTAAACAAAACTGTTGCATGGACGTGTGTGTGTGTGTATGTCTGAGTGAGTATTCTAAAAACAATTCCCTGGGTACAATATTTTTTTCTAATCAATTATATTAAGTGTGCTTATTCGCATTTCCCTGTCCTTGTGTTCTCTGATTTATGTATCACACATGTGCATGTAGAATATCCTGTACTACATATTATAGAAAAGATGCAATGTATGTTTATTCTGTGTATGCATGCACATAATATTCATGCCTATGATACATTTGGCAAGTACTTGTGCCCTTGTTTCATTGTAAGATATAGTTAGTTTAACCGAACACTGTCCGCTTACGAGCTTCATTATCACAGAATCCTGCAGGACCAACCCACTTAACTGTAATGGGACTATAAAGAAGTTTGAAGTTAAGTGCATGAAGAATGTTAACGTTATTGCACTAATGATTCTCCATGAGTTCCTCCTATTCCTACCTAGGCATTTTACAAAACAAAACCTCTCTGAGGGGATCATAGTGAAAAAACCCCACTATTTTAGATGTTCATCAGTGTTCATTTTTTAAGAATCAAAGCAATAGAATAAACAAGTTTTCACTTTTTAAGAATTACCTGGCCTAATTGAAATTCATACAAATACATTAAAAAAAAAAACTAAAACCAACATAAATAACAAAAACAAAAACCAACCAAACAAGAAGTGCTGAAAGACTAGCTGCAGAGTTTATAAGTGAAGTGACTTTCACTCTATGATATACATCTGCCTGGTAAAACGTTTCAAAGCTCCTTTGGAGAACTCCTCCATGCTGCTTGCTGCTGAGTCAGGGTTGGAATTCTCATGTAATATCCTTTGATACATCAGTCCAAACAGTTAATTATACAGATAAGAGACACATCAAAATTAAGCAATCGTAGACCAAAGTGCATTATTACAGATAAATTACCAAGTAGGGTTTGGGTTTTTTTTTTTTTTCAATCTGATAAAGCTGAAATACATATTTTTTTACAAAACCAGTCAAGAAAGTAATGCTTATAAAAGCAAATTTAGCTATTTTCCAGTTGACACGATTGTTACCAGAGTCCTTTAAAAAAAAAGCACATATACAAGCCCAGTATAGAAGAACACAATAAATGCATTCCAAAACTGGGGCTCCTCTACTACTAGTGATAGAGGAGCCATTTCAAATTGATACGAAATAAATCCCTAATTATGTCTTTTCCCAAGAGAAGACAGTTAGTTAACGGCTATTTGGTGAGAGAATACTGCCCAAATTATCAAATGCTTTTCCCTGTGCTTAGACATGGAAAGGGAGGGTAGAGTTAACTGCACACATTCTTTTGGACAGGCCATCAAAGAGCCAAAAGCTGTTCCCATTTTCCCAGAATGGTAAAGTACAATTTTCCTTCGCATTTTGGTGGTGCACAAGCAAACTGAGGTTTGGAAACTCCTAATTTTTTTGATTCAAAATGATAACCACAAGAGCCAGAATCTTATCTCAAGTTGGCTGATGTTATGGTTTTGAATCCACATCAGAAGACACTGATTCCATGGCTTTCAGTTGTTTACATACTGAAATGATTTGACACTACGCTGTCTGTTCTGTTCTGCCTTTTCTTTAAACTTTGGATTTTAAAGTTTAAAATATGTACAGTGATGCTTAGTCTGAGCATACAGCCTAAGCATACTTTCCTAGATGGAACATTTGACGTTTCGGTTAGACACAATACAGTAAATAGTACTTTTCAACTCCATTTTTCATCTCCAAGTATACATAAACAACGAAAATAGCAGAAACAAAGTATCAGACTTCTCATAATTAGGCAGTATTACTTGCATACTGCAAACTGGGAAACTGAGGCAAAGAGATGAATGGAAGCATCTGGAAGCCCTCTGTGTGTTACTCTGATGAACTTCAAAGGGCTTAAAAGGTAATGACATTAATAAACACTTTGAGTAAATACCACTGCATGTGCTATAAATGTGGCTGGCATCTCTAGGACACTTTAAAAAATTGATTAGCACTACACTGGAGAGCTGAGTCATCAATGCTTGTCCTTCCACTAGGACAAGAGGATGTCTTGTAAGCAGGTTATTTATATTCTTAATATCTTCAGCAGGAAGTACAGTCTGGTTAGGTTTGGTAGTCATTCAATAGCACTTTTTTTGTATGTGCTGCCCTTCACCTATAGATTTCTTCCCACAGCAACTTCAGTCTTAAGAGCAATTACAAATGGGTCAATCTCTTTTAGCCTAAAAGAAGAAAGATGATCTTGAATCATGCACAGTGCAAAGGTTTCTTTTGGCCAGAAGCAAGACCAAGCCTCCATATTAAAGTTCTTTATATGCAGCGTCACTAGTTTATCCTGCTTGGAGGTAATAGAAAACTGGAATCCAAAGGATTTTCTTTTTTAATAAAATGTGCAGGTGATCTTGGACTTGCCAAGATACAAAGTTTTTTGAAAGAGCTGGACAGACCTTGTTTCTTCTTCAGTATCTCTCCTAATTCCATAACATAATAATCATGATATCAACCCAGGACATAATATTAAATTAGTTTTTACCCCTGCTGTGCATTTTAAAAGAGACTGTTGGAGCATACTACCCCCAGTGTATTGTGTGCTCTTAGATCCTATCCTGTGTAGTCATGTCTGCAAATATTTACAAAGCAAAAAATACTGTTTGTCTCACTCAGCAATGCACCCCACGTGTCTTTAATGCTATTCCATATCAGCGCTTCAGACCAAAACAAGACACAAACACAACTGAAAATTATAAAAGACAGAAATACTTTTAGTGGCCTACAGCCAGCTGTGGTCTGAACACTTTGCTTGTGAGCTCGTCACATGCATGCAACACTTGGAATACAGCTCATAACCTTTGGCTGCACAAATACAGACCTTCAGTCAACAAACTCAAGCAACAGTTTGGTTCATCCAAGTAAAATCAGGCCCATCAGCAGCTGATCTGCTTTAGATGTTGTCACCCGATGCCCAGCCTCGCTGGCCATATCAGAACACACCATCCTTCACAGAGAAAAAGCAAGAGGATTCCCAAGCACAAGGAGAGAGCAAGGCTGCAGCGTGCCAGGGGTCTGCTTGTGGTCTTCCTAAAGGTGTGTTACCTCTTCAGTACATGGCCAACCTCCACTAAAGGACTGCAGAGGTGTCTGACTTCAGCACGGGTGCATTTCACTATGTCTGTAGCCTGCAGGCCTGACTAGCATATAACCCAGGCAGGTAACATGTAGGTAGCATGTAATTTCATGCAGATCTGCCCCTTTCGAACAGCCCCAGCACCAGTCCACCCCAGTATCCTGTACCCAGTTCAGCTGTTACAAGTTGTGGAAGACAATTTTAAAGGTACAAAGCTTAATCACAATATTACATGATCACAGCTTGGGTAAGAGCAATGAACTAATCATTTCACATAAGCGTGTTCTCTTCATCACTCCAAGAAGCAGTTTCACCACAGGAAGTTGTCTTCTGCAGAGTAAAACACCCATCACACTGCCTGTAAGCTGAAAGCTTTATTTATATTAGGCGTTACTGATTTCTTCACTGACTCTACAGAGAACATCAGGGTAAAATACATTTTTAAGTGCTAAGGAAAGCACTGCAGTTCTCCATGAAAAAGCTTGTTTGGAGTTTGACTTGCTCAGCTTACTTCAGAGGTGGTCTCAGTTCTTCCATGAAGTTTAAGATGGCAGGCTCACAACTCATGAAGCTTGATTTACATACACAATACTTTTAAAGGATGAAACAGAAATAATAGATGCATGCTTTTATTACAGACACATACATTTTTTATTAAATTAACTTTGACTTCTGAGACAGAAGGAACTGCAGTTCTGTCTTGTTTCCAGACTCGCTACCTCAATTCTAAGAAAAAGCCTCTTCACTTTCTCTGTGTCTTTTTTACTGACTGGGAAAGGCATACGGAAGATTATTAAGTTCTATATGACTCCAAAGCTGAAACAAAAACCTTTTCCTAAATCAGCTGTATACCCATTACACACACTGTATACATGCTGAAAAATAAACACTGGCAAATACAGACTACAATCTTGGAAATGGCTCAAGTGACTGGGGTTTTTTTAAAGGGTTTATAAAATATATAAATTCTGGCAACTGGACGATGTTAACTTGAAGACTGAACTCTGGCCATTTTCAGGAAGAACATCTTGCACTTTGCTCTGCAGGAAGGTACTCTGCAACGTGCAGAAGCAGGTCCTCCTGCATGCAGCAGGAACGCAACAAGCTGTTCCCCAACCAGGGGTTCATCGCCCTTCCAAAACCAAAAGACTTGGTTTTCTTGATCATCTTTAATCACAAACGAGTGGATTGCAGAGGCGAACTGCAGTAGTAATGTTTTTATGCAGCCTACACATTCACGCACCGTGGGGCCACAGCACATGGGCCACAACTGTCGCCCTTTCAGGGAACCTGCATTCCAGGCAGCTGAACCTCAACAGCACTTCAGGTCTGTTCCCCCTGTACTCAGCACTGGTGAGGCCCCACCTCGAGCAGTGTCCAGTTTTGGGCCCCTCACTACAGGAAAGCTGTTGAGATTCTGGAGCGTGTCCAGAGAAGGGCAATGACACTGGTGAAGGGTCTAGAGAACAAGTCATATGAAGAGCAGCTGAGGGCACTGGGGTTGTTTAGCCCAGAGAAATTAAGTTGAGGGGAGACCTTATCGCTCTACAACTACCTGAAAGAAGGTTGTAGTGAAGTGGGGGTTGGTCTCTTCTCCCAACAGGCAATAGGACAAGAGGAAATGGCTTCAAGTTGGGCACCGGGAGGTTTAGATTGGATGAGAGGAAAAATTTCTTCACGGAAAAGGGTATCAAACATTGGAACAGGATGTCCAGGGAAGTGGTGGAATGGTCATCCCTGGAAGTATTTAAAAGACGGATAGATGTGGTGCTTGGAGATACAGTTTAGTGATGTTTTTTTTGTCAGTGTTAGATTGATGGTTGTACCCGATAATCGGAAAGGTCCCTTCCAACCTAGCCAATTCTATGAGTCT
>VXBJ01001064.1:495743-529344 GCA_013400055.1 Nycticryphes semicollaris
GGAAAGGGGGCGGCCCGGCGGCAGGGAGGGAGGCGGGCGGGAGCGGTGCCCCGGCCCTCCGTGAGTTTTCCGTGAGCAAGAGGAGGGGTGTGAGGGGATGGGGGGTGGCCCCGGTGCAGTGTGAACCTGCCCTGCCGGCACCGCTGGGCTCCCGGCTGGTGGGCACGGTAGGGGCCGTCTGCCACGGGCTCCCGGCCAGCAGAGGGGCCACGCAGCCAAGTCTCCCATCATCCGTTGGCCCTCGGTGGCCACATCAAGGTTATCCCTTGGGCTGGAAGGACTCAAATCACTGAGTGGCACCGGGGCGGCTGAGGAGACGCGGTGGAGTAACTGGTGAAAACACATTGGCTGAAGAAAAGCCGCAGTTGTCCCTTAGAGAAATATACAGGCTACAGGCTCTTCTCTCATGCCAAGTACCGTCCAAAGCTTTTCATAAAAAGTTAACTCCTACTAATTTAGACACTCATTGAATTGGGTCCAGTATTAAAAGATTGTATTACAGCCTGAAAGAGTTTAAGTCTAAACCGAAGGTGAGGATTGTGATCAAATTGCTGTTTTAATAGTTTTTTTCCTTCCATTAGCCGCAATGAAAATAATCCAGTGAAGACACAAAAAAAAACCAAACCCAAAACCTGATCAGGTGTTAACAGTTGGCTAATAAATCCTTACCTACTCAGTTTATTTCTTAAGACATTCCATATAGTCTTAGCCAGCCTAACAGATTGTAACATGCTGTAACACTTAACAACATGAAACACCACCTCAGCAGCAGCAGAAGAATGTCAATATGGTGCCATGTCAGCAATATTGGATGAGTCCTGCTACACTCAGAGGACTGCCTCTGGCTGTATGAAACATTTTCTCCAAGAGCACGTTAGTATGACAATGGGTCTGAAGCATCTTGTACATCTTAAGGAACCAGTAGGGTGCAATTCTGTTATGCATAATTCCTGGTTCTTTATTGCTCTCATGTTCCCCAAAACTGACAGCGAACCTAATCCTGCTCCCATGTGGTAGATAACGGAAAGGCTCCAACAGTGCTCCATTTGTGAGCAGATGTGCTTGTATTTTAGGTGCCCATTTCAAGGGGGAAACTGGGCAAACAGAAGGAAGGTGGCCAATCCAATTTTCCTGAAAGAAGCAGAAAGTCAAATAGAGGAGATACAGCAAATGGAGGTAGGGGGAGCTCTGAAGTTGTCTTCTGTGCATCCAGTCAATGTGCCGGTCTCTTTCCAATTACATTACAAGGAACTGACAGAAAGCATCAATAAGGTCCCAGCAAACTAGCTGTCTTCTGAGTGCAGGTACTTTTTAAGATAAAAGGAGGTGGTCAATACCCTGACCTTTACCACAAACCCTTGGTGAAGTCTTTCCTTTCTCAGTGCCCTCAGGCCCTCTCAGATTCAGGGAGCTAAAAGCCTTAACGGCTTCCCATTGGGGGCAGGCAGTGGCTGTTTTAAAGCAGTGGAGGAGGAAGAGAAGGAAGGACAGATTATCTTCCACCCAGAAGGCTGAGAAAAGGTGTTTTGACAGTATCTGAGCAGTTAAGTAATTCTTTCAAGAAAGAACACTGTTTCCAAAGCTGTTCCTCTTTTTCTACTCGGGTTTACCTGATTAAATTTCTCATATAAAATCCACACGTCTTCCCAAGAGCTGGGTCTGGAGCTAGAGTTGTGTGGTGTCTTTCTGCCCCCGAGCCTCCCTGGCTGCACAGGTCCAGCTTTGACACAAAGCTTTCGCCTAAAATACTCCACAGCCATTTGGCTGATGTGCTCCCTGTCTTGAGAAAACCTGTAAGTTTAAACTACCTCAAGCTGACCAGGGCACAGAACTGAGGTTTTCTCAGTGCTTTTTAATTTTTTTTTTTCTTTACAAAAGAGTACATACTGTGGTGGCACATAAAATGAAATTCCTGTTTCTGCAGCACTTGTTGCTTAGAGAACTCTCAAGCAAAACAGCCTGGGGCCTCATAAATTAGACAGTGATGAAAACAGGCAAGTGGATTCCACCACCAATGGCTTTGATATATATCAAGAGGAACTGTGTATGATGTCTGTCATACACTAACAGTATGTTTCTGTTCCTCCCTTGCAATGCATGGGACGCTGCCATCTTTCTTCTGAAAGCAAAAATATTTTTGTAGCAGAAAGGAGGAGTCTTTTTCCCAGGTCAGAAAACAGCCATAGAGAATATTGCTTTGGGGTTCTAAACAGAGGCCTAGCTCTATCAGTTATCAGATATTTCTTTTAGTCCCAGTATCAAAAAGTCCCAGATTTTTCCAGGTGTACAGAGAGATATTGAGATAGAACAGCAAGACTAACATGCATTGGCAGACTTTTGTAAAAGAGCCTGCATTCTAATGACTGTTGCTACAGCTTCTGAATTTACTTTAAAAAGCACTAAACCCACTAGAAAACAAAATAGTATCTTTACAATAAGGTGTCATATAATCCCATGTCAAAGTGTGAGAAGTTTGGGTTGTGGTGAGTTTTCTCAGCAGATCACTGGAGCTTCAGTTTGGGGAACATTCTAGTACATTGGCTAATCTGTATTCTAAGGAGTTGTGATAATTTAAAGCACCATGTGATTTCTGTATGAAGACCTACAGCATATCCTGGTTACTACATAAAAGGACATACTGATGTATAAGTGTGATCTGTCAGCTGACTGAGATCCTGATAAAATAAAGTAACAGTTGATGTGAAGCTCAATTAATACAAATTAAAAGGAAAATAATACAGTTAATGCTAATCAACTTAGAAAATCTTATCATACTAACTTGGAAATCTGGTTGACAAACAGAATGGCATCAAATTACAGCTTTCTTAAGGCATTTGACTTGGTACCACACAATTTAAATCATGTGAAAGGAAAGTCATGCATACTAAATGCTTTCAAAACTTGTTAAATGACAGGTTTTTAAATGTTTACTAAAAAAGGAAAACATTATTAAATGGATTCTTTGTGTGAGAGACCCACTTAGGCTAATATTTTGCTTCTGCATTGATTTGCATTTCCAACAGTGACCTGAGAAAAATGCTGTCATTATTCATGACATTTGCAGATGACAAAAACCTTGGGGAGCAATAGTCTGATTTATAGTGATGTTGTTATATAGAGATAGACATTTTGGTACTGGGTAGAACGGTAAAGCTGAGCTTTGGCATAACTTGTACTGTAAAATAGCCAACAGCAGCACTACCCAGTGCCTTCGGCATCATTCCACATAATTTCAGTCTTCTGAAAGCGTGTGGTGTAAACCAGTTTCATAGGTTCTTATTGTTCATAGAGACAACGGGATACCCATCAGAGGGCACTCTAGCCCAGTCATTCTTGGCAATTGTGCTGGGATGGGATAAATTGTTTTCTGGAAGTTCCAGTTTCTCTCCACTGACTACAGAGAAAGCATAGGGAACAAATACATTTATTGTTACTGGGTAAAGTAGTTAATCCTAGAAAGCACTGATGCAGAGAAAATTATGGCAGTGGATTACCAAGGAGGCCAATGGACTGTAGCCCTTTCAATTATCATTTGCTGGCTGGAGACACTCTAGTGTCATATGGTTTGCCCATGGAGCAGATGTCCTGTGTGTCCACCCCTTAGAACATTGGAAATATGGTGATTAAGTAGCATATCCCAAAATCTTTGTGTATGATCACTGGGATCCTTGGATGTTTATTTAAAGAGGGTAGTATAAGAAAGAGAAGAACAATTTTTTTAGTAGAGTCTCTTGTGATAGGACAAGGGGTAATAGTTTTAAATTCAAATGGGGAAGATTTAGACTCAGTACAAACAAGAATTTTTTTTACACTGAGGGTGGTGAAACACAGGCACAGGTTGCTCAGAGAGGTAGTAGATGCACCAGCCCAGGAAACATTCAAGGTCAGATTGGATGCGGCTGTGAGCAACCTGATCTAGTTGAAGATTTCCCTGCTCACTGCAGCGGGGTTGGATTAGATGACCTTTAAAGGTCCCATCCAACCCAAACTGTTCTATGAGTCTATGATTCTGTATCAATTAAAATAGGGGCAT
Source organism: Nycticryphes semicollaris (assembly GCA_013400055.1). Taxonomy (NCBI): domain Eukaryota; kingdom Metazoa; phylum Chordata; class Aves; order Charadriiformes; family Rostratulidae; genus Nycticryphes; species Nycticryphes semicollaris. The sequence continues at coordinate 499,777 of VXBJ01001064.1, forward strand.
TACGCTTTCTTCTGTTATTATCAGACTGTTGAGTCCTGTTCCTGTGGATATAGTCTAAAAAAGGACCATGATAAAGTGAAAAGCACTGAGAGGAAAACCGCAGCACTGGCTAGGGGTTGAGAAACCTGCCATTCAGGGAAAAGCTTAAAAATCACAAGCCACTTAGCTTGTCAAGGAGAAAATCAGAGGGATCACAGCTACCTCCCGGAGGCAGAATATTGATTCTAGAAGGCCGTTCTATCTAGTGGACAATGACATATGAAGGTGAAAGTTTGAGTTAGACAAATTAAGATTAGAAATAAAAGACATACTTTTCAGTGTGGAAAGCCATGGAAGTATCAAAGTTGTATATTCTTCATCACTGAAAATTTGAACAACAAGCTTTGATGCTTTCCTAAAATGAGTCAAGTAGTTTCAAGCTGTACTTAGGAACTTGTGGGGTCTATTGATCACTTCTAAAAGGTTTGTAAAGGTGACAGGAAAAGCATGTTTATGTGTACCATACTACAAGCCACAGATGAAATTTCTAAGCATTCCTGCAGTTTATTGGAAAATGACAACTGAAAAAGTGTACCTCCAGGGATTAATTTAAGGCAGCGCTGTGATTTCTGTTATATAGGAGGGCAGGCAAGTGATGCCAGTTACCCCATCCCCTGGTTTATAATCTGTGAATCATTTGAGAATTAGCAGAGGTCCACAGAGTAGGATGGAGAAGTGTCTCACTATTCCTAAATGTTCATCTTAAGCAAATGAATATAACCATGATGGCAGACCCAAAGAATACAAGGGAAAGGTAGACCAAACCATTGTATGTTTAGAATTAGAAAATAAAGGAAGAGTTCTGTTGCTAAGCTAATCTCAATACCCCACAGACGCCAAGGTACCAAGACGAGAATTGCAGCACAGCGATCCAGGGCCCAGATTTACTCTCTGAGCTACAGGCAGCAGTTCAGCAAAGTACAGAGAAAATCCCTAGTGAAACTGATCACTTCAAGTGTTGGGATTATTAAATGCAAGCCCAAGCGCTGCTGCCTGATATAACTACAAACCTGGCATTGATTCATGGGAACTCATGTTAAAACCCCCTGGACATTAGGTCTGGGCCACAGACCCGCAACCAGTGCTGCTGTTTGTCCTCCTGCAGCAGCCAGCTGTACCTGCTTGCTTGTCTGGCCCGTTCCTGAGAACAGCTGCAGGCAGCTTTGATGTATCCAGCCTTTTGGTTTTCTCTCTTGTGTCTGCACTGCTACAGGATGCTGTGCCCTTCTCCCTTTCACTGTACACCCGCTTCCCTTTCCAACTCTTTCTGGCTGTATGTAACTATTGGCTATTTCTCCACTGCAAGTGTCAGAGACAAATGTTGTACCACTGACACACACGCAGGGAGGGAGAGAAAAAGGATGCCCCAAGATTTATTACATTTTGAGAAAGTGCTATATCACTCAGATTCTCCCACTGGTACCTAGTGATGGGGCCGATTGACATATAGTGTACATGCAATATTCAGAGTCACGCTTTCAAAAAGTGGTTATAAACCACAACGAAAGAAGAAATGTTGCCCTCCTGAGGTTAAGTAGGATTTTTTCCCCCATCAATATCAGTAGAACAAGTATTTAGATTTAAATTCAGGTTTAAAAATGATGGGCTATGCTTTCTCCGAAGTTTTTCTTAGTAAGAAAATAATACCTTTAAAAAGATTATGTTTTTTCTGTATCCCAATTCCCATGTTCATACATTTAAAGGACAGAAGAGACTTTTCTGAAACAATGCAGTTTGACTTCTTGCATAAATAAGCAAAGTGTTTTGCTGTCTGACCTCTGGCTTTGATTTCTCAAGTGTTAGCATGGTACCTTTTAGAAAAGAAAGATCAAAACTTGATTTTAAAATAGGAAGAAACTCAATTTTACTGTATCTTGAGACAGAGAATTCTCTAATATCTGTGTTAAGTAATTCAAGTGATTAATGACTATTTTTAAAGATTTAGGGTTTTTTTTCATCTGGATCTTGAACTGTGTATAAAAAGTATATCAGATCCTCTGCTTGATCGTTCAAAATATTTGGATACAAATAATCGGAACCTACTGTCTGGACTTTGCAAAACAGCTGTCCTCAAGCCACAGTAACTTCTGCCTAACCACTCTTTCCACTCTTTTTATTTCTGTGATCAATTCCTTTGCACTTGTCAAAATGAGGCCAGATTTTGTTTGTCTTGGATATATAATATTTGAGTTAGCAAACTGTCACCTAGGATTTTAGAGAAAGTCTAGGAATGTTTTATTACTGGTAGCCTGATATGTCTAGGATCAGAGGTTTCAGACTGAAATTTCTTGTGATAATTCATGTTTTCTCTCTGCATGTTGTAGATATTACTTAAGAAATAAAGCATCCGGTTTTAGTAAAACAGAGAACGATATGGTGTAGGTTCCACTGTGTGTTATTCTGCCCAGACATTCCCTCTATTCTGTGTTCTCTCCTCTGGGACAGGAAGCATTTTCCTTCTCTTGACTTGAGCATTTTTCCTTCTCCAGCACATTTTCCTTATGGAAACACTCTCAAATTCTGTAAGTTATTGTCTTGTAAACAACTTAGAACATACCATCTGAGCAATGTTGTAGAGACTGAAATGCCCCCCAGTGCTGAACCCTCATAGTCTTGTGTCTTGGCACCAGAAAGATGGCACGTGATCTTGTCATCTGCTGTTTGCAGTTTGTGCTTGGTTGAGAATATATTTAAGGGAAAAAATATCTTCATTTGTTGGTTAAAGATTCCCTCACAGTTTCCCCAAAGTTAGTTCTGAGCAGCCATCAGACACGTGTGTCCTATGCAACGTCCTCTCTCCTCAACCTTCTAGATAATCAGGTTTATTGTAATATTTTCAGGATTTTATAAGGACTGAACTTTCTAGTAAAATTTTTCTTTGTCTTTCTGAGTTACATCCTCCTGAGTTACAGCTTGGCTTTCATCCTTTGTTTGCAGTTTTACAGAACACCACTTACTCATAAGGTCAACAGTGTTTTAAAACCACTGACCCATGACTCTGCACTTTTTTTTTTTTCCTTGCTTCATGGGCAATTTTTCTCCTCTTTGAGATCTGGGTGAGCATGTGCAATGGAAATACTTATTAAATCTGATTGTCAAAAAAACTCAGCCTCGTTTTCTTCCGTTCTTCTTTCCCACTCAGTAATTTTTCCACACTCTTTTACAAATAGAGAATTTTCTGGCTTGCAGTGAGAAATGTACAATGCACAATGAAGAATCACTTTCACATTGCTGACTATCTTAGTACTGTGAGTGATTTTGTGTTTGGAAAGCAAACTTGTCATACTTCCTCTTGACATGCGTATATTTCACAGACATAGAAAAATGAGGCCTTTTCAGTCATTTCATAGTAAATAACTGGACCATTAAATGTGCAAATCCAGAACCTAAGGGTCAGAAATTCAGAACTCTGAGGCTCAAAACTGCCTCCCAGAGCTTGCATCATAGAATTGTAGAATCATAAAATCATAGAATGGTGTGTGTTGGAAGGGACTTTCAAAGATCATCTGTTCCAATCCCCCTGCTGTAGAAAGGACGCCTTTGACTAGACCAGGTTGCTCAAAGCCCTGTCCAACCTGACCTTGAACGCTTCCAACGATGGGGTATTCGCAACTTATCTGGACAACCCATTCCAGTGTCTTACCACATTTGTTACAGGAAAGTTATTCCTTATATCCAACCCAAACCTACCACCTTTTCAGTTTAAAACCATTCCCCCTTGTCCTATCACTACAGGTCCTGGTGAAAAGACTCTCTCCACTTTTCTTATCTTGAAAGGCCACAACAAGGTGTCCCTGGAGCCTTCTCTTCTCCAGGCTGAGAAACCGCAACTCTCTCAGTGTGCCATCACAGGAGAGGTGCTTCAACCCTCTGGTTATTTTTATGGCCCTCTGAGGGACCCGCTCCAACAGGTACAAGTCTTTCTTGAGCTGAGGGTTCCAGAGCTGGATGCAGAGCTCCAGAGCAGAGTTAAGGGATAGAATCACCTCCCTTGCTCTGTTGGCATCGCTTCTTTTTATGCAGCCCAGGATATGGTTGACTTTCTGGTCTGTAACTGCACATTGCCAGCTCATATCTGATTTTTTTATCAACTGGTATCCCCAAGTCCTTCTCAGCAGGGCTATTCTCAATCTATTCATCACTCCAATTCATATTGATAGTAGGTATTGTCCTGACCAAGGCAAGATAGGCCACTACAGTTAAAGATAACAGGAAGAGGTTCTTTCACTGTATCAATAGAAAAAGGAAGACTAGGGAGAATGTAAGCCCACTGACGAATGAGGGCCTTGTGGTGGAGGACCCAGAGAAGGCGGAGTTAATGAATGCCTTATTTGCTCTGGCCTTCACTGCTAAAGCTGTCCCTCATGAATCCCAGACCCTGGAGACAGGGGAGGTCTAGAGAGAGGAAGATTTTCCCTCTGTAGAGGAGACTGGGCTAGAGACCACTTGGCCAAATTGGACATAAGTCCACAGGCCTTGATGGGATGCACCTGCGAGTACTGAGAGACCTGGCAGATGTTATTGTGAGAGCACTCTCCATTATCTTTGAAAAGTCATGGAGAACAGGAGGACTGGAGAAAGGAAAATAACACTGCAGTCTTCAAAAAGGGCACTACAGGGAACTACAGGCCAGTTAGTCTCACCTCCGTCCTTGGGAAAGAAATGGAGCGACTCGTTCTGGATGCCATCTCCAAACATGCTAAAGAACAGGAAGTTATTGGAAGTGGTCAAAAGGGATTTGCCAAGAGTAAATCATGCTTGACCAATCTGATAGCCTTCTATGATGTTATAACTGGATGGCTGGATGAGGGGAGAGCAGCAGATGTCATCTGCCTTCAATTCAGTCAGGCTTTTTGACACTGTCTCTCACAACATCCTCATTAGGAAAGTGTGGGCAGTGAGGTAGGTTGAGAGCTGCCTGTGTGACAGAACTCAGAGGGTTGTAATTAATGGAGCAGGGTCAAATTAGAGGCCTATAACCAGTGGTGTCCCCCAAGGGTCAATACTCAGTCCAATATTGTTCAACATATTCATCAATGACCTGGACAAGGGGACAGCAAGTTTGCTGATGATAGCAAACTAGGAGGGCTGGCTGACATCCAGAGGGCTGTGTTGCCATCCAGTATGACCTGGGCAGGCTGGAGAGCTGGACAGAGAAGAACCTAATGAGGTTCAACAAGGGCAAGCGTAGGGTCCTGCACCTGAGGAGGAAGAATGTCAGGCACCAATACAGGCTGGAAAGCACTTCTGAGAAGAAGGATATGGGGGTCCTGGTAGATAGTAAACTATCCATGAGCCAGCAATGTGCTCTTGTCACCAAGAGGACCAATGAAACCATGGGCTGCATAGGGAAGAGTGTGGCCAGTAGGTCGAGGGAGTTTATTCTCCCCCTCTGCTCTGCACTGGTGAGGCCACAACTGGAATACTACATCCAGTTCTGGGCTCCCCAGTTCACCAGAGACAGGGAACTACTGGAGAGAGTCCAGCGTAGGACAACAAAGATGACTAAGGGATCGGAGCATCTCCCTTATGAGGAAAGGCTGAGAGAGCTGGGACTCTTTAGCCTGGAGAAGAGAAGGCTGAGGGGAGACCTTAGTAATGCTTATCTGAAGGGTGGGATGAAGTAGGATGGAGCCAGACTCTCCCAGTGGTTCCCAGCCAGGACAAGGGTCAACGGGCACGAGCTGGAACACAGGAAGTTCCATTCAAATATAAGGGAAAACATCTTTCTGGTGACAGTGACAGAGCTCTGGAACAGATTGCCCAGGGAGGGTGCGGAGTCTCTGGAGATCTTCAAGACCTGCCTAGATGCAGTCCTGAGTAATGTGCTTGGGGAAATCAGGGGAGTTGGACTAGATGATCTCTAGAGGTCCTTTCCAACTCTGACAATTCTGTGAAAATATACTCAGCCTTGTCTATCTTAAAATGTACTCTGCTTGGACTTAGTATTTTTCAGGGAAGGTAATTTTATATCATACCAAAAATAGAACCCATCTACAACAGAGTACAATATATAAGCAACCAGATTTTCAAATTGAGTTGATTTGGAAGTATTGAAGAAAGCACAGTAAGTGTATTTTAATTTGTTTCTTTTAAATATATGTGTTTTTAAAATCTGCTTGTTAAAAAAAAATCTCTTCAATCTGCTTTAGTTGGCAATGCATAAGAGTCTTCAGCTTCTCCTAGGGGCAGCAGTGAAAATGATTTATCTCTCATTCCAAATTAGTGAGAATACTTTCAGGCTGCCCAACTCTTTTTTCTGATCACGTTGTCATACAGAGGAGTTGAGTTCACAGTTTTATGCACACAACACATTAACATAAACTAGTTAACCACCTGGCATTGGTTAAGCAGAATTTATGCTGATATTGTGCTAATGACCTTGCACTATCATTAGACTAAATCAGTCTCCTGGGGGAGAACCCAACAAAGCATACTAATTCAGTGCATTCCTAAGAAGTAGCATGTACAGTAAAATATATTTTGTCATTTATCTAGCTCCATTTTCATTCAGAAGTACTTTCTAAATTGAATACTGAGGCCTCTCCAGTGGCTTCTGGAATGGCAGAACATGAGCTGAAAAAAGACAAACAATAGAAAGATTTGTGCACACCTACAGTCATTGTGGGCTTTTTAAAGTACTGATGTACTGTATTAGCAAATGTAGGAACAGTCTGCTCTAAGTGTAGACTTAGAAAACAAAACTCTGATGTAGACACCATAGGCTCCCTTTGCAGTCTGAGAGAAACAGGTGCCCCCACAGAGGGCTTAATCTAACATGCCCTTTTCATAATTGTCTTAGGAAGAGTCAAGTTCGCCTTGCCCTCCCCCCTTCCAATGGCTTTCTCATTCCCCAGTGACTTAAGACAGCTATCAATGATTAGCACAGACTTAGATGTCTAACTTAAGGAAACATAAATTAAGGCTGATGAATTTCAGCCCAAACAATCACAGCAATCAAGAGTTACAAAATTTCAGAAATAAAATGCTTTGTGAATCTTCATTCAGCCTCCTTTTGCATATGTAGGACATATGCTTTAGTTATTAGATGTGCAAACTGCTTTTTTTCAGAGGATTCAGTGCACATAATGGAGGAGATGAACCATGATTTTACAGTACAAAGGGAGATAGTCTGTAGAACCTTTACTTCATTTGTTACAGAGTTGAAAGTTATAGAGTGAGCGTGGCAGGAGGTGAATGGAAAAGAAACCAGAATCCCTAAGGCAGTTGAGTGCTGTGAAAGGGTTTCTACACCCGCCTGTCAGTGGATGTTGCTACACAGATGACGTAAACCAGATTTCTCACAGCTGGTCTCTAGTGCTGTGTTTCTCATTTTCTGGATGCCCAGCTGGAGACAGTAGGGTCTGACTTGAAGAAGTGCAGAGCACGCATAGCTATATTTGAAGTTAACAGGAGTTGTTTCTTGAATATGTGTAGTGCTATATAATGCCAAGCATTATAAATTTTAGTATCTGAAACTATTTACCTTAATCTTCCTCTGCACCCTAATCCCATGTGAGAAAGGGGATGATGATGTACTTTACTTACACACCATAGCACCCAAGTTGAATGCCTCATATATATTCTGCCAAATATAATCCTGCATGTAACCTAACACATCTGTAACAGACAAAAAATGAGAGTTTTTGAGCAGGGTTCATGTGGTTTAGGTGTCTCTCTAAGAATAAGGTGAGTTGCACCTTGGAAGTACAGTAAGGGAAGCCCAAAGTGACTATTTCAGGTGTAGCCCTCAGGGCTGCAGATATATGAAGGCAGGGCAGGTGAATCCTGCCTTCTGTGATGTCCTCCATATTGGGCACTGAATGAGGCAGAGACTCTATAAGGAAAAACAGTCTCTGAGCATGTTATTTATTAGTTGGTTTTGTAATAGATATGCACAAAGGACCAAATTAAGGTTGCGCAGAATGCCTTTTGAAAGCTTAGCATGGCAATCTTAATAGCAGTATAATAGTTATTCTCTGGGAATGAAAAGACATCAGCCTGAGGCAGACATTTGGAATGTTTCATTTCAGTTCAAACAGTTAAAGTTTGAAAAGGGAGTCTTATAGTAAGAAAGGAGGGCAAATTAATGATAGGTGGTTTTACCAGCTCTCCCTGAGAAACTTCCATCCTTTCTCAGTTCTGTGGCAGGCAACAGAGCTTGCACAGCAGCCCCATAAGCCTGTGCATGTCTCAGCTCTAGTCCTTTGTTCAGCATTCTTCTGGAATTAGTAAGGATATTGCATTTTCAAAAGTTTTTACAAAAATAGCCCAATCATTAGGGTCTTTCTCTGGAAGCCAGTGAGGTGTTTGTTAACATTCATGCAGTAGAGGTAGGGAAAACATTAGTTAAAATTATTTGTCCAATGTCACATTCCACAAAATTATCAGGTAACAAACGGCAGTCAAGTCAGTGTCTAAATCAGTAGGCTAAAACATCTAACAAAAGTTTCCCTCTGATTCTTCCTAGTAAAGCTGCACTGTATCATTGCATGTGGGGCAATGGTTTTGCATGCTGATGTTACAGGCCTGTGTAAAAGGAAAAGTACCTTGACTACGCACTTAAAACTCTGTGATATTGTCACTTAAAGCATTTCACGGGCTGCAGTGGCTAGTAGGAGGTGGTTGTACCACTTGATTCACGGTTACTCAGACACATTTTACGTCAAACTTGGGAAGTATCTTTCATATGTCCTCCAGGTGCAAGTCTTAGGGGTGTTGTATGAGCAACAAGAATTCTTTCAGTCTCACCAAACAGCATTAGTGACCATTGTCTTTCCTTCCTAACTTCCTTTCATCTGCACTTTGCTTGCTCGGAATCTGCCCTGGATAGTGGAAGTCAGCAGGATCAGGCATTAGAGGTTTGTTTATAGGCTCACCCTGGCTGTATCACAATGGGAATTTTCATTAAGCAGGGGTAGATCATGTAAGCTTTGTATTAGCCATTATGAACCCACTGAATAGAGTATGAGAATTTGGTTACCTTCCTAGGCAGGGCTTTAACATCTGACATATTGAAAATGGGCTCCGGAGTCATGAACCCTAAGCCTGAGTTGACATAGTTTACTGCAGGACACCAGAAAACTGATTTAGACCTGTATTTCAAAAATTGCCTACAAATTTTGGAAACCTGATTTTCAGAAGAGTGCATCTTTTGCAGCCACAGCAGATATCCAGGCTTTACGATTGTATATCTATTGCAGCTGCAAATTTATTTGGGAAGGGAGAGGAGAAATGGACCATGAACCTTTTAGTCATTCCATCAACACTGACCAATTCAGCACATGATTAGGCAGATTTGCTACCATTCTCCACCCTCGGTTTGAATAAGGACTGTGGGGCTACTCACTGCATTAGAAAAGATGTTTTTGAGAGATCTGCTATTTACATGGATATACCAGCAGCTGCCTTATCTCAAAAGTCAGTGGTGGTGGGAATAAATTGTATTCAGCAATCTGACATCTGAATTTTCCCTATGCAAATTTTCATGATCGAAAAGTGACATGCCACACAGTGAGAATTATATGCAGACAGCTCTTTTAGTCTGAGCACATTGTGATGTTGGTGCAAATCTGACACCAAGCAAAACCTCCAATAAAGAAACCTACAAATAGTTACCTATGAAAGAAGTATCCTGGTTTAAAACTTCAGGACTACAGAATCTGCGGCTCATGGTCTTCAGTCAGTTGTCAAAGTAAACTAATCTGGAACAAAATCAGTGGAGCCACTGAGATCTGAAAAGAACAATTTGTAGAGGGCAAAACATTCAGGCTCACTCTTGGATAAAAAGAGATAAAAGAGATTTACTGCAGATTTTATGGAAGCATTCAAACATTCTCCGTTATCAAATCTCACAGTTTTAACAGAGAAGGAATTTATTTAAGTAATTGAAAACAGTGGCATTTGTGTAATATTCTGTATTGGAAGTTATGTGCTTATCCTGACTATATTCTTACAGCTGACACTTTTACCTATCCACACAGTATTGGTTATTTACTGTTTGTTAGAGCAATTTGCTGAACCACCTGCACACACATATGCTGTCTTCTCACACATTTGCAGAAAAGAGAGATGCTTTTTTTATGTTTGTCATTAGACCTAGTCAGTGATGAAAAGGAACTCAGTTCCGGTAAACTAGCCCTGTGACTGTAAGGCAGGTAGTCAAACTATGATTTACAGTCTAACTGGTTTTGTATTGTAATTTCATAGTGTCTTCATAAAAAAAATAAGGACAGTAGGTCTCTGCAGAAAGAGTAATAATGCATTCTTCTAAATTCTGTTGCAGAAGGCACAGAAGAAAAAGGAAATGAAGTATAAGGGACAATTTCTATTTGCCTGACAATTCCCTTCTAAGTCTGTTATGCTTTCAATAGTGTAAACAGAGATTGAGATGTAAAAGGAGAAACATTGCTCTTAGATATTTGAGAAGTACACAGAGAAAATGGAATCCAAGGAAGATGTGCTTTCTTCGCTTGGAATTCATTCCATAATTGCAGTCAAAGGACCTATGGTTTAAAGAACTGAATCAGGAACGTTACTTTGATATTCATAAAAGTTGAACGCTAGATGAATGTAATAGATTTACTTCTTGTCAATTGGTTTGTGTTTTCAGATAGACTCAATACAGCTGCCAACCATTAGCTGTCATCCAAGTAAGTAATTATTAGCTGTAGCCCAAGTGACCAGTTATTAATGCATATTGAACTATCATGCACAGCATTTACAGGTTACTTTGCCTTCATCATAAGTTTCGAGATGGCCAAGGAGGTTATTTGGCCCTTCCTGTGGGAGTGATGAAAATAGCCTTTTGGGCTTATTTACAACCAGAACTGATTTATAAGCAGGAGTTTATTCTTTGTTAGTCACCATTACACTTTATTCATTTAAAAATTGGAATTGCATCATGTTAGATGTGCCTGGTTTGGTAAGAATCTCTCTCACAGTTTGAGTAGATTAAGCTCTTTGGATCTTACACCAATTTGTTTCTTTTCAGGAGTACAGAACCTCAAGTGACAGTCTACCAGTTGCAGGATGAGGTATCACAATATGTTCCACACCCGCTGAATTACTGTCTTAGGTACAGTCTATAATTAGGAATTTGAGACTGTGTGTAGGTCATACAGAGGTGTGAAACAAAGTCAGTGAGATCATAACACATTTGTGCTTTCCTTTGATTTTTAATTAATGTTTCCTTCATTTTTCTTCTACCTCCCCGAATTCACATTTTCTTCCTTTTTTTAGGGGCTATTATTGAACTTTGTTATCCATATCTTAGACTTTCTGAAGACAAGTATATTGGTCTATGCTGTAGTAATCTTACTTAATTGATTTGGGATGTCTGCCAATCTCCTCTATTATTCTGTGCTGATATCTTTATATGACTGGCTTTTATCCAAATGCTGTCATCTTTTGCCTTCTCTTTATCCCTTTGCTCTTTTTTGTGCTGAAAGATGATATTCCTAGCCTTTGAGTGTTTCCCCTTCATCCCTCACGTTTGCCATTCAAAAGGTACAAAGGGCAAACTTCCCAAATATTGAGATCTCCATGTTTGGCCTTTCTGATATTTTCTCTAGTCTTTTTGGATAAGGCAGTTGTTGCATGGCATTCACCTACTTAATAAGATGACATTTAAAGGTTTGATTCATTTGATTCCCATTTAGTTCTTTGGTGAAATTATTTTTAGTGCCTTAATTTTTTCTTGATATTTTCTTGGACTTGTATTTTCCACTCAGTATTTGATTTATTAAAGAAAAGGATGTGATTCAGAATCAGAACACTGTGCCATTATCACGTCCTCATAAAGCTTTCTCATGATGCTTTTTGATTTCTGTAAAACATGTAGTAAAAGAGATGAATTTATAATGGGCTTTAGTGTAATTGAAAAGCAACTTGTTTTTATATTGGCGATCATTATGTTTTTCATCTTCATTATATGATTTATCACTTATTTCTCATCTTTTAGATTAAAGGAAAAAAGCTATCCCTCGAAAACTGAGAATTCCTGTGTTGTGCTTATATTTGATTGCCTTTTGTGTTGGGTTGACCCTGGCTGGATTCCAAGTGCCCACCAACGCAATCTGTAACTCTCCTCCTCAACCGGACAGGGGAGAGAACATACAACAGAAGAAAGTCTGTGGTCAGACACCAGAATAGGCTGACCAGGGAGGTGGTTGAGTCACCATACCTGAATATGTTTAAGAGTTGTTTAGATGTGGTGTTGGAGGATATGGTGTAGGGGAGAACTTTGTAAAGTGGGACTGATGATCCCAAGGGTGTCTTCCAACCTGAATGATTCTATAATTCTATGGCTCATGGGTTAAGGTCAGAGAGATCACCCACCAACTACCATTACAAACAGACTCTACTTGGGGAAAAGTTAATTTAATTTATTGCCATTAAAACAGAGTAATGTAATGAAAAAATAAAACCAAATTTTAAAACACCTTTCCCCTACCCATCCCATCTTCCGAGGCTCAACTTCACTTCCAATTTTCTTTGCCTCCTTCCCCTGAGCTGCACAGGCAGACAGGGAATGGGGGTTGTGGTCAGTTCATCACACATCGTTTCTGTCTCTGTTCTCCTCATCAGGAAGATTCCTCACACTCTTCCCTACTCCAGCATAGGGTCCCTCCCATTGGAGACAGGTCTCCACAAACTGGAGAAAAAAATGGAAGAGGGTAGATTTAGGTTAGATATTAGGAAGAAATTTTTCACTGTGAGTGTGGTGAGACACTGGAACTGGTTTCCCAGGGAAATTGTGAAAGCCTCATCCATGCAAGTGTTCAAGGCCAGGTTGGATGGGGCTTTGAGCAACCTGTTTTAGTGGGAGGTGTCCCTGCCCGTGGCAGGGGGGATGGAACTCGATGATCTTTAAGGGTCTTTCCAACCTAAACCATACTATGATTCTATGATTCTAACTTCTCCAATGTGAGTCCTTCCTACAGGCTTAGTTATTCATAAACTGCTGCAGCATGGGTACTTTCCACAGGGTGCAGTCCTTCAGGAACAGACTGCTCCAGTGTGAGTCCCTTCCATGGGTCCAGAGGTCCTGCCCATAGCTTTCTCCAGCGCAGCCTTCCCACGGGGTCACAGCGTTCTGCACGTCCATCTGCTCTGGTGGGCAGTGCTCCATGGGCTGCAGATGGATATCAGCTGCATCATGGACCTCCATGGGCTTCAGGGGGTCAGCCTGCCTCACCATGGTCTTCACCGTGGGCTGCAGAACAGGCTCTGCTGTCTGGACCACCTTCTACCCCTCCTTCACTGACCTTGTTGTCTGCAGAGTTGTGTATCTCACACATTCTCACTCCTCTCATTAGCTGCAGTTGTCTTGTTGCAGCAATTTTCTCCCCTTCTTAACTATGTTATCCCAGAGGTGCTACACTTTCACTGATGGGCTCAGGCCTTGGCCAGCAATGGGTCTGTCTTGGAGCATTGGATCTGTTGGACATGGGAGAAACTTCTTGAAGCTTCTCATAGAAGCCATCCATGTAGCCTCCACCATGCAAACCTAGTACACTTCTACGTGGTTCAGCTCTTTCTTCATATGTCATCTGCTGCAAAAAGAGCTCCACTCTAAAAAACATAGATGAAAAGTAGTTCTTTGGTATCTTGCTGTAAATTATCAACAGTGATCTATAGAGCAAGAAATATAAAACCAAATTTAATTATGGAGCAAGACAAAATCATGTTTATCTTATTTCTTCAACACATATTTTGTTAGTATTTAATCCAAATCCCAACCGAACCAAAGGGATTTTTTTTTCTCATTTCAGTGCGCTATCAATCAGGCTGTTAATCCTTGGATAATAGAGCAACCATATTCAGCACAGTGCATTACCATTCCCTTAGCCAAAAACGTGTGGCTAATTCACAGTCAGTAGAACTAATGTGATTAGTAATAGGCTGCTATGTCAGGTTAACATTAAGTATTTCTAAAGAACAGGGCCTTGCAAACTTTGTTTTTGTGGATTTATTATCTCATCAGTTAGATGCCTATCACCACCTTAATGATGACCTTGTAGCTATCCTGTCCTATCTTCAGTTCGTGAAATCATAATTTTTTATTACTCCAAGACCTAATCTTTTTGCAGCTGGGAAAGCTTTCATGGATGAACCCACCAGTTGCCTAAGTGAATGGCAAAAGATGGTTTATTATATTCTTGTAATGAAAATTATGATTTTGGTGTCTATGTTTTTAGAGCTGTAAGTACTGGAGAACATACATATAGAAGTTGGAGATCTGATTCTACCAACTATAAGGATTATTATCTGGATGCTTTAGACATGGTACCATCTGGATATATTTCAGAAGTATTAAATTTCCTCTGGGATCATTATGCAAATATGTATATTTATAGGTAATGCATTGTCGCTGTCTATGGTGATTTTTATTAGTACTAAAAAGAATAATGAATTATCGTGCCTTTAGTATATTTCAAGTAATACACTATGTGGCACTGATGCAATTACAGTTAGTTATATGTACTTATAGTCCCCATCTAAAATAGTATCTGAGCCATTTTTAAAATATATGTTCATCTCCAAAATACCTCTGTTAGGCATTACTAATTATAATCTGCCATCATTTCTAGATGAACTGGAAAACATAGGCTCTGTGTATACTCTTTTTTGAAATCAGATTCACCAATTCAGCATGTTATTCACCACAAGGAGTGATGCAAGGGCCAGTTTTAGGGTAGGCCAGCTGCTGTATGCAGTTGGAAAATCTCTAGTACCTTCTGCATGGTAAAGTGCATCCAAAGGCACCTTTATCTGCAGTGACAGCAGATCCACCCTAGCAGCATGTGTGTGGCCATTTTCATATTTCTTGCCTGCCTTCACAGTGACATCACAGGGCTATTATGCATGCAAGAGAGCCCCAGATTATTCCTAGAAGGGACTGATTAACCATTTACAAGGCAAGGTGGGATTTCCAGTCAGTCCTCATTCTGGTTGCTTACAAGGACAAGGCAGATACCTGGAACCAAGTCTCTAGAGTCTATCAGCATGTGACATTGCTGTGACCAGGCAGCTCAGGTTGAGTACAGCTGCCATCATTGAGACCAGGTAACTTGCCTTGTATCACACAGGGAGTATGTGATTAAGTAGAGAATTAAAGTCTCTGTTTCCATATGCCACAGTAATACAGTAGCTACTGAGCCTTCTAGCCTGTAACTGGCAAATTGTACTTGCCAGTCACATAGCACTGTGTATTTTTGAAAACTTATCTAAACAGTATCTAGTTAGTGTTCGCAAAATTCTTAGAAGGGAGATTATTATCCTGTGTACGCAAGGTATTAGCCCTGAACCCAAAAGCTGCAGTGTTTAACTAATGCTGATCATAGATTTGGATTTTCTGTTCAAATTGTAATTCAAGACATAGCATCAGAGAAGATAAAATCTATGCCAGGTCTATATCCAAATGACTCAGTAGGCTATTTTGCCATCTTGTCCTATAATTACCTATAGCACAAAGTAATTAACAAGTGTGCTTTAAATCCTTGATTTAATGTTCTTTTAAAATAGATACAAGGTAAATAGAACCCTGGACAATCTGTCTGGCTTTCTCTTCTCCAGCATTTCAAAGGCACCTAGAAACTTGGCTTCTAAGTACTACTAAGCAGATTTAGACCCAAAGGGCATGAGATACATAAAAATTAGTCTGGCTGTAAGAGAAAATGGAAAGGGCAGATTGGCAGCATTACATGAGAGACGACAGTCTGTTCAGCATAAAAGAAGTATAGAATATGATACCAAGTTGGACTATCTCTTAAAACTCTTAGACTTCAGATGACATTAGTAAGCTACTTTCTCTCTCATGCTTGTAGCATTATTATTTACAGGAGAAGAATATAATGCTTTTGTGTATAATTTATCCTGTCCCCAACCTGTAGATACCTAATCTAATGCTCTGCAGAGAATTTTCAGAGTTTGACTCCAAATTCACAGGACTTTGAGCAATGCCTCAGCAGGCATAGCTGCAGACATGTGAACAATGAAGCTGATATAAAAAAAAGTAGATAGGAAAGTGAACAAAGAGTATAACTCATTGCAAAATGTACTGAATCTAAGCATTCAGGTGCAAGCAGAAAGCACTGAATGATTCGTAAGTAATAAGAATATCCAGGTTTAAAACAGAATTTAAACCAAAACCAAACTAAAAGAAAAAATAATTGGAATTATTCAGGGTATATTCAGACAGAATGATAGGAATAAGAGAATATCACTGTGCTAAATTATTTCATGGCTATAGAAGAAGGATGAGGCAGTATGATCAGGAGATGGTGTTCATTAAGTGAGGGGTAAGGATTACAGTGGGGTGAAATAAATCTTTCGCACTTGCCTAGGAGCATCTGTTATAACTACAGCCTTTTATCTCCTATGCCTGGAGCTTTAGGCAAGATCTGATCCTAATCATAGCCTGATACTTTTCTGTGGTAATTTCTAGTCTGCATAAGTATGAAATACTCTTGTCAAAAATATTCTTACTCTCTTTTTACTGACTAGGAAATATGAAGCAAGATTAAATTAATTACATAATGGGAAATGGTGCCTAATAATCTAGTAATCATATTGGAAGTTGTGAGATCTGTAGTGCATTCCAGTGAATTGGTACCTGGCTTGGGGACTTTGGAGTTACATTTACTTCTGCCCTTATTTGTGTCTGAATTGAGCAATAGTGAAATCGTTTGAATTGGAGCAAAGAATATTAAATTAATCGGCATCCTTCCATATTCAGAAGAAAACCCATTAATAAATACTGAAGTGGGAACTTCTCTCATCGTGACGATTTCTTAAAAACTATGACCTATTGTTTTATTGACTGATAAGTCACTGAGCAGCAGCACAATCCACCAGGAGGTCTTAAAAGTTTAATGTGATGTATCATCTCAAGCTTTTTCCACTAGCACAGAAAAAGGCTGGTTTTGCAAGCTCTGTAAGACCCACTAAGCATAAACGTTCTTTCTTTCTCACAACCTAACTTCTTCAGTATTTTCCATTAAGAAAATTGCTGTGTACTTAATTTTCTTTTGAAGATTTAAAAGGGTGATGAATTTGTCTCCCTTTCGAGCCCCTTTTTGATTTAGTTCATGAATCAATGCATCTGCTATTAGTATGCGAAACTGGAGAGAAAATTCTTTGAATATAGTGTAGGTGTCCAAAAAATAGGGCAAAAGGACTGCAGAAGATCAGTTAGACCAAACTCCTGCCCTTAAACGGGATAAAAAACTTACTGGTTGGAACCAGTCTTTTGGAAAATACTTCCGTTGAGAAGCAGCTCAGAGTTAGTATCAAATGAGATGTATAATGAAATGTAGAACAATGTAAGAAACTCAAAATTAATTGCTGTTCATGAAGTAGAGATTCCTTACTCCCTCCTTCCATACAGTTTAAAATGACTGGTTTTTTTCAGAAATGACATTACCACACTTGGCTAAGTCATCACTGTCCCAGTCTCAGACAGTATATAAGCAAGTATTTAAATTTAAATACACATACAGTCCAGGGGACAGATTTTTACAGGTATTTGGGCACACAATTCTTAGCCTCATGTGCTCTAATACCTTTTCTAATCAAGTCACATTCATCTATCAAGCACTTGCTATCCAAGATAGGAATCTACTGTGCAAATATTATTTATTAAATTCTCAGGGCCCTGTGAGTTAGGCATACTTCAGGACAACCACTTTAAAGACTGGTACATGCAAGTTCAATGGTGCTAAATGAATGATAAGGCACATCAGTAGAAGAGCTGTGTCAAATACCTAGCAGGTTTAAATTCTAGTCCTCTACGTTATGCATTTCTTTATAAAGTTGCTTGTATATTATATAAAGCCCTAGCAATGTGCAATTTAATAGTATTTCTTGTGCTCTCCCTGAGATTCAGTACATGGATGGTCTCCTAGAAGTCAAGGCAAATGATGTATAAATAGTTGCAATCCCAGTTCTTAAGGTCAAAGTGGGATTTTCCCAAAGCTCATCTTGCTACTAGAGTTTATTGTCACTTGTTAGTTGTTGGGGTTATTTTTCAGTGTCTTGTGCAATGATTTGGTGATCTTTATTGTTAGAGAATAATGGAGTTGTCTTATGCAGCTTTCTTTGGTTTACAGATTACAGAAGAAAGACACTGCCAAAGGTTAGAGATGGCAAAAGTAATTTTATATGCAATGAAACAGAAATAGGAAAGATACTAAAATCTTTTTCTGTTTGTAGGTTTATAGCAGATATTGCAAATTACCTCACTTGCAAAGTGTCTTATCATTGAATGCTCAGCTAACATTAGCTCCTGGGGTGTAGCAGCTGACATCCTGTCAAGTACTATCCAAGTCACCTTGGTTTTCTTACTACATATCCACTCAAGGGAGGCAGAAACTCTGCAATGCTGGCAAGTCATAAAATTCTAAAGGATTGTATTAAAGTCCCTTCTTCATCCTTCCTACTTTTCCGGCTATACTGTTTGGACTAATAAAAAGTGTTGCCATTATTTACAGTTTTCCATGCCTATGTTCTGAATTGGCTGCGATTACACTACTGCTAGGAACTCTTCTGTGTCACTTTAATACAGCATACCTCAAATATGGTAGAACTAATATCTGAATAGCCCTGAACTAATATCTAATGGTCCTGAGCCTTATTTTAAACCCTACAGCATGTGTCTTCAAATTGAAACCCCTTACAAGCCTAAGTTTAGGCACTGACTTAATTATTTAGCTGAATGGGAATGCTGATGAGTCACAGTGGCCTAAGAGAGGGAAACCTTACTAAAAGGTTTTAATAGTGCTTTTCTCTATGTCCCAACTTGTCAGGATATTGTAACACCAATGGTGTAAAGCAACATTAAGAACAAAACCAAACCAACCAACCAACCAACCAAACAAACAAAATCCAGAAAAAAACTGAGGACAAAAATAAATGAAGAAAAAAATCATTTGGAGCAATCTTTACTAAGAAAATAGTTACAAAACATGTATAAATAATTACATCATCTTCTTCAGATATATATTGTACACTTATGTGAAAAGAAAGCATTAATTTTAACATTCACCATGACAACCTATAATGCTACAGTGCATTTTTTTTCTTTGTAGCTTCTAAGCTATTGTTATTTTGTGTTACCATGAGTATCCAAAGCCTTTTACACAGTGGCATGTAAAAAGACATGTTTCAGTGGACTTTCAAACTATTTTGCAAACTTTATCATTGTTTATTCTTCGAGATTGCACCACGTGATTTATCTGTTAATTTACTTATTTTGTCATTTTGTCACTTTCTTATCCAATTGGATTTAAGATGCTGAGTATTAAATCGGAATCCTCAAAATTCATGAATGATACTGAATATTTTTCTACCTGTCTTGTCTGAGCATCAACAAATAGCACTAACCTAAACAAAAGTGGCAGGCAACAGATCTCATAAAGAATTGGCTAAGAACAGAAAACAATACATTTTAAAATGTTGAACTATATAAATGACTTAAAGAATATGAAGGTTTTGAAAATTTATTTAAAGCAATATACCAAACTAAAAAAAAAAACCAAAAAACCTTGCTGTGACTGAAAATGAAGTATTTTCAAAGAGCTAAGTAAACTCCAAATTCATCTGAAAATCTAGCAGGTGCTCTTTCAGATGTGCCAATGTATCTCTCTGCTCTTTTTCTTTTTAGTGTGTATAGATTTTTTTACAAAATTTTCTATGTGGTAAAGTGTGATAACTTCCATTTTTTTCATGGTTGATTGATGCCACTGTCAAGATCCAAGCTTTTGGGCTGCCTCACTGCTGTTAAAAATCCATCCTTGTTTTTTTTTATGAACTGCATCAGGTCAATATTGTACCTCATGCACAATGTTTGGCCACTGGTTTCAAGGGGTTCTGAAGAAATGTGTGGGTTTTAAGAGAAGAATCCAGTTATTTTTCAGGTTGAACTGATATGTGGAAACAATAATGCTAAAATCCATGAAAGGTTCAGACACCTCCCCAGGGCTGGGTGGAATTTAGATATTCAGTTGCAGAAATGCAGACTCTAATTCCATCACCCTTAACAGTAAGGTTCAGCAGATGGTTTGTGCTTTTGTCCTGGGCAAGACAAGACACATGTCAATCTTTTATGAGGGTTGAGAGGTTTGGCTTCTGACTCATTAAGAAACCCTTTCCAGAGAGCAGGCGATCTCACAGTCTCTACTTGTAAGTGGCCCAGTGGCCCAGTTCATTAGGGGTGCCTTTAGCTTATCTCCAGAGGATCTACAGAATCATGCACACATCAAACCCATTGATCACTGTATTCATACAATGGGACTTGAGAAGAGCAAGTACTAGTTTTCCTTTTGTGCAACATCTCCCGGAAAGATATGAAGTGCAAGTCATAACATAAGTCATAATGAATTTTACCCATTGACTAAGCTATATTTAAAAAGGTACCCCATTCTCTCTAAAACACAAAAAGAAAAGAAAAAAAATATTGGGTTTGTACTTACTTGAATAATTTTGCAGTATCATGTTTTACACACAAAAGAACAAGGAATTAATAGCAAAGGAAAACATCAAGTAAAGTGCAAAAGAGATGTCTTTTAAATAGTGGAAAGTGTTTTATGGAACAATTTCTTCATTGCCACTGCTGCAGAAAATTAAAACAGAGCAGGTACAGAATTTTAACTATCATCTCATCAAACCCAAAAATCTTCCTATGAGAAATCCCTCACCCTTTTTCAAGGTCATGAACAGGTAATCAGGTGATGCGTGATATTTTGCAGATATGTTATCTTTATACTTAGCCAATATCTGTTATACAATTAGGGGAAAAAAGTAATATGAACAATGAAGATAAGTAAATATCTAAATGCAGCAATTTATTTTAGAAGCATTTTTAAATTAAAATGTCACTACTGCTTGTTACTATCTATTTAACTGTGTCCAATTTTTTTTCAGTGTTATCGCTTCCATCTATCTAGTTTGCTCTCTTGTTAAGCATAATCACTAACAGAGCAGTGATGGCGGTAGAGTTTTTTCTCCCCAACCCAGTACATGCCAAGGCAAGTGCAAAGTCCTGTACCCCAACCAGGGCAACCAATACAGATTGGAGGGATAATTGTACTGAGAGCAGCCCTCCAGAAAAGGAGTTGGGGATGCTGGTGGATGAAAAATGGGACATGAGCTAACAATGTGTGCTTACAGCTCAGAAAGCCAACCACATTGGGGCTGCATTGAAAGAAGTGTGATTCTGCCCCTCAGCTCTGCTCTGGTACAACCCTGGCTGGAGTATTGCGTCCATCTCTGAAGCCCACAGTACAAGAAAGAGATGGACTTGTTGGAGCTGATCCAGAGGAGGGCCCTGAAAATAGTCAGAGGCCTGGAGCACCTCTCTTGTGAAGAAAGGCTGAGAAAGTTTGGCTTGTTTGGCCTGGAGAAGAGAAGGCTCTGGGGAGACATTATAATAGCCTTCCAGTACTTAAAAGAGGCCTGCAGGAAAGGTGGAGAGGGACTCTTTGTCAGGAAATGTAATGATAAGATGAGACATAATAGCTTTAAGCTGACAGAGGGTAGATTTAGGTTAGGTATTAGAAAGAAATTCTTTACTGGGAGGGTGGAGAGACACTGGAACAGATTTCCCAAGGAAATTGTGGAAGCCCCATCCCTAGAAGTGTTCCAGAAATGGGATTTTGAGCAACCCGGTCTAGTGGGAGATGTCCCTGGCCATGGCAGGGGGGTTGGAACTCGATGATCTTTAGTCTTTAGAGTCCTTTCCAATTCCAATCATTCTATGGTTCTATGATAAATGTGGATTTTTTTTTTATTTTTTTTTTACTTTATGACTTTTCTAAGCATTACTAGTAAGAAAGGGTGGATCAGGTGATACAAATCGGTTACATATAAAAAGAAGTTTTGCACTGAAATGAGTGGAGCTGTGCTAGTCTGCCTCAACTGATTCTAGCGCTAGAAAGCCAATATTGCATATAGGAAAAAAGGCTGTGACTTGGCAACAACTAAGCCTGCAAGTAAATGGAATCATTGAAACAGAATACTGCTATTTATATGTGTAACAGTGAAAGCCCCTGGATGTCCTGAAGCATTAAGCACACAGTTTTAATCATGTGCATGATTGCTTTGTGGAATCAAAAAGGGAGTCCTGGTGATGACCTCACACAGTAGGTATTACATACATTAAAATTCACAAGCAAAAGTAAGACGTGAAGCGTTGTAGGAACCAATAGCAGCAATGAAAATGTAGTCAGTTGTCTTTGTGTGGTAAATACATTATCTTTGGTTCTCTAATTATTTTTTTCAATATCACATTAGTAATTATTCATGACCTGCATAAAATAGTCAAGGGGTAAAATAATTGTTTATGCTAGATACATGTTATTTAATGATCCAACTCTGTGATTAAAACAAATCAATGCATTCCCAAATGGCACTTTTCAGTGAAATTCTAAAGTTCAAGAAAAAACTTAGGCATAATACTTTTAATACATTAACACAAATACCAAAATCCTTCAGCATACTAGTTTTCTCAGGAGAAATAAATCATAAAACACAAGAGTTAGCGGACTAATTATGAAATTATCAGATTGTACCAAAATATTTAAAGCTACAATGATAAAATATTTAGATGGAACAAGTCTTGTAAATCAGATTAGCTGGGATAAATACTGCATTGTTGGTTCAGCCATCAGGAATAGGACTATTTATCACAGAATCATAGAATGACATGGGGTTGGAAGGGACCTCTGGAGATCATCTAGTCCAACCCCCCTGCCAAGGCAGGTCCTCTTAGAATACGTTGCACAGGAACTTGTCCAAGCAGGTTTTGAATGGCTCCAGAGGTGGACCCTCTGGGCAGCCTGTTCCAGTGCTCTGCCATCCTCAAAGAAAAAAAGTACCTCCTCATGTTTAGATGGAACTTCTTAAGTTCAAGTTTGTGCCTGTTACCTCTTGTCTTGTCACTGGGCACCACTGAAAAAAGACTGACCCCATCCTCTTGAGATTCAGCTGTCAATATTTTTTCAGATAAGCCATTACACTAAGACCAATTACATTAATTTGAACCTAGTTCTTCAGAAAAAATTTTTTCTTTCCATCTGATCAGAAGATGAAAATACTGTTGCTTGATTTGAGAACAGAAGTAGTAAAACCCCACTAATGATTGCTTCTCTGTTATGCCCAAGGTATTTCTGACTCAGAGGATACCTAAGAGTTAACACTGTGCAGAACATTATTCTTAGATATTAAAATTCTGTCATGGAGGCTCAAACTAATGTGAAACCAATTCTCAAACCGGTGATTGAAATGGGTAGAGAGCTTCATGCTATTGTGAGAAGGTAACTTTGCGGTTGGACCAGAGAGTTATAGAAATAAAGAACTGTGAATACTTTGCCACTTTAGAGCCTCTATATGCAGTATAATTATCTTTTTGGTGCTAAAACTAATTTTAAGCAACATGTATTCTGACCAATTGAACTCCTATCCATATATGTTAGTTCAGACACAGTTACTCCAATGTCTGAAGCTGAGTTTTTATATTGGTATATTTTAAAGTCTTAAGCATGATAAAGGCACTATCAACTACAAAAAAGCTTGCATAACAGGAATGTAACTTCTGTTTCAGTTAGATCATCCTTGTAGAAGAATATGTACTTACAACAGAAATATATGAAATAATAAAGTCCATCATATCCATTTGACCCATTAGTCAATTACTTCACTTTAAGCATCAATTCCAGTTCTGATTCAATTTTGACTTGCTTGAGCTTCCAGTCACTGGGTTTATCTCCCTTTTTTTCAGGCTCTGTGTATTATAATCTTCAAATTTTTTCTTACTATTTTTTTTTTACAGAAATGAACAGAGTTTCTTCTTTTACTACAATGCAGGTTCTCATAACATTCTTTTGACTTCTGATTCCTTTCCAGTTTTCTAGTATATATTTTTAAACAAATGCATTAGTGACCTTTCACAAGTAGTCCTGTCATCTCCAGACAGAAAGGGAAAATCACCTTATTTGCTACTGTCTTGCTTACAGAGATAAAGTTACATTTGCCCAGCTAGCTGCTGCAGCTTTGTTTTGGGATGCCATATTTAGTTGATGACTGATGGGGTGTTTTTTTTAAACACATTAATCTCCCTGATGATAAGGAAGATGCCCTTTTATAATAATTCCATCCAGTAACTCCATTTCAGTGTGATACATGATCCTTGCTTCTAGATTTGTATTATTTGATTTAAAGCAACAGGATAGCAGGATAGCAACACCAGACCCAAACTTATCCCTGCTGAAAGCAGTTCAAAGAATGGAGTAATATATTTTCAAACAAACATCTGAAAGAAGATGGCAATGCATATGACTCTGGCCTTTAGAGTAGTGGCCAGAGCTTCTTCCTAACCCTAGCGATTTATGGGCACAGCATTTAAAGAAAGCTGTATGCAGTTATAATATTGAGCAATCCTTCCCACATTATCTGCGAATCATTACTTCCCTATCTCTTCTTATGTGTTGATGTGGAAACCATTTCTCTTGGGTCATTGCAGCCAACAGCAATGCAGCCCATTCACTGCACCTGTCTCCATAGGGAACATCCAAGTGAAGGCTTGCAAAGTCCTCCATCCGTTAGCATTTGACAGGCTCTCCTACCACAGAATTCTTAGGTGGATGTTTTTGTACTGAAGTCAAAGTATTGAAGGGTTCACAGTGCCTTCCACTAAGAGCTCTTCTCTAGACAACACACATTTGTTCTCTAGACAGCATATTCATAAATGATCTGGAAAAGAGAGTGAGCTCTCAGGTGATAAAGTCTGCTGATGATATGAAACTATTCACAGTAAAAAAGACAGGAGATCACTATGAGGAACTACATAGGGAACTTATGAAAGGAGGTGATTGGGCAATAAAATACTTAAATTCACTGTAGATAAAAGTTAAGTGATGCATGTGAGCAGAAAGATTCCCAGCTTCCTGTATAAAATAACAGGCTCTGAGGTGACAGCGCTACATGAGTGAGACCTGAGGTTATGAGAGACAGATCAATGAAAATCTACTATGCTCAGTACCTGTCAGTTGGCAAAAACAAACAGCCAAACAAAACAAAAAAAAAAACCCCAACAGATCAAATCCTGGGACTTAACAGCAAGTGATTTGAGAACAAAACAAAAAACAAAACTATGTCAGTATGTAAATTCATGGGTCACCCTCATGCCAAATCCACAGACCATCCAAAGCACAGAGGGTTCCTGTCTGCACCACACAGTTTCCCTTTATACAGAAACCAGAACTCCAAGGAAACAAAAATACACTCTGATTACTGGGTCAGCTTGAAAATAAATCACACTGAGAACCATGATCTGGTAACACCACTGTGTGAAGTAATACAGCCTTTGTTGCAATTCTCTAGCAAAAAGATGCTGAAGCACATGCCTTTTCCTACAGAAATACTTAGCAAATTCCTGGATTAGATATGTGGATTCCCATATCAAAGAGAAACAAAATTCGTGGGAATGAGCAAATTTCTATTTGTCTATGTGTATATATATAGCTAAAAGAAGACAAGCTTTCAGAGGGACTAGCATTTCTCTAGGAGAATCACAGGCATCAAGCTAAATTCCAGTTAGGAGCTGGTATGGATGTGATTGTATACCAGAGAAAAGGTATAAAAAGGAAGGGAAAAGCTGTGTGAAAGGAAAGGCTGGTTGGCATCTGGCTGTTTTCTTCAGCTGATACCAGTCCCTTCCCTAGCAGAAGCTTAGCCTCTTGTATAACTAAAATTTTGGCTTCTGTTTTGCTTTTTTCTTCAGCAAAGTTGCTCTCCAAAGTTGCTCTTCTTTACAAAGATGTCATTATCAGAAGGCATGACTGAAATCAACCTGACCAAACTGGATGAATTCCAGTGGGATGGTTTCCTTAGCCTTGGTATTGTGTCAGGTAGTACTGCTTTCTTTAAAAATCAGTGATAGTGCTCTAGCAAGATATATGACTAATGCATAAGTAAAATTCTAAGCAGCTAAACAAATAATTAAAACCAACAATATCTTTTCAGATAGTTTTGGGGATTTTCAGTAATGCTAAAAATCTAACAAAGATCTTACTCTAAAAAATTAAATACTAAAGAGTAAGATAAAATACACATGGCTCAATGGTAATTTTTGCCTTCTCAGGCAATAATATAGATCAAAAGACAAAAAGATCTTATTTCTGTAGTTGCATAGGAAGCTAAGATGCCAGAACCAATCAGTTGAATACTCTCTTCTCCATCTCACCTGACCCGCATCACTTGTGTTCTTTACAGTGATACCGAATAAACCTTCTTCTCTGGAGAAATGAGACTCACAGGAAAGTCTGCCTTCATCTTCCAATCTTTATAACCACAAAGTTGATTTCTACACAGCATATGAATCTGGAAATTGAAATTAGTGGACTTGTAAAAAAGAGGTCACGATATCTACAGATTTACTTCAGCAAAATTGTTGACTGAAGAATGCTGATTAGTCAGAACATTGCAGTCATTTAACAGAAGCATAGTTATTCATGGTGTCAGATAACAGAAGCAGTAGCAACAACAGGATTAATTCCTTATTGGAAACTGGGACACTGGAATGCACCACTGGGTGTTAATCAGATACTTGTTTTGTGATGTAGTAGTGCCCTTTCAGGACACAACTTATATTAAAATCAGGATAAAAACTTTGAGAAGTATTTCAGTGGCACAGATCAATTACTAGCGAAGAAATTATATTTGGATGACACTTATGCAATGAATTAGAATTGTGCTGTCTTGTTTTTCCCCTTAATAAGTCAGAACCTTCTGACAAAAAGAGTAAGAAAGTGAATGAAAGGGAATTTAAGTATCCCCAAAGAGTTTAATAAATAGAGGGAGAATACAGTCTTTCTGATTGGCTGTATTCTACTGGCCTGCAGTGAGTTGCCAGCTCCTAGGGAATAGGGTGGAATGGTGAGTAATAGGGAACTAGATACTACAAAAGTAGAAATTATTAATTATTTCTATTGCTAGAGGCTTTTCACAGACTGTCTTACATTGTTCTACAAAGAAGGAAATGCAGATGAGGGACAAGGAAAAAGGAATAACCCTAATTTCTTCTTTGGTTTACTTACTGCCTGTCTTCACACCTTTCTACCTCACTTGATGCTTTTTTCTCCATTCCTCTGATTCTCCCTGTCATTTTTGTTGTCTTCAGCCTCTGTATCAAGGTCTACTACCAAATATATCTGCCAACATCCTCTCATAAGCCTGCATGAAATGAGGTGCAAATAGTTGGTCACAAAGTATAATGATGAAGAGGACTATTTTGTGCTGCTGATGTTGTGTATTAATTAAATGGTAAGACCTTAATTGTAAATGTTGGGAAATGCCTTACCCCAGGACACAAGGCTTTAGCACCTTGTGGGTTTTAAATACCTCTGCTGACTCCCACCACATGAAATTTTTCCTGAAGGAAAGGAGTAAGTACAGGCAGTAAGAGGACAAGAATTTTTTTGTGACCCGTGTCAAGCTGCACCCAACTAGAGTGCAGTAAAGAAGGGGACTTCTGTAAAGTGCAAGTGATATTATTTCCCATACACCATATCTCAATGTCTTTTGTATTTAGCTTAAAAGCTGTTTGGGATAAGACTTTCTTTTGCAAGAGGCTACAGACCATTACTACCAGCCTGATGTTCCAGTCCACACGAACAGATGCCAGGCAGCAGGGAAGCAGACTTTGCAGGGACCTCTCTGTGAAGATACATGGGAAAGGTGGGAACAGATAAGACCTGCACCATGCACAGTAGCATACTTTGTGCCATGTAAAGGGAAGAAGGGGTCCTGAATTTGTTTGGTGCCTGAGGAACAATATATTATACATACTGGGGAAAAAAAAGCCCCATGTTTGTTTGACATGTGTAGGACAATCTAAGAATCTTGGATTTGTATAATGTAAATGGTGATGTTTGAAAAGAGATCATAGGAAAAAAAAAAATCAAATTTTCTGTGACCAAAGGTACTAGCTAAAAAGCACTGACACACATCTTACATTTTCTGTTAAATTTCTATGCCTGTAATCTGGCTTCAAAAACCGGGAATAGGTTCCTGGAAAGTTCTTTTAAGGCAAGGACATGATAAGGGGAGAACAGTAGATGTGGCAAGTCTGGGAAGCAATCTAATCTATTGCTTATTTTTGTTGACCTTTGTATTCACCTTGCTGCAGTGTGAAAGGACATTTTTTTTTCAGAATAAAGCGGAGAGGAAATCTGTTCATATTAAAGTCCTGACATGTTCCCTTCCTGCTCAGATTTTATCCTAACAAAGGGTGTTGCATCATAGTACAAGAGCCCAGGGGAGCTATAAAGATGGTACTGATGTTTTTTTACTGTTTAGGATTCAGAGTCATGTTAGACCAGAATACAAAATGATAAATTACAAAAAAAAGAAGAAGGGCTTTTGAGGCTAGTGCTTATAACTATTATCCAATAAACGTCTCATGCAGACTTCATAAATAGCCCTGGTGATACTTAGAACTTCCCCCTCTTGTGTGAGTGTGTGAAACATTAGTCTACAGGTTCGAGGCTTTGGCAGTTGGAAAAGTTCATGCAGTGAGGAAGCAAAACTTACTTCACGACCACCAGGCAGTGATGCTAAAGAGGCATCCTTTCTCCTTAGGACTGGTTACATTAGACTTGTGTTACAGTCAGTGGAGAGAAACAGGAACATTTAATGTAGCTGTTCATCTTAATTGAAGGGGTCATCTGCCATAGAAATACTGATCACTCTCCACTGACTCCATTGTCTACATATCTATAGACACAGACATCTCTATAAATGTGTCTCTAGCGTAATTGCCTGTGGTGAAAGGAGGCAAATGACAGTCCCTAGGGAAATTGTTGGTACATAAATGTTACCAAAACAAAGCCAGTATGAGAGGAGTGATAAATTCTGTTAGGAAACCAGCAAAATCAGGCCCAAAGATTCTTAGGCTGGGTACCCCAAGTCTGCAGACACTTATAACTTCCTGTGCTTAAAGATCATAGAATCATAGAATCATCTGGGCCGGAAGGGACCTTCAAAGGTCATCTATTCCGACCCCTCCCACAGTCAGCAGAGACACCCCCAACTAGACCAGGCTGCCCAGGGCCTCGTTGAGCCTCACCTTGAATATCTCCAAGGAAGGGGCCTCAACCACCTCCCTGGGCAACCTGTTCCATTGCTCCACTACCCTCATTGTAAAGAACTTATTCCTAATATCCAATCTAAATCTGCTTTTCTTCAGTTTAAACCCATTGCCCCTCATCTTCTCAGGGAGCTGGCAGGAGAGCTCACCAAGCCTCTCTCCATTATCTATCAACAATCCTGGTCAACAGGAGAGGTGCCGGATGACTGGAGGGTGGCCAATGTGACGCCCATCTATAAGAAGGGCCGGAAGGAGGATCCCGGAAACTATAGGCCTGTCAGCCTGACCTCGGTACCGGGAAAGATCATGGAGAAGATCATCCTGAGTGAGCTCTCAAGGCAAGTGCAGGGCAGCCGAGGGATCAGGGCCAGCCAGCATGGGTT
>VXBJ01001064.1:530306-588612 GCA_013400055.1 Nycticryphes semicollaris
TGCTATTAGGTCTCCCTGGAGCCTCCTCTTCTCCAGGCTGAACAACCCCAGCTCCCTCAGCTTGTCCTCGTAGCAGAGGTGCTCCAACCCCTTGATCATATTTGTGGCCCTCCTCTGGACCTACTCCATCAGGTCCATATCATATTTTTCCCTGGGACTAAAAATAGTACTAGCTTACCTTGGAAGGTGGGTACAAAGTCTGTGAAGTTGTATAGTTTTGACAATCATCACAGAAACACCACTGAAGAAAATAGGCACACTAGCTTTGGATCAGGACAAGAATACCACGCAAAAGAAAAACTAATTTGTAGTGTTGTGTACTGAACAACATTTTGTCATTTTTCTTCAACTGGATACAAAGCATCCTGTACAGTGACTGTCAAAATGGCAATGATTCTATTTTCCAGATTTACTAAAAGATTCTGTAATAAGTGAATCAATCATCCATTGATATAATTATGGCTTTTGAGATAAAATGCTCTATTTAGAGAATAAAGGGTCATTGCTAAAGTACAGAAGAAAACCAGCACTTCCAGGAGTGGGTTCATTCCATTGTAACACAGTTCTGAAACAGTTCAGATGATCACAACCACCAGGAGCACATAATCAAGCGTCTCATGATACCTGTCAGCAACATATTGTTTACAAACAAATTTAGAAGTCTAAATGTAGGAAAGCATTTTAAAAGTATATAAATATTTATGTAGAACCATACTGTAGATTACCCAGAACATCCACAATAGAGCTGCCATGTATGACACTGGATCTACAGGAGGTCAATGAAGTGGCCTCTTGGGAACAGAGACCCAACTTCAGACACGTGAATTAATCTGTATGGTGTGTTCAGTTCTAAACCAATAAATATCCAGTGCCATTGGGGAGGTGGTAGGGTGTCTGAGACTCCCAGGCAGAGCAGACCATCATGGTGCCACGTTCACACCAGCCCTGCCCTGCCCCAGTGTAGCAACTATGGGCCAGGTAAGGCTCCTTACAGCCCCTGAAGTGACACTGCTGGAACCTGTTCCAGACACCTGAACCCTGCTTGGTGCTGCCAAGTGTGATGTGCTGTGAGCTCTGAGATAAGTGTCCATGCATGGAGATAGTGAACTTCTAGGCATTACAACCAGAATTAAAATAAGCATTTAGTGCAATGTGAGAGGCCATCGTATATCCCTTCTGGCTGATCTAAAGAGGCATACATTTTTCCCAGGTCCTGCCTGCCAGTTTCACATGTATCCATAGGGTATAAGCCTGTAAGACTGTCCAAGTGGCACTAGGTCAGTAATTAAACACCTAAATTGCTCCCCTGTGTTTAGACACCTCATTTATTTGTCTGCACCCTCATACTGAGCACCTCCTTACTCTGCCCCAGCTCTGAGAGCAAAGAGGAGACCCTGGGGAGGTGGGGTGGGACAGGATGGTGAGAGGCTGTGAGGTGACCACAGCCACAAGTCAGATGTTGTCCCGATACAAACAGGAGTGACAGTGGGCTCTCCATGTTGGCTGTGTTCCCCATTGGCCTGAGTTATTGGGTTTGTCCATCCAGCTGCATTTGAACAAGGCTGAAAAGTGACGGTCCTTTTACCCAGGCAGTCATCATCTCTGGAACACCTGGTGACATGGTGGCCATGTCACAGTGGGCGGAATGCTGGTGGTGGCTGTGACACAGGGGCTGGTGACAGTACTGCCCAGGACAAGCACAGAGAGGGCTGCACAGTGCTGGCCCAGAGTAAAGGTGAGCAGGCATGTGAGCAAGGGCTGAGATGAGAGGCAGAAGGAAGGCAGGGAGGGGAGGGGAAGGAAGAGGAGGGCAGGGCTGCCAGGCCCAGGCAGGGAGGCAGGGGTTGCCTCTGGCACCACAGATGGTGTCTGCTCCCCTTTGTCTTGTGATGGGCCAATTTGGCCTAAACCATGACCGATTAACTGGAATCAGGGGAGAACATGAATGCAGTCCCCACTACTACAAATTACGCACTTGAGTTTCCTGCATTTGGGGAAATCACAGGGGTCAGCACACCAGGAGTGCTGGATAAGCCTTGCCATGGAAAATCCACCGGCCAGACTGCCTGGCTAGCTCAGTTGGTAGATCAGGAAACTCTTAATCTTAGGGTCATGGATTTGAGCTGCACATTGGCTGCCAATTAATCTGTCATGGCTTAAACTGAGAGTTTAGGAAAAACTGAACTACTTTTATGAAATTTTAATAATAGAATAAAAAAGAAATAATGAAATAGATACAATATATACAAAACTGAATCAAACTCCCAGGATGACATCGCTGGCAGGCACTGGGAAAGTCCTGGACTGCTCTCAGTGATGGATGAGAATTGGATTCCAGCTCTGCAGACTGGAACACGCAGATCAGGATCTAAGGAAGAACAGACAAGATCCTATTCAGACATTGGTGATTAAACTAAAAAGACTCACACTTTGATGCCTCAGTTTTAATACTGAATACAGGGTAGATGGGAAGAAATAGCCCTCTTTGGTCAGTTTTTGGTCACCTGAGAGCCTTGGCCCAAGGCTGGCAGAGCCCAAAGCAGAGAAGGACCATGGTGAGCCTGAGTGGCTGCTTCATTTCTTTCCTATACTGCCTTTTGCAGCCACAGGCCCACACAGGAACAGGACCAGACCATGGCTCAATCCAGTCTGCAGTCAAAAAACAGAGACTCACCATCTTCTAAAAGGACACTGACACTAAGATAAGCAATCAACAGTCTGGAAGACACAGGGCAGGGATGGATGCTCCCTCTGTCGTTATCCTAACTTTTTCAGTCACAGGCCCACACAGATACAGAACCATACCATGGCAAACTCTCTCCTGAGCCACAGGCGGAGATTAGCGACATTCTGAAAGGGCACTGACACTAAGTTAATCATCAAGAGCTTGGCAGAGCCCTGGCAGAGACCATAGTTCTCCAGACTGTTTGCTCCATTTCTTTCTTATCCTGCTTTTTGAAGTCTTACATTCACAACGGGACAGGACAAGACCATGGCGCACTGCCATCCTGAGACACACCGCCACAGATTCGTAAGCTTCTGAAAGGATGTTGACACAAAGTTAAGTCATGAAGAGTCTGGTAGAGCTGTGGGCACAGGCTGACAATGGTTTACCAGGATGGTTCCTTCATTTCTTTCTTATCCTTCTTTTTCAAGACGCAGACTCATCCAAAGGTAGCAACAGAC
This sequence comes from Nycticryphes semicollaris, assembly GCA_013400055.1. Classification (NCBI taxonomy): domain Eukaryota; kingdom Metazoa; phylum Chordata; class Aves; order Charadriiformes; family Rostratulidae; genus Nycticryphes; species Nycticryphes semicollaris. The sequence continues at coordinate 533,493 of VXBJ01001064.1, forward strand.
AATAGCACACTCTCATAATAATCCACTGAGCTGGAGGTTTTCTTCCTTCTCCGTAGACAATGAAACTAAATTAGGTAATCAAGAGTCTCCAAGAGCTCTGGGAAGGTGTGGCCCGTGGTGAGTTAAGGGGGTTGATCCTTTGCTGTTATCCTGCTTTTTGAAGCAACAGACTCAAATTTGGACAGGACCAGACCATGTCACAGTCCATCCTGAGCTACACAGCCAGAGAATAGTGGCCTTGTGAAAGGACACTGATATTAAGTTAAGTCATCAAGAGCCTGTCAGAGCCAAGGGAACAGGTTGACCATGGTTCTCCAGACTGGTTGCTTCATTTCTTTCTTATCCTGCTTTTTTGCAGATGTAGACTCACAATGGGAACAGACCAGACTATGGCAGACTCTGCTCCTGACCCACAAGTACAGAGATTTGACACCTTCTGAAAGGTCACTGACAATAAGTTAAGTCATCAAGACTCTTGTAGAGCCCTGGGAACAGGTTGACCATTGTTCTCCAGAATGATCACTTCATTTCTTTCTGATCCTGCTTTTTGAAGCCACAGACTCAAAATGGGAACACACCAGACCATGGCACAATCCCATCTTGAGCCACACACCAGAAGATTTGCAGGTTTCTGAAAGGACTCTTGCACTAAGCTAAGTCATAAGTGTCTGGCAGAGCTGTGCAAACAGGTCAAACAGGGTTTTTAAAAGTGGTTGCTTCATTTCTTTCTCTTCCTGCTTTTTGCAGCTGCAGACTCATAATGGGACAGGGTCAGAGCAAGTCACACTCCCATATGAAGTCAAACAGCCAGAAATTCAGCAACCTTCTGAAAGGACACTAACACTAAGTTAAGTAATTAAGAGTTTGGCAGATCTCTGGGTTCAGGTTGGCCATGGTTTTCGAAACTGATTGCTTCATTTCTTTCTTATCCTATTTTTGCAGCCGCAGGCCCACAATGGGACAGGACCATACCATGGCACAGTACTCTCCTGAGCCACACAGCCAGAGAATCACAGCCTTTTGAAAGGACACTGATATTAAGTCATCAAAAGTCTGGTAGAGCCTTGGGCACAGGTTGACCATGGTTCTCCAGAATGGTTGCTTCATTTCTTTCTTATCCTGCTTTTTTGCAGCCATAGACTCATACAGAGACAGGACTATACCATGGCACACTCTCATAATAGGCCACTGAGCTAGAGATTTCCTACCTTCCCCAAGGACACTGACACAAAGTTAAGTCAGCAAGAGTCTGGCAGATCCCTGGGCACACGTTGACCATTTTGTGCCAGTGTTGTTGCTTCATTTCTTTCTGATTCTGCTTTTAGCAGCCACAGACTCACAATGGGACAGGACCAGACCTGGGGACACTCCTATCCTGAGCTGCAAATCCAGCAATTCACGACCTTCTGAATGGACCCTGATACTAAGTTAAGTAATCAAGAGTCTGCCAGATCTCTGGGTTCAGGTTGACTATGGTTCACCAGAGTGGTTGCTTCATTTCTTTCTTATCGTGCTTTTTGCAGTGTCAGACTCACAATGGGACAGGACTGGACCATGGTGCACTCTTACCCCTTCCATCCAGAACCATTCAGCGAGAGGACAGGGAAGGATTCACAGCCCCAGTCTGCACCTTGCTATGGTCTCCAAGGCGTAGCCAAGGGCAGCTCCATGCTACTCTCTCTCTTTTGTCTGAATCTGACCTTGATATAAAATTTTTGGATTCATGAACCGTTGGCTGATTCTTCTGCTGTGGTCCCCTGCGGAAAACCTGTTTTTTTTTTGTTTATTGTCCTTATTACATTGCATTTCTAGAACTTTATATATGTGTAAAGATACATATATACTTTATGTATAGACATATAGAAAGCGTACCTGTGTCTTCCTTATGGGAAGGAAGTGGGGAGCCAATTAGAGGCTGCTCTGAGATCATGCGGATATGATGGTTTCAAGACATGGAAACCAGCCAATCACAGAGCAGTATGAAAACACACGGGGTGTGAGCCAAGAGCCATGTACTTGGGTCGGCAAGATGAGGCAGGAGGTAGACGTGGTACTCAAGCTCCACAAATTTCATTGTCTTACCTGCTTTCTCCTAGAAAACTTCAATTATCCATGAAATTCCCTATAGACTCACATAAAGATGCATATTTTTCCTATTTCAAATTTATTGCTTGAAATGTTATCATATAGTACATCAAACCCATGTCAGACTTTATTACTAAAGATTTTTTCCCAGTAATTCATTATAAAAAGCCCTCAGATTCTCAGAAAATCATAAATCTAAGTCAATGATGATAATACAATACTGGTATCTTAATAATATCATGGTAACTTCTCCAGGTCATGGTAGAACCTCAGTTTTACTAAAGTATATAAGCCAATTTTTAATGATTCAGGTGTCTCTGATATAGACTAGGTCAGGAGACGTGGTGCGGTGCCCTTTTTATTATTGTATAGTGGAAACTCATTTACTGTCTTTCTAGAATTCTTTCTATAATTTGAATCATTGAGATTGCTAATCAGATAACACAATGTAACTAATGTACGGAATTAAAATATTCTCTCTAGATGGGAATCAGAGCCCTAAACTCATTGGCAATTTAACATTTAAGGTGTTGTTTCCAGTCCTCCTACTTTGATTTTTTTGAGGCAGACCTTTCCCAGAGATGTCAATGCGTGTGAAGGAAGTGCATAAAAGCCACGTTTTGCAAAGCCAAGGGGGACATCCTCCTGTTTCTCGGAAAGTGTTGAAGAGATTCTGGTTTCACATAGGAAGAGTATTAGAAGAAGATCTGTTATGATAAATATTAGTCATGTTGCACCACATATCACTTGGAGTTGTTGAAGCAATGCCAGGCCAGGTGCAGTGTAGGGCTCAGTGGACCAGACTGGACTACACTAAATGGAAAGCTGCCTTGTCCCAGCCTGTCACCCAAGGACAAAAACAGAGCAAAGAAGAGAGTTTTGAATTCACTTTGAAACAAAGTTCTTCCTCAGGGTTGAAACCTGATTCAAATCCCATACAGCTCAGGGTTAAGGGACCTCTCATTACTGACCTGTGATGCATAAGATTCTAAAACCACTCAACTCAGATTTTGACTCAACTAAATTACTTTTTAAAAACCATGAAATCCGGTCACTTAATCACATTAGGAATGCCTGATCACTAAGTCTCAATTCTGGTATGGTCTGCAAAGCTGATGTTTTGCATTTCTGTGGTACCAACCTGGGGTTTCTCAGTCCTGTGTGACTTCTGCATGTCTTTTTGCTTACTGCCGATCAATATTTTCATATTTTACTATCTTACTTGTACTAAATGCCTCAAGAGGTGTGCAGGTCTTCACAGGCCATTGAATGTTTGTGAGTCAAATTATAAACACTGAAGTCTGGATTTTTTTTTCAAAACATTTCAGTGGACCAAATCTTTTATGATGTAGTGTATAGTACAAATGTCCATTTTGTTGGTTGTGTTAGAGACCCTGCATATGTTGCACTATGCATCTGCAAGAAGTATTGGTAAACCAGCACCAAACAGACCAAGCAGTCATTAGAGGTGAGATTCTTCTCATCTCTTATTTATATGTATGATGAAAAAGAAATACCTTCTGAAGTAGGCTGTCTTTTAGCCAGCGGAGAGAGACATGTGCCTTTAGGGATTGTTCATTTGACCTGCTTCAGACATTATTTTAGGATGAAACAAATCTTATCCTAGATGGGCTTTATTTCTCTACTGACTGTGAAGTGGGTCTTGGGCATAATTCGGCTGTAAGCATGGTCTTGGGCATAATTCGGCTATAAGCATGGAAGGCTGAAATTCAGTGAAGTGAATATCATCCCAGCAGACTGTGACTGATCTAAGGGAACTTATGTCACACATGTTTATGCCATCTTTAGTTATTCTATCTGTGTTTCTCTTAAAATGAAGCCTAACATTTTGTTTAGAACTAGAGCTGATTCTAATGAAAGCCACTGACCAATGTAAACCACTGAACTCCATTAAAAGAAGTGACTGCTCAGAATTTGCCACAATCATCCTACATATGCAGTCTTCAAGAAGTGGTGCAGAGTACCTGCTCCACTGGGGTCTCTCCCTGGACTGCAATGTGGATATCCTCTCCACTCTGGTGTCTCCATGGCACTATAGATATCCTCTCCACCACGGTCCCTCTCTGGGCTGCAGGGGAATCTCTGCTTTGACACCTTCTCTACCCCTTCTTCTCTGACCCTGGTCCTCGTACAGTTGTTTCTCACACCTTTTCCCTCACACCACCATGCAGTTTGAACACATTTCCCCAGAGGCGCGCCACTGTCTTGTCTAAGGGGCTGAACTGTGCCCTATGGTGGCTCTGTTGGAGCCAGTTGTAAATGACCTCTTCCCACAGCAGTTTCTGCAGCCACCCCCTGACCTGTTATTTAAAAACAATAATTACTTTACTGCTAGTCTCTCTGGTTGGGCTTTTTTTGTTTGTTTTGCTTTGTTTTGTTTTGTATTTTATTGTTGTTTTGTTTTTAAGGATGTAGCTAAAGAGAGGAAATCTACTTATTTAGCTGGTTCTGGCTGCTGCTCTCCAAACCAGTTGAAGTCTCAGGTGGGAGAGGTTCTTCCCTGAGCATGGAATAGGGGTGTCACACCAAATTAGCACAAGCTGAGGGGACCCTGGGAAGTTGTTTTCCCTCTTCAGGCAATATAGTGGTGATGGAGAGCTTAGAGAGAGGATGAGTATTAAGCATAGAGCTGGACCTCAGATGTGACATAAAGAAAGACATATTCTCTGTGGCTTTGGAAGATGATTGGCTGTGTCACTTGTTGCAAGTGAGGAAGGTGCTGAGCTGATAAAAGCCTGGAGAAAAGGATTTTATTGATGAGAGGTAAGAGTTGTTTATGTCTTCTCTATTCTTGTACTGCTCTATCTAGTCACTTCTGAGTTTTGGTATTGTAAAAGACATGTTGTAGTAAGGCCTGGCTTTTAAGACCTGAAGCCTTTCAGAGACTTTATATTTACAGAATGGTGAAGGACTGCTCTGTCTCAAAGCTTTGGTGGTGGTGACGTAGCTCCCCTTTGCAATAGTTCTTTCTGTTGCAGGTATTAGTTAATATGATCTTTGCAGGAGTTTTACCCAGAGCAGGAGGCACTTCAACAGAAAGCAGTTCAGGGATGGCAGGTCAGGATGGAGCAAAACCTTTGTTTTCTGATGTTCACAGCTTTGTAATGTGGTTGTGGTAACAGAGTGGTACTGACATGACAAACTAAAATTAGGGAACTCCTTGGTATGCTGTGTCACTCCTGAACTAATTTAGCTTTTGAAGAGAAGGCAAAGAGTCAGTACCGTGGTAACGCAGGGTGTCTCAGTGGAAATTAGATACCAGTCATTTTGCGTGCCTGGAAACACATGATTTGTTTTAGGACTTGCTGTGCTAGACAAGTACTGGTGTTGTCAAATGTGCCATACCTTAATGTGACACAGCTGAAGTTCCTGCACTCAGGAGGACATTCTCTATGTAGTACTGGGCATTCAGCAAGTGATCCAGAGCCAGGACAGACCTGGCTCCCCTGTGGGATTTCTCCCCAGCTGAGGAAGCAAATTGGCTCCAGCCAGTGAGGAGTCTGTTGTTTCCTTCCTCTATCTACACCTGTTGCACAAAGTCTCAAAAAATCTCAAATAGTTTTGCCTCCCTGGCCAAAGCATTTAAAATAACTTCTTCTCAGGATTGCATCAGTCTTAATAAAAAGGTTATTTTGAAAGTTGGAGTTCTTCCTATAATAATGTTCAAACCTAGGCACAGCCAGTGTTTTGCTCCAGAACATAGCACAAACAAGAGCACTCGATGTCCACCAGAGGAAATATTTTTTTCCATTCGAAGCAAACAAGTTTCCTTTAGCGACACTGTGCTACTTCCCTTTAGCAAGACTTTTTGTTTATTCCTAGCAAGAAAAAGGAGCTTGAGAATTGCAGAGAGTGTGTGTTGTTTCCAGGAAACCCTGTCTTGTGTCTCTTGAAGAACCACGTCCAAACAAAAGGTTTCCAGGACATGTGTCCAGTCTGCAGTTGGTATGGACTGGCAGCAACTTATAGGAAGTCCCTCAAAAAATAGCAATTGAATTATTTTCCTTTTTTTTTTTTTTTAGCCACCTGTCTGGCATAATATTAACAAAAAATTCTATGTACCTACACACACAGGTTATTGAGATAGCATATAGACCATGTACACTTGCGGTAACATCACCTTGAGAGACCCCTGAGCACGTGACTTATAGGACATCTTCGACTGGAACATATTTACTATGTCAGTTGAGCTCCCTTATAAAAGTGAGAGAATTCATGGGAGAGCTAGTGGATGACTTTAAGAACAGTATCTCTCTTCATTGTGTTAAAAACAGTTTATATTTGCTTCATAAGTTAAGCAACAGTTCAGATTATTTTCTTTCTGTACAGCTTTGGGTAGACTGATAAGGGGTAAGATTTTTTTTCAGAAGATAATAGGAAGATAGTTTCAATTGAAATTATATGAAATTTAGACATCTTAGTTTCTTTTGGAAAACTCACATATACAGCTTTTTTTTTCTTCTTCAAAAACCTTACTGTCATGGGACCATTTTTTTCCTGTCATTCAAGAAAGAAGAAAAAGGAGGTTGTCAGTACTTGGGAGGTCTACAGGAAGATTTTCTGCTTTGGGTGTTTTTTGCCATTAGGTGACACCTGTAGAAATTAGGGTAGAGAACTACAATGCTACTATTACTAACATCCTTTACTGTTGTCAGTGTGTCCCTATGAGCTTCGTCTGTGGGCACACCTAAGTCAAGATGATTTTAGTCTTAGTAGTGAACCAGCATGTAAAGAGTCACTAGGAAAGTTAGCTGGCAAAGTCAAAACTGGAAAATGTGGGTCTGCTTGAGTTGACATGACTGAAACTTCATCACAGAATAATTTTAAAATGAGCTCTCATTTTGTAGAGAAGGTAGGTTCCCATTTGTTTTTATTATCTTGCTGAATGACGTATGGTATTCAAGGACAGTTTGTCTTTTCTGTTTTGTTTTGGGTTTTTTTTGTAACTATAGGGGTTATACTACTGGTGTATTCTTTACAAAAGTGAAGCAGAAGTAGATTGACTAGCATGTCTAAATTGATCACAGAATAACCTGTGAATAAGACAAAAATGGTGGTAAGAGTCATTGAGGGAACTGCTTAGAAGATACAGCAAATAACCCAGTTATTGAAGCAACTGATAAATTTTTAAGTTGCTAAATCAGCGTATCTTTTAACCCAGTATAAATAAGAGCTTAGAGGATCTCAGAGTGCTGTATATAAATATATTGGGGGAGGAGAATAAAAAACTAAACTACTTTTGGTCAAAATATAGTCCTCAAATATGAAAAGGATTTTCTGATGTTTGTAATAGGAGGGGATACACCTGATGACCTCAAAGTTTCTTTTCAGGTTTGGGAATACCTGGTAAGTAACTGATCTGCTTTTGTCTTTAGACTTTGAAACTTTCCTAAGGCAAGGGCCTGGCTTTATATTCAAATGGGACCCCTCTATCAGTTCTTCATTGGAGTGAATATCAACACCATATGCATTTCAGTTGCCAGGATTAGTTCTGAATACAGTGAAAGTAGGTAGTAGCTTACAGCAGTTGCCAATCATGAGTTCAATAACAGCCATGGCACAAATGTTTACTTAACTTGTGCCAAAGCTATAAAAATCCAGTTAACCACCTTCCTTTTTCCACTGTTGGAAATGCCTTGGAATTGTAATGCTTCCTGAAAGGACAAGTTTCTGGCATCACTATATCCATCTGCTTCTCCACGTCCAAAACGGCAAGTCTGGTTCTCCAGGTTTCTGTCCTTGACTCTGTCTCAGCTTTGTCCCTTCTCTCTTGTTCTCCTTCCCTCCCTACTCTAACCCTTGTTAGACTCCGATCTTTTGTCTTTCGTGAAAATGCCAAACAATTTAGTTGCTGCCAAGAAGCTATGAGCCAATTCTGGCAAGGAAGATAAGCTTCAATTTGTATAGTGTGGCAGCCTGAAGCCTCCTGCAGTTTGATTTCAGTAGAAACACTTAATCTCAAGTACTTGTCAAGTGGCGAGTTCTACAGAATGGTCCTGATTCAGGCAACTGACTGGTAGTGCAGAAGTTGCCCAGTCTTAGGGGGCTGCATAAACAAAATTCCAGGCTTTCAAGATGTAGGGCGGCAACATTCAGCGTGATTTCTCTGTTCTCTAAATATGTCCCTGTAATAAGAAACCATAATGTCTGCTTTAGTTTGATGTTGTGGTGTGCAGCAACCATCACTGAGGCTGCGAGTAAGCTCCAGAGTATGTGTTTACTTTACTTGTAGTTAATATGTTCTTATTGATGTGCAGTTAACACATCCCATACACAAGCATGTCACGTATACACACACGTATCACATTCATATATAGTCAGAATAGATTTATTTACCAATTATCTTCTTTCAGATGGATTAGGGCATTTGTCTAACAAACTTGCAAAAATGCAACATGATAGGAAGACATGTTTTTAATAAGAAAATAAAATACAGCGCTGTTATGCCTGGGATTTTTTTACAATTAAACTGGAAACTGAAGTATTCAGATATGTTTACAATATGGAAATCCGAATGCCCTTTTTTAAAGGCTGTGGAGGGTCAAGTTCAAACTGTTTAACCACAATTTAAGGTATTGTGTAGATATCTCATTGCTTGAGCTCTACAGTTCAACTGAATTGAATTGTAGGCTCATACATTCTCTGTGACTTATTTAATTCTTTAGCACCCCAAATATGTGTTTGGTTTGGGTTATGCTCCCTGCTCCCCCCCTTCTTTTATTATGGCTTCATTTGATGCAGAGCTGATGTACTGATAAACTGATTATGTGCCTGTGCTGATATGGCATACGTGTCTTTTTCCTGCTTTAAAACAATGGCTCATAACTCTTCATTACAAAAAAAAGCTCAAAAAAGCTTGTAAAGAATTTAAAAGTGTGTGTTTGATCCCAAAATTTCAACAAACTATATGTCCATTTCTTTGATGTTGACAGCTTTTAAAAATTATTATTATTCTTTATCAGTTCAAAAATACAGTCTCTTCAAATATTTTTGGATGCTGGATATCTCAAAAAATTATTGATAAAACAAACATGGTATGAGTATCATTCTAGTCAATGCAAAACAAGAAAGTATGATAATTACTACCCAGCAGCTAAAATTAGTATATGATCTAGATGTGTATATTAAAAAAAAATAATCCCAAGAACCAGCCAGACATAATCAGTTGTATTATTTTAGTCTAGAAAAGTTAAAATAGAGGGGAGAATGTGATAGTCTTAAATATGAAAAACTTTGCACCAAAGAGGTTAGAAATAAATGGTTCATAGTGGATTAGGGAAAAGAAAATGAATAGACAGAAACAACAATATGAAAGATTTAATTTAGGAAACAGAAAGTGTTTTTAATGGTGAGGGAAATTGAGCACTGAAGTAGATTTCTTAGGGAACCTGTATTGTGTCCACCACTGAGGTTTTTTAAAAAAAAGGATAGATAAACATTGATCAGGAATGATTTAGGCAGAAGGAATTGCACCCAGGGACAGAAGGATCTTTGGGAGTTACATAATCATGTGTCTCTTCACTGAGGGCCTTGGAGGAGTCCAGGAATCATGAATATAGTGAACGATTGTTCCTAGTGATAGTCTTAGCAGTATAGTTCCAGTTTGTATTAATCTTGTCTTTACTTTGGAAGATCTCTGCAAAACTCTCTGACAAACAAAATTTCTGATATTTTATAAACACTTTGGAAAGGGAGTACTACAATTTGCACTAGAGACTAATTAGAACATTTTGGCCAAAAAGTTTGAAACGCTTATGCTCTTTTGTATATGTTTATAAAAGCTGTACTCATTCTTTCTGTAAGAATTCCAGTGATGAAACTCATCAAGCACTTCAAAAGCATTTTAGGTTTAATCTGAAGATTGTTGATGACAGTAGACATTTTTCTATTACTTCTTAATAGGCTTCATCTCAGACTTTTTGTCTGGTGTTCCTATAGTGTGTTCTATTTTCTTACCAGGAATAAATAGCCAGCATGACAAATACTGGTTTTGCCTTGGTCAGATGAAGTCTTTTCTAATTCTACAGTCAGCTGCATGTCCAACAGCATGTTCCTGGGTTGTGTTTAGAAAAAATATTTTATATCTGTTAGTCAGATCTGTCTGCCTTAGTGACTGCAAGAGACTCTGACTATTTATGTCTATTAAGAGAAATCATGGTACATCCTATAAAGAGACAAGCTGTATTATTGGAATACTGTCAACCACAGAGAAAAACATCTAAAACATTTATCCCATTTGTTTAAATGCATTTCGGACTGAATTTAATAATGATATTTTTACCCAGACATATTTCAGAGTACTCTCACCTCTGCCTGACAAAGACAAGTCTCTTTAGAAGCACAAGGATTTTTAGAAACTTGACTGCAATTGAACCTGTTAGCATCTGTTAGCTTGACACTCTAAGATGTCAAGATTAGGAGCTGCGAAGATGTATTTTTAAAGTTGCTACACTAATGGACTTATGAACATTTACTCTCTCCCTCCCTCACCCCTGCTTCTCCCATCCCATACTTTTTCCCCCAGACATGAGTGTCTTTTCCTTTCCTCCTTTCATCACTGCCCTCCGCCCCTCTAAAAACAAAACAAATAAAAAAAAAACCCAGTTATTTGCTGAATTTTGTAAACTAGGAACACCTGCTTTATCCGCATTATTAGAAAAAGGCAAAGTAAGAATTACAGTGGGATGGAATATCAGTGTCCAGACATAATGCCACTGTAACCCAGTGGTGCTTTGGCAGGGATATTGGAGAATTATGCAAATAATTATCAATGAAGAAGTTATAAGCATCATGAATTTGAGGGTAGATGGTCTTAGACTCTGTCTAGTACTTTTAATGCTCCTCTGCAGTCCAGTACAGTTGCTGTTATCTCTTTAGGTTACTCATTGGTATCTTTTCTGTGAAAAGCATGAAAATTGGATGAAGTTACATACTTCCAATTAGCAGTCTTACCCAAACCCACGCTTATCTCATATGCCCTGGATCTGATAGCGAGCAGGTGACTGATGATGCTTTGAAATTTGGATGGCTGTTCTTCTGCAAAATCCAGGGGTGTCTACAAGAGGAAAACTCCAAAGCAAAAACTGCCTGTTGGTTGCTGAGGGCACAGCCCTTAAGGACTGGTGGTCGCAGCTTGAAGACTGCAGAGCTCCTTCCTCAGGGAAACCTGATGGTGTACATGGCCAGAGCTCTGAATGTGTAATCTCCCTATGGCTTGCTCTTGAGTAACACTGAACACCTGTGCTCACTGTTAAATTCCAATTTCCAGTTTGAAACATATTGCAGGAGTTCAGCAGGTGATGACAGGATGGTACTCATGGTTTCAAAACAATTTCAAGGAGACACCTTCAGAGGTCAGTAATGCAGGGAAGAGGCAAGAAATAGAGGCTGAGAGTGAAAGTCAGTTTCGTTTAAAGGTTTGTGTTTCTGACAACAAAAGCAGTAAGGGGCTGGGACAAACCACTGGGAGGAGTGGCGGGTTCTTCACCTTTTCGAATATTAAGAGTCTGTATGCTTTCTTGGTGGCTTTTGGATAAATAGTTGGAACAACTATAGGAAGTGTTATAGAGGAGACTGGATTATGAGATCAGATAGTTTGTTCTGGCTTTAACTCCATTCATGTGTAATGACTGCTCAGAGACTCTCAAGTCTGCTCGTCTCATGCTTCTGATAAGCATCTAATGACTTTTTGTGAATTGCAATATTTTCTGTATTGTGCCAATGCATCAAATATAGATCCAGCCTCTTCTGCAACAGTCTCAAGAAGTGAGATGGGTGAGTAAGTGACAGTGTCTGGGCTTGAAGCAGCTGTGTGTCTCCTTTAGTCTACTTCCTGGAATCACAGAAAAACTGCTTTAGGTATTCTAAAATATTTCAAAGGTAATGTAGGAGTCAGGATTTCTCTCTTTATTGCAGAGGAGGAGGGTCTCGAAGTTTATATTTCAGTAAAAGCTATTCTTGCAGTTACAAGTGTATTCTTGATAGTTAATCTTAAATTTCCTTAACTGCAGACTGAACCAACTGATACTATTATTCTTTCTGCCATCCATTTATGGAGTTGCACTGTAAACTGTTACCTGCTCACTACATTTGTCTTTATTTGGGACAGAATGCACCTAGGTTGCTGCTTTTTTTTTTTTTTTTATTCCCCTCTATATCCTATTTTTCAAGGGGTTTTACTGGCATTCTTTTCCTAAATTTTTTGGTAATGTTTGAAGTCTAGGAAAAAGAATACCATTTGAACCATTGCTTAATGAGGAGCAGATGGTCAAATGATTTACCATTGTTGCAGTCACACTGAAGGTCAAGTCTTCCGAGAGTAATGGCAGCAAGAGTGAAATACACTTAAATAATCTTTGATACTTAACAGAAGTATATTCAGCTTCTAAATACTGGGAAGGCCGTACCTTAATATCTAGGATAGTGTGTGTCAAACAGAGCAGCCAGTTAGTTTGACAAAATTAGCTACCATATTAAATCACAGCCAGTTGTCTCCCTTCATAGGTTTCTGCTTAGCTTTATAACTTAGACATCCAGCTGTAACTGAATTTTTTTAATATTTTTTTTCACTGAAATCTACAATATGATGTACGATGCTTTTAAAACAGATGTTCCTTGAATGATTCAGTCAACTCCAGTTCTTGATATGAAATGGCTGAAATTACTGCTTGCTTTGTGGAAAATATTTCTGCAAAACCCAAGAAACAGTAGATGTTTCTGCTTGCAAATAATCTTGTCTCTTATAAAAGATGAAAAAAAGCTTTGGCACACTCAGTGTTGAGCTTTTACATTTATTTTATTTATTTTATTTTTATTTTATTTTTGCTTTTTTCAAATTCTTTTCACTGTTTTTGGCAGCTGGCAAAGATTCACTAGAGCTGTTTAGCAGCAATGTAATGTAGTCACAGCAACTGGGCAACTACTGCAAAGGACCAGTTCCCAATATTCATGTATATTCATTTCATGTCCCTTTGCGAGGACATTTGCAGAAACAGTGACTCGTGGTTTTACTTGGAGGCGGAGGCGAAGAGCAGCGTGAAGTTGCGGTGTCCTGCACATAGACCAAAAGGGGCCTCTGAAGACCTGGTCTCTTCTCTCAGGTGTCCTGGCTGCACAGTGAGGAAAAATGTGCTCTCCACAGGTTTGATGACACTGTTCTGTGAACCAGAAAGCACAACCTATCCTCTTTTATCCCATTTTGATTATATAGGCTTTAGTATAACCCCATCTTGTTTCTCTCTTTCTCTGAGATAAATCTCATCCTTTCTTCTTCTTTTCTGTTTCTGGGGCTTTTGATCTATTTAGTGTTCTTGTATTTTGCTTTTTCTTCCTCATGGAAACTGAGAGATATCAGCAGGACAGATGCATCTTTCTACCCCACTGGTATCTGCCGTGCCAATACAGATAGTGCATGCAGGGGCTTTTGAAGTGATGCTTTTTTGTCTTTATTTTATAACATAGGCAGGTTTGTTTTGTTTCTGCATAACTCAGGCTGTACCATAAAATTACAGGAGTTTTGAGAAGTTAAACATCCAGTTACTTCTGATGAGTGCCTGGAATGAGTTGCACTCAAGTAGTTCGGGAACCAAGAAGCTCTTAATTTGCTATTCAGAGTAGATTACTTGACATGATTTTACAAAGAACTTTGAGTTCTTACAGGACCACTGCAAAAAAAATAAAGAAAAGCTAAGGGATAATTCATGAACTGAAAGCTGAAGGGAGAATACCATGTGTAATATATTAATGTCTGTGCAATTTTCCTATTCATGTGTTCTGTTATGTAAGTGTTTTGTTACTTTGCTACAGTGATACAGCCAAGCTAGAATAGCAGTAGCAGGAAACCTACAGATGCTTCTGTTCTGTATAGGTCTGCCAAGCTCACCAAATTGTATGTCAGCTACAGGCAGCAAAAGATCACTAAATTATTTTGTAGTATTTTTCCAAATGGCTCAGAAAGAGGCTGCTAATATTTTGCAGGCCCTGTAGAGAATTCATCTCTGTAGTCTAGGTAGCTTCTCTGGTACTACAAAGAGTCCCAACAGTGCACAGAGCAGACAGCATCCCCTTATTTCCTGTTGCTGTCACTTGCTGCAGAGTAGAGGTGCTGACAGGTTACTGTAGAGAGAAGAGAGTTGCTGGTAAGCCTATCTAATTTTCAGTTTCCCTATACTAGCATGGCTGGGTGTCCTGAACCTTTTTGTATATTGTAAATAATTCCTGTCAGTCTCACAGATGGGCTAGATTGTAAAGGCCCATCAAAGGATGAGATGTAGCTGAAGCAGAAATAACTGTAGTTGCGAAAGGAGGTTTCAGTGTGTATGGCTGGATATGGGGTGCTGTGACCTGGAGGCTGTTTTTTCACTTGCTGTTGATAAATATGCCTGCTGAGGTCACTGAGGGCACAAATATGTATTAACACAAAGAGAGGGCAGGAGACCAAAACTCTTTTTTCCTCTGGAGAAAGCAGGGATGTATTCCACCTTTATCTCTGCAGAGGATTCAATTTTCTCGCTGCACGCTGCCATAACTGCTGAGGGCACACACATTCCCCTCGCTGCACTCTTGGACTGCATAACCTCTCTGAGCTTCATGTTTGCACTAGAGAGATTTTTCTCCCTAGTGGCTAAGGCTCAGGTTATGGAGTTTTAGCACCAGCTTCACCAGCTAAGTCTACCAGGCATCCTGTGATGAGCTAAACTCTTCTGATTCTGCCAAAGTGTGCCTCCCTCAGTCCATGCCCGTTGCTTGGCAAACAGACAGCAGATGCCTCTTACAAGGTGCTGTTGTGATGGGTCACTGCTATTAACATTTGCTTCTCTGCCCCATCTTTGACCTTATGATACTGTGTATTTTTAAGACTCTAATCATGTCAAAATACTGATGTCATTGCAGGGCAAAACAGTGGAAAAATTAGGGTGAGAGTGAAAGCTTTTCTTCCAGTATAAATATCTGAAATAACAACACGGACACTCCCAAGTCTTGACAACGCATTTCTCTTTGTATGTGTGTTTCCTTTTCTTTTTAATAAAATGTGCTCTGTTCCCAGATTCCCACTTCTGTCATGGAAGTGTTAGATTTCGATGAGCTACATATTAACCTCTTGAAAGATTAGTGATCCTCTAACACAGATTTTAATGGCTCATTAGTGTAAAAGGAAGTGTTGCTAGACTGATGGGACATAAACATGATTCATATTCAAAAATAATATATTGCTCCAAGTTCACTTGCTGACTCCCTCTGGCCATAAGGGCAAAGTGCAGCCATTAAAAGACAGAAACCAAGAAAACACAGACAAGTGCTTCTGACCTGAGAGAGATGCAGGCGAACTCTCATCACTGAAGGAGGTCAGGTTGTTTCACAGATGTAAGCAGGTGCACCTCTATGGGGTTAAACAGAGCTATTCAGATTTACAGCAGCCAAGAATCTAGCCCCAAATGTTGTAATAGTTTGGTACGCAGTTGGGAGAACAGAAATTTACTGTCCATCATTTAGTTTTATTGAACATTTGAACCATCCACATGTTTTCTGATGTCTCCAGTTCACACTGAGACCTCAGAGGAAAAAAAACTTGGAAGTAATAAAACCAATGAGAACTAGTCTACAAATAAAATTAAAACCCATCTCTAACATTTCAACTGTTTGCTCTGTCTGTTTCTTCCGTTATTGGTTCATCCCCCATGTGTATCTGACTCAAAAGTCCCTTTGGCAGAAGGGACTATGGATGTAGCTGCTTTGAAGGCTGTTGCCTGTAACCACTGATGAGCTAATCATCACTGACTATTCACCAAGGGTTGGTATAAAACTGTTTGTTTGGCTTTGCTCTCTGCTGAGAGCTGTCCGAGTAACCTGTTTACATGTAATGCTTTTTCTGTCTCTTTTGTTAATTCTGTCACTGTTTCACTCCAGAACCCACCTTGTAATATTTTCTCTGGTACTTTGGAGGAGGTATTTATACATTCAGCACCTCCTTTGACCTTTTGAGGCAACTGGGGATAAAAAGATGCCAGGCAAGGCTCGCAAGGCTCAGCTATAAGTGCCTCTGAAGTGGGAATAGCCTCATGTTATCACTGTGATAGTGTGATGTACTGAAGAATGTTCCTATCTTGCTGGTACTTGGTAGCATTAATTTCATTATGGTAGTAAGTCATTCAGGAGTAATTAATTTTAATTTTGGATAGTCAATATGCTTCAGTTTAGAAATTACTGATTTGGGGGTTTACCTGCATTTGGGCCAGCGGCCTTGATTAAATCATTCTCCCCAGATTTCTTGTGCAGTGATTAATTCAGAAAGAGGAAAGAGTTTTCCCAAAATTGGTAAATATCTTAAAATGAAATAATTTTGTCCAGTCAATAATGTCAGATTATGATGAAGGCTGAACAATTCACTTTCTCTACCTCTCCCAGTGAAGTTACATATATGTACATACACTCTGTAATAGTTGAGTCAGTTGGTCTTTTTCTTGTGCCTATTTTATTTACGTTGAAAGAATTGCCCATTGAAAAATATTTCTAATTGGCCTTCCACTACAAATTTCAAGTATCCTATCTATAATTTTATTTCATGTTTCTTCCTCAAGGTGGATTATAGATGTAAACAATGAATTACTGATGGAGTACTGTGTGCAGGTCTGGAGCCCTTAATATAGGAAGGACATGGACCTGATGGAGTAGGTCCAGAGGAGGGCCACAAAAATTATCAAGGGGTTGGAGCACCTCTGCTACGAGGGCAAGCTGAGGGAGCTGGGGTTGTTCAGCCTGGAGAAGAGGAGGCTCCAGGGAGACCTAATAGCAGCCTTCCAGTACCTGAAGGGGGCCTACAGGAAGGCTGGGGAGAGCCTATTTACAAGGACCTGCAGTGACAGGATGAGGGGCAATGGGTTTAAACTGAAGAAAAGCAGATTTAGATTGGATATTAAGAATAAGTTCTTTACAATGAGGGTAGTTGACCACTGGAACAGGTTGCCCAAGGAGGTGGTTGAGGCCTCTTCCCTGGAAATATTCAAGGTGCTATTGGAACCTCAGTGGTACTTGATAAGGGTAGCTCAGGTAGCTGCCTGAAACTGAGATAAATCACAGTCCAAGGTGGTCAGTGTGTCTGTCTCCCCAGTTTCATAAGGAATACTGACAGGTCTTGGTTTTGTGCTCTGATGTGGAAAAAGGTGTTTTAACTAGTCATGTGAGCAACAAATGGTAAATCTACAAAGGATCAAGAGGAAATGGGCACAAACTTGTACATAAGAAGTTCCATCTAAACATGAGGAGGAACTTCTTCCCTTTGAGGGTGGCAGAGCACTGAAACAGGCTGCCCAGAGAGGTGTTGGAGTCTCCGTCCCTGGAGACATTCAAAACTCGCCTGGACATATTCCTGTGCAACCTGTTCTAGGAGGACCTGCTTTGGCAGGGGGGTTGGACTACATAATCTCCAGAGGTCTCTTCCAACCCTGTATCATTTTGTGATAGGGAGAGAATTGGCTAGGTCTGACTTTTCTTAAATGAGGGATCGGCTTTCAGTTACTTCAGGAGATACCCAGAAGTAAGAATAATGATAGTCTATTGGAATATTCTTATAATTTCAAATAGTTATTCTTTTAGTATCATTGCATAGTGGTTTTTTAATAGTTGCCATTAACAATTTAATATGCATGCTGTGTCTGATGTATCTGTTCCTGAAAAATATCCTGTTCTTGGAATAGCTTAATTATCTACTTCCGTTTCTCCTTCTTTCTATCTTAGGCTTTGTTATCAATCCATGTACACTTTTTTTAAAAAATAAAAACGAAACCACCACCAACAAAGCAGTGCATATGGGTTTTGGAGTCTGCTGATCGTTGTCTGGAGACATAACAAATAAAGGTGGTTTACAAATGGAATTTCCAAATATATTAACATAATGATGGCATTGTGCCTACATTTATTTCCTGAACAGTTGTGTTCCCTCCCAAGTGTGAATTGTGCAGATAAAGAGAGCTTATCATAGATAGCTGAAATTAAATTTTTCTCTAAGAAGTTCAGACTCAGCTAAGAAAATGTAGTTCTAAATAGAATGATGGAGCCACTGCTGCAATTGATTGCTGTGGTGTTAGTCTGGGAGACCAGGCTGACTGCACTGTGTAATTAATACATTGCAATGAATGCACTGGATGAGATCACTTAATAGGAGGAACTTGTTTGTGCTAACCATCATTATCAATACTGCATGCTTTTTCAATTTCAGATTGTGGTTAACTGATTTGACATTAAATTCCCCTTTACTTTTGCCCTGCATTGCAGAGATGAATTGTTTTGTGGCCAGAGATCAACAGAATATCGATCTACAAGTCAAATCTGTCTACCCATCTTTTACATACCTTTTTGGTTACTGCATGGCAGAGTAAATTAAACCAATCTGCTACTGTAAGCTTCTATTTCAGTATAAATCTCTCCTTTTATCTTAAGCTCTTTATCACGATTTTAGCAGTGAATTCTGCTCACTCAGGTATACATCTCCATTCAGATTCACCAGGTCTAGGATCCTTCATGCCAGACAGTATTTGCTTCAGTAGGATCAGAATAATTTAGGAGCTTTGAAAATGCTGCTGTCATTTATTCTAGAAGTCAGCTGTCTTAGAGGGACCAGGAAAGGCCAAAGTAGTTTGCATTTATTGGCAAACTATCGCTTGTGTTAGTACTGACTTTTAATTTCACTGCAAAGATGAGAAAATAAACATTGTTTTAGAAACTTTAGTGAAATGACATTGCTGAAGTTTTATTTTATTTAGAAAAGAATAAACCAAAAGTTAATACTGGTATTCCATATTCATCAAAAAAAAAAAAAGCTAATGTTTTAAAAGAGCTGGAACAATGAAAGGCTGTAAATAATATCTTCAAAATGGTCTGGGGACAAAGCTGGTCTCATATATGCATATATTTACCTCATTGAAATATGCCGTTTCAAAAACACAGGAACAAGGTGCTAGCCTAAAAAGCTATCCAAGAGTAGCCATCTCACAAATAATACAAAATCTGTCTTTCAGTCGGAAAAACAACAGATCCAAGCATGGATCCAGAAAGATCCAGTCTGCGTGTCTCGTGCTTTGCCAAGGAGGTTTGGGAACCTGGCCCTGCCTCTGCTTAGAGAACTTGTAATAAGATCCATAGGAGGATTTTGCCAATGCCCAACATTGCCAGGCGGAATCAGTACAATTCTCAGACTTGTGCACACATATTCTTTTGCAATTACTACAAGAAGGGCTGGGAAATAAAAACAAACATTCTGTGGAGAAGTCTGTAGTCTTAATGATGGGAAAAGTACAAATTTGGTGAATAAATAAATACACCACCCATCTAGAAAGAGAAGAAGAGGCAAAATGGAGACAGATTCTGCTGTACCATGCATATAATGTAGAGTGGAAGGGAATGAAACACCAATGCCCATTGATTTTCATAGAATTGTATCTGACTTGCACTTCCAGAAAGTGAGTTTCAACCCCATTTGTTCATGAAATAGAAAAAATTGAACGAAACAGAGATGACTAGGTTATTTAGAAGTATATTGGTTAAAGCTGTCGGAACCCTCTAAAGTTTCTAAACTCTGAGGCACGAGGTCTATTTTAAGAGTTAAGCCAATTCTTGCATATCAAAGTGAGCTGTGATATTGCAGGTTCCCCTCACTATTTTATAAGCTTTTTCTGGATATGGTTTTAGACCGGTATGCTGGTGCATGAACAATTTTATATAAAAAAAGTTTGATGGAGGGTTATTGGTTTTGCTCAGGATGGATGGCCATAAATCACCTTAACCAGTCTTTGCAGATGTTACCTCAATTAATTTGCATTAGAATTGTAAAGAATAGTTTAATAGTTTTGCTGCTGATTTTGATTGCAGAGGTGATTAATGAAAAAATATATTTTGTAATGCAAATTACAGAGGAAAATGCTGGATTTTATAATGGTTTGGGAGATCTACATTTCCATAACTCTGCATTAACTTTGAAAAACCATTTGGTTTGGATATATGCTTTCAGAGAAGTTGGTCAAAAATTTCCACTGGTAGTGGTAGCCTAGAGTTAATAAAAGAGCTAATCAGCAAAAAAATTTTGACCAATGTTTGAATATAGTAACCATTGAAGTTTATTAAAGGTTTTATAAATCTTGACCAATGATTATTTTTATTTCCTTTCTAGTAGTGATTGTGCCTTGAGGAGAAGGGACATTGAATAATTACTCTGCCTCTTTTAAATATGTCAAGCATCAGTAGCTGTCTGTCCCCTTGCCCTACATCAAGGTTGTCTTCTAGGCGGAAGAGAGAGGTTTTATTCTCTGATAAAAGAAGAAAAGATTTTGAGTTCTTTAGTGTACTCTTGTAATGGACAAAAAATTTTAAATTTCCCATATTATCAAGCCTTGCGATTTTTATATATATTATTACTTTTTTTATTTTAATCATCACAAGGTTTAGTATTCTCTTTGGAGCCTGAGCTCTGAGCATCAGGGACTTACATGAAAATCCTGGCTTGTACCAAAGGAAGTTTTACCTTGGGAGGGAGGGGGATTACAGTGTGATCCCTAACAGCTACATGGAGCTCAAAAAGCAATTTAAAGCAACTTCTTCACTATGATTTCATGATATTCTATCACAAGGGAGGAGGAACAGAAAGCAGAGTCAAGCTTGATCATTTAAGAATAAATGCTGACTTTGAACATGTTCAGTCAGAAAATAACAGTTCTTTCTACTCTCTCCGCCTTCTCTGTGGGATCTGTCTGGTGGACAGCAAAGACATCTTCTAGAGAAGGCAAAAATAACACCATAGGAAAAGGCTAGGCTTGAGGTCTGAAATTATCACTTGCATCAGAGAAGCTTACCCTGGAAGGAAATGGGTAACATGAGATCCTCCAACACCAGAAAGGCCATCTCCCACTTTCTGGAGGATGAGGAAGGAGGGCGCTAACCAAAACAGACAGATCTATGCTGACTATGACTAGTTGTACTTTAAGATAGTTTCTTCTATAAAAAGTCAATTTGTGCGTGTAAAATGGTTACAGTAATGTTATACCTCACCAGGATAAACAAGTGCTACTTCTAGTAACTTTTTTTTCCTGCAAAACTGTAGGCAGAAGAAACGAGCACTATGTCACGTCAGTGACATTTTTATAATCATTAACGTTTCAACTTGAAATTCTCAATAGCTGCAGAGAGGCTCAGTCACTGAAATGAATGTGTCCGCAATACTGATTAGAAACTGAAAGGATTAGCTTGATGTCTCTGATGTTATTGCTTGCTGAAATGAAAAGGAAAAAATGTTCAAAGGCCCAGACATAATGTACCTGACTTCCCCAGACCTATCAAAGGGTTAGCATCAATAACCAAGTAATGGCTGCTTTATAGTTTGAATCTTCTGACCTGATGTTTTCAAAAGGCTAATAAAAAGCTACAGTGCCGAGAGGAAATATTAGGTTGGAATGATCGTAAAAATAAAATAGTAATGATAAAGCAATTTGTGTTGGTCTAAGAGTGGAAGTTAAATCTGTAACTAT
The DNA here is from genome assembly GCA_013400055.1 of Nycticryphes semicollaris. Classification (NCBI taxonomy): domain Eukaryota; kingdom Metazoa; phylum Chordata; class Aves; order Charadriiformes; family Rostratulidae; genus Nycticryphes; species Nycticryphes semicollaris. The sequence goes on from VXBJ01001064.1 coordinate 555,110, forward strand.
GCCAGTCTTGAAGAACAACTAAAAAAAAAAAAAGTTGCAAGTTTGCATGCACATAGCTAAGCATGCTACAAAGCGAAGATTATATAGGAATGGATTTTTAAAAAAATGTTATTGTTAAATGTGCTTTTCTTGGGAAATATCTCCTTTCACTCCATGAGAGGGCCTTAACCAATATCAAAGTCTAGCCTGTTTGAAACAGGTATTTTAAAGGTGCTGACCATTGTCCTTTTTCATGCAAATCATAGTTCTCGTACCGATGTTACATTCAACTTCACGTAGGCTATATCTTAGGCTTTACTACTGCAAATACTTGTTCAGCTATTTAATTTTTATGTATGCATCAATTGTCATGGAATTGGAGCTAGAATTTAGAAAATAATCCATTCACAAAGTGGAGAGTTTGGGCCTGTAAGAATGATAGCTCATTCACTGGAGTCACTGGAATCAGTGGAATTATATGCCTTAAAACCACCTTGTGTATGGTGATATACTGCTATATAACCACTGGCTATAGCAGCTTTAAGAACAGCATTGTTAAAATTAACTTGGTTAATTGGTTATACTGCAGCTTAAATAATTGGTATTTTCTACCTTTAATTTTTGGGCAATACATACAAGTCCGAGAACATCTGATGGAAAGGGATTTTCTCTCTCAGATGTAATAAAGACTTTCCTTCCCTTTTTGTCTGAAGCTTGAAAAATCTTTCCATCTAGAAAACAGAGCACAGACAAACAGTTGGTTACATTATGCACTCTTCTCTGAAATGGAGCTTCTGCAGCTCTGTCAGATAATACAATCGGCACCTCTGGAGCTTGTACTTAGCCTTTCAGATTATAAAAGATCATATTTGGATTCCCTTGGATCTCACTAGGCTCAGAGAAGCTGTACCAGGAGTTGAATGATCAGATACAATTTTTTCAGCTATAACAATGTGGGTTGTAAAGACTGTGGTGTCCCTGAGTTATTATCCCTCCTTCTATGCTCAGAAGCCAGGATGCATACTGTCTGCTGTATCCTTTTTCCTCACGTATCTGGGATGACATCTGAAAGACTTATTTTTCCTTTCATAAATGTAGTTCATGGGATAATCAAGTGCACTTACTCAGGCAGTAGTCTGATAGGGCAAATAATGTGGAGAAGAGTAACGGGAAGAGAGCTACTTTAACCTTTCCCTTCGCAAAGTTAATTGTTTCCCCTCTTCTTGGATAATTTTCTTATATGTATAGGTCACATTTATCTAAATGTGTAATTTTGTGCCTATTATGGTGGAACTGTGAAGTGATACATGCATTTTGAGGGCCAGCACTGGTGGTGCAGCCAAGTGTCTTCAGCTTGTCCAAGTTCTATACCATATTTCTAGATGGCTTCTCTCAAGTACTGCTGGGAGTTATGCTTTCAATTTTCCCTGTAGGTGTAGGTTTACTTTTCTGTTATGTTAGTTGCTCTTTTCTCCATCTTTTCTCTACCTTGTAATATCAATGTATCAGCGAAACTTTAGTTAGATTTATATACTTCATAGAGACAGAGACTTTGTATGCCATTTTTTCTGGATTCATAGAAGAAATAAAACCCCTCAGTTGTAATGAAAGATTACAGAACACAAGTGTTCTTTCTTAAGGTTGTGCCATGTGTGATTTAGTCATACCTCATATGTGTTACATATATTGCAGGGTCTTTACCTGCCTTTTATCAGCTCTAATAAATAGACAAGGTCCCCCATTATCTGGTAATGAAGGCCATCCTGTATTGAATGACAAAAAATATCAGTATCCTGGTTTAAGCAACACAGAATTAATTTAATAGAATCATAGAATGGTTAGAGTTGGAAGGGACCTTAAAGATCAAGTTCCAACCCCTCTGCCATGGGCAGGGACACCTCCCACTAGACCAGGCTGCTCAAAGACCCATCCAGTCTTGCCTTAAACACTTCCAGGGATGGGTCATCCACAACTTCTCTGGGCAACCTGTTCCTCCAGTGCCTCACTGCCCTCACAGGAAAGAATTTCTTTCTAGAATTTCTCTTTCAGTAATTTTACTTTTTGGTAAGTTATCTTCTAATGCTTGGGAAAACTCTAGTGTCTGAATTTGTGAAAATATTTACTTTATAGCCAGGCATGGTATGTGGGTTTCAAGGTCTCAGTGTTTTTGAGTTAGCCAGATGCAGGGATGAGGAGGAGCAAGACCTGGGTGCTTGACCCAGGCTGGCCAACAGGATTATTTTCATACCATGAACATCACATTGCATATAAATCAGAAAGTTTGCTGAGGAGCTCTCTCTTTTCTTTCATGGCTGTTATCCTGATAAAGTTTTGTCCCATTGCTGGACACCTGAGCCCTCCCCTTCCTCCCAAAGCCACAGTGTTTGCAGTGTCTGACATTTTGCTGTCTGCTGCAGGGAGTACACAGATTCTTACTGATAGAATGAGGTGAGTATAGTCCTTGTATATTTTGTACTGGTATCAGGATCAATACAGGTTCTTCAGTGTTACTAATGTTAATTATTTAGTCTTATTCTATTAAATCTGTTTGTATTTCAACCCTTGGGTTTCCTTGTTTTTCCCTGGTTTCCCTTCCTCGGAGGGGAAGGATCACTCGGTGATAGAATAATTGTCTAAGTCGCAATAAAAGGTCGCGGGTTCCTTAAGACCTAACACTCAGGCATCAAACCTGGTGAAAACATTGGAGAGTCTTCTATAAGAATCACAAGTTCTGTTGCAATGGCCTGAATTTCTGGTTTGATTTGAATTCAGTGAATTTACAGCTAATCATTGTGGCACAGCATATAAAATTAAAACTGTGTAAGATGGTCATTGTAAAGTATTTAAAAATACTTTTTCCCAAATGTTTATTGTTCAGCTTAAAACTCTCTGAATAAAACCTTCCCTTAAGTTTTTTTTTTTTTTTCCCCTCCAAGGATTAGATTATGACTTCAATGCCCCCACTCCACCCCATGCAGAGAATTTGAAAATTGCTGTTGGATGAGCTATGTGCTTCTGGCACGAAAAAATTGGGTCAGGTATGTTAATATGAACGGGCAGAAAGGCGTGCTGAGAAGCTCTATCAGAGCTATAAGACCAGTGGTATTTTTCAGTCATGCTGTGACACCCACAAGGGGATTGTTTCTCCAGCAGTTCAGCTAAGCACAGCTGAACTCGCCTCCAGTACCTCAATCATATCTTTTTTGAAAATATGTACCCACACCCCCAAAAAAATGAAAAACATGATAAAGCTGTAACAAACTATTTAAAACTGAAAGCTCAAAGGCTATGTATTCATCTGTCAAAAATCTGTGGTTTTCACAGTCATTGCTCACATGATTTGCTTCACTGTGAAATTGTAATAGAGAAAAGACTCAGTTGGTTTTTACACAGGTTGACATTTTAACCAAATTTGAACTTGTCTAGCTGTGGCATCGGAAAGACTGTTTTACTTTGCTAAGAATTTGGAGAAAGCATTTCCTAAATAGTTTGTCAGGAAAAAAAAAAAAGTTCAAACAGTTCTTCTCCCCTCTATTTTGAAAGCAAAGGTCAAAATTTCTTTCCCTTTTTTCTCTATGTGATCACTTAGGAGCTGGATGCTTCATAGTACCTGTTCCTCCTGCTGCCCTTGTGAGTTACTGTAGCACTGCTATTCCTGTGTTATTTTAGGTGAAGAGCTGATGTAAGATGACCTCAGTGTTGTACAGATCTCGAACTGTGGAATAACAAATACTTCCTGTAAGCTATCTGTTGGCTATTATTCCTTCTACCTACATGATGGCCATTTCTGATGTTCTGGTGTGAAAGTATTATCAGTAATAGAGTGTTACAAGTAGTTGTGCGAGTACAGGAAACTAAAGAGTCTTGGCTTCATGCAGGTTTGTATCCAATGGCTGAATGAGTTTCCTGTCTAAGAAAATGTGAGATCCAAGTGAAGCTTTCCCATGGTTAGTACACTGGGGAAAAGAGGAAGGAGATGGAGGATTTTCATCCCCTTTAGGTTCTCCATCTTTTGTCACATCATTAGCTCATGCAGCACTATAGTGTTTACTTGGGCTGTTCATAGGCTCTCTCTTCTTCATCATCTTCATCCTTTGCTTGGTCTGCTTGATCACTGCAACAAGTGTTTTATATACAGATATTTTAAGATGTCTGCCTTTCCATGAAATATAGTTGAAACTAGTCAGTGAACTGAACAACTATTGGGATGAAAAGGTAGAAACACACAAATACAGACAATGTGATTGCACAAGTGTTGATTCCCCAGAGGGCCTTACCTGCCATGGTAGTCAGTGTTACAGCACTGAGGATGTGGTGGCCTGGGTTCAAGAATGCAATCCATACAAAGCTGAAGTACAGTGAGTGGGGTGAGGGGGATGCCAAACAATGGGCCTTGCAACAGTAGATAGACTAAGCAGGGAATGGCTGAACAAGCAAACAGGGAGTGACAAAGAGGAGGCTGCATCCAATACATCACCTTTCTCCTAGATTTCCATGCCACTACACCCAGGACCATGAGTATTAAAAGTCTTCTTCACATAGTAGGGGAGAAAAAGTTTCTGCCTGCGTTTAGTAGAAGTGCTTTGCAGTTAGAGTGTTCTCTGGCTATCAGCTTGTAGGCTCAATTCCTGCATTTCCTGGATGGAATCAAATCTCCTACTTCGCAGCAGAGGGTCAAGCTAAAGCATTGTGCTGAGGTGGGGAGAATCCTAGGCTAACTTTGGAACCAGATACGTACATCATTCAGCTGGGAAGCTGTCTCTTACACTCTAAGCAAATGATCTGTGAGCTTGGTTGCTGTCAGCTGTTGCCTGTCTTCAATAGCCGAATTTCAAGCAGTTTCAGAAAGCTTAGTTTCCTGATAAGCCATATAGAAATAAGCAATGTGTATAGGAGACATGGGAAAAGTTGTCAAGCTTTTTTTGCACATAAACCCTTAATGCCTGCACTTTGGACAACTTACTGCTTCTTTAGATTTCATGTTGCTTTTCTGCAAAACATTTTATCTAGTAAATGAAACTGAATGAAGAAAATTTTCTTAGTCTGTTTGAAGAACAAAAAGTATATTGGGCAAGTTTTCATGTCTAAGAAGAAGAAGTAGAAATCTAATTTGTCATTCATGAAATTGAACAGATTCCAAAGGAACCATATTGACAAAAGATTTTAAAACACTAGAGGTATTAGAAATCACACTGAAATTATTAAATTAGAGGAAACCATGTGTCTTTCAAGGGTGAAATTTCTGATAAAAATAAAAACTTTGTAAGTGTCTTGCCAGAGTGTTTACCACTCCCCTTCACTAATGCTATTTCTATTTGATGCTCCAGGACACTTTACTGTTCTTTTTGCTTTAGCTCTAGTGGTGAGAGAGTTTCTGGAGTGATGCGATTCCACTGAAAAGAGCATCTACAATTAGAAGAAATTGCAGCCAGCAGATCCCACTGCCCCTTAAAGTTAAAGCTTACATATGCAGCTGGGTATCTGTAATAGTGTCATTCATAAAGACGAAGCATTAAGAAATATTGTCCAAATTCACAGAATCAAAAGCAGAGTCAGGAGTACAATCCATGTCTCCTAGATCTAGCGGCCATTTACTAATTGTAGTGTGAGCCAAAATTCAGTATGTTACATACCAGGTTTAGTTAACCTATTCAGTAGTTATAGTTTAACATAAAATAGTTAGCATAAAATATTTTTGGCAGAACTCTATAAAGGACTATATAAGCCTTGGATACAACACAACAAATGTTTAGCGACCCCTAAGAATACATGAAATACTGTAGATGTTAAGCACAGACAGTATACACATTCAGTCTGTTACATACCTAATTAGTCAAGGAATTACTATCTGACTATTGGGATAGCAATTGAAATATTTTCATAATTCCGCTTTCAGACAGAAAAATAACATCAGTCTTGAAAATATTAAGAAAACATTTACTTTAGCTTCTTAGATTTGTAAAGTGTTGCTCCTGAAAAGCCAACACGTTTGCAAGATGATGAAAAACAACACCTTCATAGGATTTCCATGAAACCTAAACCTTTCAGATCTATAGAAGTAGTGTGGTGTGTCTTTGATGTGTGATCTTATAAAGACTATCTAAAGAGAAAAAAATTTGCTAGTTCAATCTAATCTTTGACATATTAATGTCCATTTTGATGGGGTTTGCTGAAAACAGTTGTTTACTAAGAACTGGGCTGAAACCATCAACTCATTTTTGAAATTTTGTATCCTGCTTTCAAGTGGTCATAACTTACTGATGTTCCTACCTTGGCTGCTTTTAAACTGGTCATTGAAAAACAAAAAGTTATTAGTCACCCAGCTATAAACTCCTAGGAAAGTCATGATGCCTCATGCTCTACTGCATGATAAATTAAGCCTGAATAATCCCTACCTTCAGCTTCATAAAAAGGCATGCAAGGAATCACAGCAGCAACTGAAGAACTGAAAGACTTAACAGTGAGGATGAGGATGGATCAACAGGGAAACAACAGAACATGTGTTATTTATCATGTGGTCTTGTGGTTTCAGCCAGTCGTGGTTTCACACTCCTAGCAGTATTTCAAAGTTTGGTAGAGTATTCAAGTATGAGTTCAGATCTCTTTAGCACATTGTAAACACAATTTAGATTGTTTCCATGTGGCTGTTACCACTTTGTATTTTCGAGTTACTGCTGTCATCTTTAAATTTCATCAGTCAAAGAATGAAAAGAAAAAAGGTGCTGGCACTGTGTCATGTGTGCTCGTAGTGCATGCAGGCCTTCTTGCAAACCTGGTGGTAAAAAAGTGTCTAAAACCAATCAGCAGTGAATCTTCTTTACAAGGCTGTTTTCTGCCATATCAAATCAACATCATGCATAAAATTGTTAGCAATGTTGTCTGTTGTATTTTTAGAGCCTTATGTATTTTTAATGAGGGGTTCGTTCCCTGAATAAATCTACACCTAAGTAATTGTGTGATTTCTGCAAATATGATCATGAGTCACTCTGATTAACGGTCTGTCTGAAAAAGTGGAAACTAGGCTTATAGTGGTGTCAGGGATGGGGAGAATAGGAATGGATATAATCAGGTTATCAGTTTCTCCTAAATATTTTTATGGGTTGACTGATCATTCAGAAAGCTAAGAGATTAATTTACCAGCGTAACCATCTTTTTAGCAAAAAAAGTCTTCCCCAACCCGCACACTTTTGCCTAAAAGAACCTTGTACAAAAACATTTTTCATTTCTTGTTGACAGCTATTCCAGGCCATCTTAGAACAGTGCATAGTAACTATATGCAATAAATAAGTAAATAAAATAAAATTTTATTTTTCCTCTGTAATCCTTCAGTAGCCAGGTTAACTGAGATTCAGAAATGATTCCTACTGTATATTACATTCATTTTTCATACTGAAGTACTTTTCCTGTGTAGATACCCATGTGTAATGCAGTCTGGAAGGATAGCATGGTGAGCTTTAATATCACCTGTATATGAGCTTTTACTAAGGGGGAGGCATATAAAAATAGGCCAGATTTAAAGTAATTTCCTTTCCATTTTGAAAACAAAGTGATAGCAGGTGATTCTTTGTGGGTTATTAGTAGTTGGATGATGAAATGTAGTATTCAGCAGTATGTAAAATAAGACTGGATTGGAAAGTGTGAAATTTTCAGTACTGAACGTGTACTATGAAGTGCTCAGAAATGGCACTTCATCTCTCAAGTGCTGAAGTAAATCTAGTGTAACTCCAATGAAATCGGCTGAGCAGAGTCGGAGTATTTAAAGAGAAAATTGGAACTATAACATTAGTGTAGAGTATTACACAGATTCAGAGCAACGGTTTACATCTCTGTTTTTCATATTCTATTGAGTCCGTAAAAAAACTGCCAGGGTTGTCAGATGGGGTTTGTACAGAGACAACAGGGAGAGAAGGCCTTAGTGTAGTGATTAAATTTAATATTTATTTTGTTCCTTATAAGTGATATATAGCATATAACCAGGATATGTAATCATTTAAAAACTGTGTGGTCTGAAGTTTTGCACTCTCCTTCTGTAGTTACTGCAAAGAGAGAAGGACATCCATGGGACAAATGATTCAGTGTCCCAGATACCTTCTGCTCAAACAGGATGAGCCACGTCCAGTAAGTTCTTGTGACTGTGTCTGCTTACTGGAAGTATCCCCATTTCTTGGGCCTAGTGCTTGCTCTGTCTCTCCTAGCACTGCATGAGGTGATAAACATGTGAAGGCTTTGCTCTTTGTCCTAGATTCATGATGAAGATTCCAAGAATGGCAGCTCATCTCAAGTCCTTGATGCAGCCTATCAGGATGCTAGGACCAGACAGTGGGCCACTGGGCCACTCAGCAGTTCAGCCTACATGAAACTGAAATTCCTGCCACTGAATGTCACCAGCATGTTGATAAGTAGCTTTTCTGAGGTGCTTGATGTTGTGCTGATGGGGAACATTAATCTCACTTTGCTTTAAATATCTAAAAGTTAAAAGTTCTTGCGTAGGTCCATGTATGCATCATGAGTCTGTATGTGTGATATAAGAGCAGTGAAATGTGATCTGTATTTGAGAAACTGTCTGTCATGGTTTGGGCTGGATTGGTCACTGAGACAAACAACCAGTGCTCTTCCCTACCTCTCTCTCCACTGAGAGGAGAGAGAGAAAGAGATTAATGAGTTTAGAAGGAACTAAGCTACTTTAATGAAAGTATTAATAAAAATACAAAAAGGAAATAATGAAATAGATACAGTATATACAAACCACGTCAAGCTTCTCACTTAGGAAGTGTTTAGGTACCTTTTTAAGGTTAGCTTTATCTGCCAAACAGTTAAGCTTGTGCTTATTGAAGTGAAGAAGGACTACATGATTAAGCTGCAAATAACAGTTTGTAATATTTCTCTACAATTTTTAGCTGCAGTAAACAACACCGCCACATCTTTGTGTCTCCAGAGAGTAATCCTGAAAGCATATTCTCCCTTGTTGCTTCAGAACTGTTAAATAACTATTCTTCTGTAATAAGACAAGACCTAAACTGTTTTCTCAAGCATCTCCAAATCAAGCAGTGCATAACAAGTTGATATAGAGGATTGATAATATGAACCTAATCTTCCTTTGCAGTCAGAGATGAAAATTTGAGGGTTTCACAGGAGTCTCTATGTGTTTGGGGACTTTCTTCAGATAAAATAAAATTATAGTAGTATGGTAGCGTCTGGACTCTAATGTTCTGGAGTATATGTGACCCCATATGGCTGTACATATGGCATGTTTGCCCATTTTCTGTTTCAGTGAATAAGTAGTTTAAACTGAATTCAGTCCAGAGATCAGAAATCAGGTCTGGTCCTGACTAGTGCCACAGGAGATGAGGTAAAAACTGCAATAGGCGGGCTGTGTGCCACTGCCAGTAACAAGGCCTTTGTTCAAGCACAATGCCAAGGCTGTCAATCTGTGCAATTTAGCATGGACCCCGTTATAGTCTGGGCTTGTGCTTACTAGAAATCTTCCAGACAGAGACCAGGAATCATCTTGGAGTTAGCATGGGCCAGGGATCATCTGTTAATAAGCAGATTGGCTGTGGCCACCCCATTTTTTTGAGTAAAGACTGAAACGTAATGCTGCATGTACACAATTTTCTATTTCATTAAGGCCTTCAGAAGGAAGTTTAATGTTGTGTGTGATAAGTGATGCAGCCACCAAAAGATAAGCTTCTGGGTCACCTTTTCTTGAATTAAGGTATCTAAATGCCACTCATGCCTGCGTTCTACATGCTGGACTGCATACTCTGCAGTTCTCCTTAGAGACCAATACTTAGTCCTTTATAAAGCCATTACTGCGATGTGTTTATAGGCATAACTGATGGCATCCTTGCTTTTCTGCATTTTATGTGGGATTGTACCAATAAAATAGACAACTGATATTGAAAAATGATCTGCATAAGGAGAAAAACTGTGTCTGTAATTATTTCCAAACACAAAATCTTGCACAAACGTTTAAGGTAGGTATTTTTGCAGCCTGGTCTCTCTATTGCATGATATGAACTACACTTAGTAGCTTGTTTGCTTGTAAAGATTATAAGATACTCAAACTTGTTAGAGTTATGTCTTATAAATTGTAATACAGAACATATTCTGTAAATAATTGCGCAACTTGGAACTGATATTAATAATTTACTCTTTTTACATCAAGAATGCTGTTTGCTAGAAAGTATTAGTTCATCCACGCAGCAGTATAGGACATTGATGTTTTAATTCACATCCATAGTATTATATCCAGTTAAATGAATACCATTGAGATGCTGAAAGAATAAAACACAATCTATCAAATAAACACTATCACATCCTAAAGGTACAATAGTAAATAGCTCACCAGTGCTCAAAAGTAGGATAGTTAACTGCAAAGCTGGAATGACATCTCTGAAATAAAATAGGCACTGTATTAACTTTGCAGAAGCTGATGCTGTTATTGATAACCCATCCTAAGGGATGATTTAATGGGATTTCTATAGCACATGAAAAAATAGTCTATTCCATATCCAGATGAAAGAAAGGATGGGGGAGAAGGAAAACACTAAACCAAGAAACATTTCTTGTATCAGCCTTCTTTTTAGATGGTTTCTTCATCTGTAATATCCAGGAACAGACGTGTCTGTATTCCTTTTATTTTGTAATTATTTCATTCTGACTGAGAAGATTCTCAACAGTATGAATTCAGGGGTCATAAGACTTGTTTTGTTCAAAGATCTTGATCCCAAAGACCAGAGATTTATAAACTTCTATTGACTTTTTTTTTCACATAAAGTTTAAGGTAGCCTGGCCAACTCTACCAAATCAACACTTACATCCTTTCTCTTGACTTCAGGTACCTAAAAACTATTGGTTTCAGTATAACCTAGTTTTGTAGGCCCTTTCTCTAAGCAAATGTCTTCAGAATAGAATTAACTCCACAGTTAATGTTTCCAATAATATATGTGTCTCAGAAGGTGATTTGCCCTCTCCTATTCCCTTCATCCACCACAGATTCTACCAGAAGTCTCTCAATTTATATACAAGCACCTTGTGGTTTTTAGTGTGCCCTAGTATACCAAGCAGACTTGGCTGCCAGTTGGGGATGCAGGTCTCCTGTATCTTTGTCGTATCTACAAGCCCGGTACAAATGGCTCTGTTATCTTAGGGTGTCTCAAATGACTGTAACTGTCTCCCTGTGGGTTACTGACTTGTGCCATGGATCTCAGCTGAATGTTTAGCTCATACTGCCTCAGCTGCCTGTCTTTTTCTGGTGCTGACTCTTGCCCAAACGGCCCTTGTTCACAGGCTCGTTGGCACTGTCCTAAGTAATATATGGAATATAAAAATATCCTTTCAGAAATAATTTGAATGTCAGCAAGGTATCATTCTTCCATACTCATAGCTAATGTATCTGGATAGCAGAGGGTATTTGGTCAGACAAATGATCTTGCTTAACCTTTCTTAATAATTGTGTTATTAACAAACTTGGTACAGAGAAAAGGAAATACTATTTTCTGATGGCATAAAGATGGTTATTATGCTGAATACCAAATGTTTGTGGATTGGAGTAATGGAAATTGGGAGAAATGTAATAAAACAAGGAGAAAGTACATCAGAAAAGTAGGACTAGAAAAGATTTTTAGTGGGGTGAGGGGGAAGATGTTGTCCACTGTCTCCTCTAAGAAAGATAGATCTTGACATATGCTTAGTTGACTCATTTTTAAACAACCTTCCCACTTCTTCCTTGCAGTTTATTTCAGTACATCACTGTTCTTACCAAGGGAAAAAATGTCTTTTAAATCCTCCTTGAATTTTTCTTGATAAAACTTCATCCCCATATCTTTCGTAATAGGTGTCATTAGTATGAAAGACAAATTATTCCCTTCTATGTTTTGCAGCAATCAGGTACCTCCTCAGTCTTCTCCTCTTTAGATCAAACTACTCAATTTTTTCAGACTTCATGATTTAAGACAGTTTTTCTGTCCTCCCTTCATTCTTGTCATTCTCCCTTGGACTTCCTTAATTTGAAATGTTTTGCTCAAAACTGGTCCCAGTGTTGCAGCTGCCTCAGTATGAAAGGATTGCTTCATGCCATGTGGATTGTTCTCCTTTCTGCGTGTCCTGGGGGGAGGATGCTGCTTTTTTCACAAGAGTGGTACTGTTGGTTCATTTCCAGCTGTCCTCTACTGTAACCTCAAACACTTCTCTAAAGATATTTTTCCTAACCAGTTGTGCTCTATTCTGTATTTAAGTGGATTATTCCTGCACAAGTGCAAAAGTTGGCGCTTATCCCTCTTTGAATTTCATTTATTATTTCTACTCCATTTGTCCAGTTTGTCAAAACCACTTCCAGTTCTTATCCTGTCCTCTGGTATACTTGCAGTCACCCCCACTTTTACATTTATTGCAAATTTTATAAGTATAGCTTCTGTTATGTAATTTATGTCATGAAGGAAAAAGTAAAGCAAACCCAGAAGGAGGTGAAAGTTAATATTAGACATCCTTCCATTTGGTTACTGGTAACTATTTTCAGGATATGGTTAAAATGAAAAAAGATTATGGTATTTTAGTCTAGATCATATGTGCATAACTGGATTGTGCAAGTATCATTTGAACTACCTGCAGTCAAAATGCTTAAAGAACAGATAGCTCATGTCTAAACTTGAATATCTGCTGTGCATTCTTGCCTGTAGAAGATAATTATCTTGATTTAATACAAAGTTTTCTTGACAAATACATAGTGGGCACTTTTCATCTCCTTTTCTATTTGTTTGCCAATAACTATATTCATTATTTATTACATAATTTGTCAGGATTTTAAGTTAAAGTGATCATTATATAGTTCATTGCCTCTTATTTTGTCCCTTATTTTAAAATCAGCACTGTATTCAGTCTTTCTTCCACATGCCTAATACTTCACTGCCTTCTCCCTTTGTGAGTTCTTAGAGATAATCATTAACAGTTTTGATATTGTTTCAGCCATTTCTATAGGTATTCTGGAACTGATTTTATCAAAACTGATGAATCTGGATTTAATACAAAGTTTTAGTAGAAGCTGGGTGCTGTTGGGGACAGGAGATCTGAGAAGAAGATACCAGGATGAGTTTCGATCCAGAAGCGAAAACACTACAAAAATGCAACTGTGCATGTAGAACATAGCAGAACAGGTTTGGTTCTGATGTTTGGTCAGAGACAGGGAAGTGTTAAAGCTGTGGCTGCCCTGTGCAATTCTCTTCATCCATAAGATCTTTGCAGCAAAGGGTTGCTGGAATGATTCAGGAAATGGATCATCTGACTAACAGGAGTTTGTGACTGTAGCTTATTTTTTAGCAAAATAAAGGCAGCAGGAGGACAGATTGTTGTTAATATTATCTATAACTGTAATAATTAAGACAGTTATAAGACAGTGCAGAGATTTTGTGTTTATAGGTCACTAAGTTTATAGCAAAAACTTCTGTTAAGACAACTGCTTTTGATTAGCCAGTGGTAGAAATGTATGGATTTGTCCATCTTGATTATTTGAACCTATAGTTTAGAAGAAACTGCATTGAAAACCCTGATTGAACAAGCACATTGTAGAAATTCCATCCCCAAACCATTAAAAAAATTAAAAAAGAAGAGAGAGAATAAGAGAGAGAGTATAATATCCTTTGAAGTCTGCTCTCCTTACATGCAGCAAGGATAATTAATATAAGTGATGTGCGGCACATTAATCTACATTATAAGACATGGGTGGCCGAGGAGAAGAGATCATGAATTGCTCTGTATTACATAAACTGCCAAGCAGATTAATGATTCTTGGAAAAATAATGATCAGAAACATGATAAAGATTTTTCTTTCCTATAAAGACAGATACAGACAGTTTAACCTGCTACAATAGCACTGCCAAACAGACAGGAACATCTGTTTGTGCTGGTTTGACAGGCAATGGTTTTAAAGACACCAGGTGCCAGGATTATGTACCACTAAGAGATCCGCTTTTTAAGCCCTCAAGTTCCATGCTGGCAAACATCCAGAGGGATCAAACTGAAAGATAAATTTCCTATGACATAAGTGGCGTGCATTCTTTTAAACTGAAAATGTGAGATGTTCCAGGATAGCTATGACAGCAAAGAATTCTCTTTCCCTAATTATGAACTAAAGTTTTCTATCCTGAGTAGCTCAACACTGCTCTTTAAAGCAACTTACCCTCACTATGATGAGACTTTTCATATTGCATTATTAAATCTGTGAATAAAGAAAAGCCTGTCGAAATTTAGGAAAGATGGGTGAATAGCTTAAATAGTCATTTAATTTTGTTCAGTATATCTTGACATAGTATTTTCCAAGAATAAGATTATATTCTTGCTAATCAGTTCAAGAACATGTAGGTATAGTCTTAGTTCATTTAACTCATTTGGGATCAGGAATTGAAATTCACGGTGTTTATGGGTAATGAGGTACACATAAACTCATAAATGAGTGAGGTCCTCATTGCAGAAGACCACAATTCCCAGTTTGCCAGTGTTGTGCCAGTTGCCCTCACATTCTTTTGCTGTGATGCAGCTGTGAGCTGTTCAACCAAATTCTCCCAGGAAGTAGTAGAGACTAGCGGTTTTGGTTGGGGGACAGCCCCTTTTTTCAGTCTGCCTCTGCTAAGAAGATGTCTAGAAGCACTGAACCTCTCTGCATCAGCAAGTTTTTCTCAAATTAACAGGTCTTCAATGGAGTTCTACATAATTGATTAAATAGCTAGGATAAATGATTTATGAGAAGAGATTAAAATAACTTCATACGTATTGCTTGGTTAAATTACAATTACTCTACCTTTAATAACGATCTACAAGTATTATTTGAGGAGCATATGTTCCTAGGAAGGAGATGAATTGCTTGCTGTTATCCAGGGACCTATAACTAGAAATACAGCTGCAAGAATGATACAAAACCAATCACTGAGATGACATTTAGGATCCCTTTACTCACTTAAAATTAAGATTCATGCAAAACCAATTTCCTTGACAAGCAAGTTCATAGAATATTCACATCAGAGTATTCCTATATCTGGAGAATACCTTTTGTCTGCCTACATAACTCTCCTTGTATTGGCAACAACTAAAAAGCAGCTTAAAAAAATCTTTAGATTGAAAACCACCCATTGTAGAGATGGAAGCAATAGCAAGTGGGAAGGCAGATACAAACTAACCAGCTATGAGTAGATGATATTCAAAGCAGTAATCAAAGAGCACTTAGGGAAGGGTTATCATCAAATGCTGGTATTAGCCCAAGGAAGCTCCATCTTTATCCAAGGACAGGGGGAAACACAGCCAGATAGACTAGTCCAGGAGGCAAAAACTATCATGCTCTGAATTGTTTTGTTTCTTCTGAGTGTTTCTTGGCCAGTGACATTCTCCCCAGGCTACAGTTAGACTTTATGAAGACCCTACTCTACTGTCAGAAATAGGCTGGTTAAAACGATTTGTCATGCAACTGTACAAAGACAGAGTTCTCTTTCAAATGCTGCATTCATGGGCTAACGTGTCCCCTAGAAACCTCTGTCAAGATTTCTTCAAATATGACTGCTGCTCAAATTTACCTTTTGTTTTTTCAGTTTTGTTTTTTGATTTTGTTGTGTTTGATATTTTTTGTTTGTTTGTTGATTCATTTTTGTTTTGTTTTTAAACTACATGGATTGATTCTATGTTTTTTTATAACTAATGCTTCTGTTAGAGTCTTAGGTGAGTGCATTGCAGGTTTTTTATGATCAAGTTTTACTGCTGAATTACAGGACAAATGAAAATGAATTATTTTTTTCCCCTTTTTCTTCTTTTTTCTTCTTCTAGTGGTGTCTGAGCTGTGAATGCATAGAGGTGGAGGGCTGCTGTGCAACTATAGAAGGTTCGTCTGGGTGGTAATGGACGTTTGGAAGTAGCACTGAGCTTTGTGCCCTGTGGACTTTCCAGGGTGGTTAGAGGAGGTCACAGGCCAAGCAGAGGACATCATAAAGATGAAGGAGAGAAGAGTCAGAGCACAGTCAGCCCTGTGATTCTTGCAAGAGTATATATTTGTCCTTTTACTTCCAGACTGTTTCTAATGACAGGCAACTTTTATTCACCTTTATGTCTTACCTTATTTGAAAGTGTTTAGACGTATATAGGTGTGTGCCTCCTGTCGAGAGATACACATATGTGCACCTCATCAGCAACATATGTTATAGGACAAGGATCCCTTTTCTAGTATTTCTGGTTCAGGACTGCTTCAGAAAGATTTAATCACTTGTTCTTCCTTAAGACATGTAACTGCTTTTCATAAATGGGCTGGAAGGATTAAAAAGAGGGTGAATTACCAGAGCCCTTTCCTATTAAAAAGCTTGCCATTTTATAGTGCACTGATCATTATTGCCAGACCCAGGGATAACAACTCAGAACCCTATTCAAATCTAATAGAATTAATAAAGATCCAAGATTTTGTATCCTTATGAGAAAGCTAGATTTTCACTGTTAATAGATTCCCTCTTTTTTTATAGGTAGAAACTGCAGTGTAAAATGCCAGAGGAGGGAAGATGCAGTTACTTTGATGCAGTTTCTTGAATTGTATATGCCCTCAATTTTACACTGAGATAAATAGCTAATATGAGTTTGAGTGTGTTTTACAGCGAGATGGGAAGTTTGCAGAGACATAACCATTGTCTTTTTTTAGACCTTTCTGACAGATGAAAGGAGCCTTAATAAGAATGCAGAATAAGAATTTATAACCACTTCAAAGCTCCTTTATACTGCCAAAGTGGCAATAAGTGGCGATTAGTGGCATTTGTGCAAATGGCAATCAGACCCATGTGGTTTTGAACTGTTTTTTGATGTGTGAAGAGCATCTTAGTAGAATTATGCATTGTGGAATGGCTTCTCATAACTACAACTTCATTAATTTTTGTACGGTTTACGGTTAAATAGGGAATAGCGGGGAGAGGGGAGTGTAATTGTAATTTTACCTAGTTTTCCAACTGGTGGTTGTGTGAAAGATGTGTCAGGGAGGAATTCAAATTATGTCCTTTGGTTTCAAAAAAAAAAAGAAAAAAAAGCAACCAACAACAAAATGGTTTGGGGGTAAAATATCAAACAGTACATTATTTGATTTCTGACCTGACCCGTCTCTGTGCAGCTTTGTCAACGTCATAAAACATGCTGTCCAAAAGAGTGGGTAAGGGGGCTGCTCCTAACATTTGCTTGTTTTCTCTGATCTGCTGTGGCTGATGTCTGCTTGCCGACACTTGCCTTGAAAGTTATTTAAGGCAGGGGGGTGATTTCATTGTTTTTTGAATGTAGTGAGAACTCAGTATTTCAGTGAGATTTTGATTCGATATAGCAAGTAAATATTGATGAGTACAGTATTTTGTTTACTAAAACAATGTCCATTATTGGTGATGTCCCAAATAGAATGAACACAAAGTATCGAGTTAATAATTGTTCTAGAAACAAAAGTCATTGTTTGGCTTATAAGGATTCAACTTGAAGGCTTGTTAGGCTACATGAGACTGAGGACACATTTGTTATTCTAGGGGAAAGGAGATATGAAGTTGTAATTACTGATGATTTATCTATTGCATTTCAATGTCCTATAGTCTCATCTGACTAAACCAGACTTCTTTTTCTAATGCTTTAAATGCACAGAGTAGGTCATGTATTCAGTCCAAGCTAAACTCCCTAAACAAGGATCAAGGTGCATGTTTGCTCTGAGTAGGATTGACAGTTAAGGCAAATTACTTTTCTGTGACTGTGATGGCTTAGAAGACCTCACAGTATTTGCTAGAAGCCTTAGAAATCCTCCCACGGTGCTTCAATACAGAAGGTAATGTTTTTGCTAATGACGTTAATTAAGCCCTTGCTGATGGCTCCAGATCCCAACTACTGTGCCACCACAGCAGAGGGCTCCTGGTCCGAAGAGCTCTGTCTCATGATATTGGAATGCATAATCAAAGTGTAAGAGTGCAAGGAAGCAGTGAACTTTTACAATAATAGAGTCAGCAGGTACCAAGCCAGCATCAAGTATTTTCAGGTATGACTTCGAAGAATAATGAGGTAGCTTTGATGACCACAGGAAACTCTTTCTAAAAGGAATGGAGAAAGCATGAAAAAAACAATCTGAAAATGTAGTGAGAAATAGTCTTGGAATATCTGGAAAATGAAGACAGTTTGTCTGATGCAATAGGGAGATTGAGGATTACAAAGACCAAACGTGGAAAAAAGTGAACATATAAGATTTGAAAAAAGGGGCATATCTTGGCATGCTTGAGAACTGAGATCTTCCATAGGTTTTGGGTGAAGTAAAGAACACTGTAGGTGTTCGAAAAGCAGTCCTTCCAAGACACGACTACAACCTAAGATGCATTTCCTAATTTTCTGCGCAATGCTGCTGTTGTCTTTCCATTGTCTCCTCTTTCTCTCTTTTTTTTTTTTCTTTTCCTCTTCCACCTCCCTCCCAAAAAGGGGATTTCTATGCATTTGGGATGAAGTTATTCTTTACAGTGGCAAATACCAAGGGACTGAGCTGCAAACCCCAAGGGATGGGAAGCCTTCTCTTCCTCACTTCTCTTACTCCTGGATTTTGTACTGTTTTTCCCATTTTGAAATCATGGCCTTGGTCTGAGACTCCAGGAGGGACATCCACTGTAACACAAACAGTACAAGACTAATTACTTTAGTCACTACCAATAGGGACCTGGTATCCTAGATGGGACTAGGTGTGTAGAAGACTCAGCCTGAAAGATATTTTAACTGTTCTTCCTTCCACCATGCTGCCCTTGCAATGTTGTCAGAAACCATATGTCAAGCCAGCCTGGAGGGATGTTTTTTATCTGAGTTGTCATCCCTTTAAGACTGGGATTTAAAGTAGGAACTTAGATACAGACTTAACTGTTGCAATCCTAACAAGCACTACAGTAAACTAAAATTAATATGTAGATGTTGTTAAACAGAGATAGAAAAGGCTTCTGAATAGCTGATAGACTTCTACTTTTTCCCATGACAGACTCTTGCAAGTGATTGTATTAATTTACATTACATATAAATTGCCCAGGACTTCAGCAGTACTTTCTTACTTGAATTATTTTCTATCAGTTGCAGAATCAATGTTTTAAATGGATAAGCCCGCATGCAGAACAGTATTGTAAACCATTTAGTAGCAATATCAAAATTACATTAAAAGAGGAGAAAAAAACTAAGAAATACTGATTAATATAGAGGCAAATCTTAAATAGAAAGTTTTATTAGCTGCGAACCTATGTTATGAAGGTAATTTTCCTAAGCATGGAAGTTAGTGTTACTTTTGCAAATAAAATCGTAAAATGGATTTCAGAATTTCAGGAAGGTTATCTTGACAGAATTATAGAAAAAGGGCAGGAGAGGGGAAAAAAATGTATAGATTTTTCCTTGCAATCATGTAAATCACAGAATGACAAGAATTGTAGGAGTTGGAAGGGACCTTCGGAGATCATCTAGTTCAACTCCCCTGCCCAAGCAGGTTCGTTTAGAGCAGGATGGATAGGAATGATTCCAGTCAGGTTTTGAATATCTCCAGAGAAGGAGACTCCACAATCTCTTTGGGCAGCCTGTTCCAGTGCTCTGTGACCCTCCAGGTATAGATTCTTTTCCTAATGTTCAGATAGAACTTCCAGTATTCCAGCTTGTGTCTGTTGCCTTTTTTCCACTGGGCACCACTGAGAAGAGCCTGACCCCATCCTCTTGACACCTGCCCTTTAGGTACTTACCAGCATTAATAAAGTCTTAAAGTCTTCTCTTCTCCAGGCTAAACAGACCCAGGTGTCTCAGCCTTTCCTCAGAAGAGAGGTGTTCCATTCCCTTGATCATCTTTGTAGTCTTCTGTTGTACTGTCTCCAGTAGTGCCCTGTCCTTGAACTGTGGAGCCCAGAATTGGATATAGTACTCCAAATGGGCCTTCACTAGTGCAGAGTAGAGGGGGAGGATGTCCTCTCTCTTTTTAATGCTCTTTTTAATGCACATCAGGAGGCCATTGGCCTTCGTGACTACAAAGGCACATTGATGGCTAATGATCAACCTGTTGTCCACCAGTACTACAAGATATCTCTACAGAGCTGCTTTCCAGCAGGTCAGCCCCTAACGTGTACCAGTGTATGGGATTATTCCTCCCTAGGTGCAGGACCCTACACTTTCCTTTGTTGAATTTCACCAGGTTCCTCACCACCCAACTTTCTAGTCTGTATAGGTCTTGTTGAATAGCAGCACACTGCTGGTGTGTCAGCCACTCCTCCCAGTTTTGTGACATCAGCAAACTTGTTAGAGGTTACACTCTGTCCCCTCATCCAGATCAGTGATGAATATATTGAACAAGTGTGGAACCAGTGCTGACCCCTGGAAAACACTGCTAGCTACAGGCCTCCAACTGGACTCTGCACAGCTGATCACAACCCTATATGACAAGATGTTCATTACAGGGTGTAGTCTGTTTACTAACGACCTTTTCATTTTCTTGATAATTGGTTCATAATATCAGCACAAAAATAATTTCTGGTATCCCTGAATATAAATAACATTTTTCTTTGGAAGTTTAAAGAATGAACCCATAGTTGCACTTCAAATATATGATGAAGAAATTATACATTAATTTAATTGTGGTGAGCTTCCAGAAGTTCCCTAAATAAATCCATTCCATGGCTGCTTTTAATTTTCATTCTGTCTGGCTCCTCTAAAAGTGGACTGTACCACACATTGCTGCACAGGTTAGAGATGCCAGAGTATCAGACTAAACTAGTCTGGCTAGCTGAAAGCAGCCTAGCCAAGCCAGGGTAAGGATACATCCAAATTCGTTAATGCAAGTTAAAAGCATTACGCAGAGAACTCTGCTGCAATTAGTTGTTTGCTTGCAGTTCTTCATTCAGGATTGCCTCGGTATCTGTGCACACTTTCTGTCCTAAAAGACAATGGCTTGGCGTCACTTAGCACACTCTCCCCGTGCCTTTGAAATATTTTAATAACAGGTTTGCCAAGACAGTTTCTGCTGCTTTCTCATATGAAGAAACAGTTTGATTATGTTGCAGTAGTTTTGCTTGTAAGTGTGAGGGAGTTTGTGTGTTTGCCTGAAGGTACTGCAAGAAAGGTAGGTAAAAGTTTGTCTAGTGCTCTTTACTGTAGCAATTTCAGAAAAAGAGAACTGAAAAAAGTAGATGCAAATTGACACAAAGTTAACACTGTCAGCTAAGTTCTGGGAATGCAAAACACTGAGCCAAGTTTCACACAGAATTATGAGCCAAGTTCTGTGATTCATATGTAACTCATTTAAGTTTAATAGGTAAACCATATCTTTGGAATCATTCATTTCTACCCTTACACACACGGTTGCATATATATGCGTACACACAAAAATTCTAAATTAGTGTACATACTATTTATATGTTTAAAAGCAGAGTAGAAAGTTCATAGAGTGCTTACCAAAACTGAAGAGTAAGAAGATATAAAAAACAAGTTTATTTTAAACTGAGATCCTTCAAAATATAATTGAAATTATCTTTCTAGAATAGTTTAAAATTACTGAGCAACCTTGGGAGTTCAAGTAGAAAATCAATTTCCAGCTCTTGTGGATGGAAGCATAAAATTCTACTGGCCACACCAAATAGCTCCGCATACTAAAATGTATCTTACCTTTAAAGCCTATAAATTACACTCATACATATATATATATATGGTTACCCCATGATTTAAACATTGACCTTATGATTTGGAAGTACGCCATAGTCTGAGCACATGTTAGATAACAATATAAAAGGTAAATGCCCTATAACATGTTACCGGATGGCATATATATCTGTACAGTCTTGCATGCAGGAAATCAAGCAGCCAGAAAATGACCAAGGGTTTTTGGTTTTTGAAGAAATGAGGGAAGGACTCATGGTTTGGGGTTTTTTTGTTTTTTTTTTTTTTTTTTTTTTTTTTTTTTTTTTTTTTTTTTTTTTTTTTCTTTGTTTTGTTTTTTTAATTTCCGCTTAAGAGCTTGATTCATTAAAGTCCTTTATTCAGTCAAGGGATGGAGATCTATTCATGGGAGCAGACTGACCTTCCAAGCTTTTATCTTATGGTGCAGCAGTGCTTGAGAGAATATGAAGACAGAAGCTATAATTCCCTTTCCAAATGGCATGTGGAAAACAATCCTTTTATGTTATTGTGCTGACAGAATTGAGCTACGTGCAATCCCTTGCGCTCACAGCTGTGCTTATGTGACTTCTCTTGAATAACGGAAAATAATTCCCACACTAACTTTTAAAGATACTTTTTTTTTTTTTAAAGTTTTAATGTGTATTTCTAGTAGTGGTACAGATTTGGGGTTTTTTTAACCTCTGCTATCATTTATGCTTAGTAACAAAAATGTCAGCCCCCAGCTTAGAAAATTAATTCAAGTTCTTGAAATTCATGTACAAAGTAGCCTCATGGACTGTGATATTGGTAAGTCTCAGGCAATGATGGTATAGCTAGAAACTGCTACAGATGGTTGCATCATATGAAAACAGTCCTGTAATATTGAATTACTTTAGCAGAGTATCGTATCCAAGCCACCTCATGGGTAAGTTATGTGGCATTTCATACCGTTGAAACAGCCAGCTGGCATATATTGTATGTGTAAAGGCTGTGAAAGAGAGGACCTCTAGCCCCACATTTGCCCCTTAATTCTATATTTAGCATTCACAGTAAGAGAAGGTTCAACTGCAATGTGTTGAAGGAAGTACCAGGTGCCATATGCATTTGTTCTATCATTTCACTTGCTTCTCAGTTTGTTTTGTATGTCTTGCACTCACCTCAGGATTTTCCTCCATAGCATTTTCATGTCTGCTGTGATATTTTTTTTTTCCTGCTATGGGAGTTAATGCTGTTTCTAACACAACTGGTGATGACTAAAAATAACTATTACCTCCTTCTTTTCATATTGCCACATTTACTCTCATTATCATAGAATCATAGAATGGTTACAGTTGGAAGGGACCTTAGAGATCATCAAGTTCCAACCCCTCTGCCATAGGCAGGGACACCTCCCACTAGAGCAGGTTGCTCAAAGCCCCATCCAGCCTGGCCTTAAACAATTCCAGGGATGTAGCATCCACAACTTCTCTCGGCAACCTGTTCCAGTGTCTCACCACTCTCACAGGAAAGAGTTTCTTTCTGGTATCTAATCTAAATCTCCCCTCTTCCAATTTAAAGCCATTGTCCCTTGTCCTGTCACTACACTTTCATTGCCTGAAACTCTTTTTTAACGTGCATGGAATCATATATAGTATTATTTGATAAATGTTGTTTGCTTAATTCATTATTCAGTTTTTGTACCCTTGCTGTAGGTCACTGGCCCATTGATAGTAGATGCTGTGTTAAATATATTGTAATTAATAATTAATCATTTTGATATCAACATGTGTCATTCAGCCAACAGTCATCTAATAACATTTGTCTATGCTGCATACTACTGAGTTACAACTATTGTTTATATAAAAGCTCATTGTGTGGCTATCAAGGCCAGTAATTGCACTGATTTCATGGGGAACGTAATGAAATTTAGCATGACATCTTAGGTATGTGGATATATGTGTAGTTTTTCTCAAGTGGCAGTAGACCAAGATACAGCTGGATGATGTACTGTACTTTGCAGTGCCAGTGCTGTTACTTCCAGGCACTGCTCCTACTTAAATAGGTACATTCTATGAGTTAAGGATGTTTTACTCAATTCCTGGACAGATAAAAGGTTAAAAATTCCATCTGTTTGTGCAAGAAATCTGTTCTTATGCATCTTTTATCCCATTTCTTGTAAAAGAAAAAGTCATGACCAAGGTTTCAGCTGATTTAAATTTAGGGCAGCTGCTTTGACTTTATCAGGGTTGCATGGGTTTAACAGGAGTTGGGAAACCCCCTTAATTAACATGTAATTTTACTCACTATCTAGGAAATGTGATTCAAATTAAGTTGGAATTGTAAAGCTTCCAGTAGTCCTATGTGATGTGAATTGAAAATTCTCAGTGCCTGTAGTTCTCTTAGCTTCTGTAAATGACAGTTGAGGTGATTTCCTTGCCAAAATAAAGCAGCACTGAGAAGTGGGATGTAGGAATGAGCACATGGCAAAAAGCAAGACAGAACACTACAGGGGGAAGAAAAGTCAGTATCAAGACTGACAAACTATTCCCTCATTTTCACATGGAAAGCAAATAGAAAGTTATATTGATATTGCACACAAATGCCCGAAAACTCTCTGGCTTACACAGCAGAATTAGACACACATGGATACTTAAATCAACAGAATTTTAATGCGTGGCTAACACAAACTCATAATGACTATACTATATCAGTTATGTTGCAGCTGTTTCTGGCTATCAAAGCTTCATTTTCCTGACCTAAGGGAATGCTAACTCACTTTTAAAATGTAAAATTCAAGAAAAAGGAGAATACTTTAAAATATTTGGAATAAAAAAAAAAAAAAAACAACAACAAACCAAACAGTCGTGGTTTGGTCACAAAATAGAACACAATGTCAGGTAACACACAGATGATCTGTTCATAGAAGGGCACCTAATTGCCTCTACTTTACATTGTGTAGGAGGGGGACAGAAGGACCTAAATCTTGTGAAGTACTTTATGTCTAGTTGCTGCTTCTTCCTAAGAGCAGTTTTTATTGAAACAATTAAGGCAGATACAAAATGAGAGAGGAGAGGATGATGAGAAGTATAACCATTTCAGGATAATGCAGTT
The DNA here is from genome assembly GCA_013400055.1 of Nycticryphes semicollaris. Classification (NCBI taxonomy): domain Eukaryota; kingdom Metazoa; phylum Chordata; class Aves; order Charadriiformes; family Rostratulidae; genus Nycticryphes; species Nycticryphes semicollaris. The sequence continues at coordinate 579,806 of VXBJ01001064.1, forward strand.
TCTGATGTCCACACAATACATTCTTGCTTAGGAATGGTATTGGACTGTGGGAGAGGTCTGGGTACGAAGAACTGTGGCTTTGCACATGCAAGCAATGCTTTCATATCTGAGTACAGAAGAAAGCAAGATGGAGATGTGTGGGATCTTCCTTCTCTTATTATGCAGACTTAGAGTTTATGCTCTTTCCCTTTCCTCACAGCTGCTAAACTGCACTAGACTTACAGGGAAGCTGAAAGAGTTTCTACTCTCTTCCACTTTGCATCCTGTTGCAGTAGATGCCAAGGTTGAGCAAGATAGTTCTAGCTCATTTCTACCTATCTGGGTGTCACTGCATCCTGACTTGTAACCTGCTGGTTTCAGAGAGAAGATGCCTCAGGTGTGTAGGGCTACTGGTTACCTTGTGTCTTTTCTGATAGCATTTCTGAAGAAGAGTGCTAAGGTGTAGTGTTTTAATGTGTTTTTCTGCCAATATATAACATTCATTTCCTTTTATGCAGATCAGAAGTAAATAAAATGGAATGTAAAAGCTCCCAAGCTTAGATGTCAATGAAATTTTCTCAGAACAATTGTCTGGTCCATGAATAATCATATCTAGTCTGTTTGACCTGATAACACCATTTAGTTACATCCTATTTGTCTCACTAATCTCAAGGAGGCATGAGGGAAAAATAGAAGCTTTGGAACAAGAAAATCAAGGCCAGATGACTCTAAACAGCATTGGGTACAAGTATGAGCACTTCTCATTTTGCCTGTATTAAACCAGTGTAAATGGTGCAGAATATTAATAGGGATGAGGTATTATCTGCATCTAGAATTTATAATCCAAAGCATGAGTCTTTTGGCACAGCCAAAACATGCCAGTCAGGAGCCAAGTTAGGTACATTAAAAGAACTTAAGGCAAAATGCTCAAAATATTTTGAGATTGCTTTCCAGGTAGGGATTGCTTTTCAATGTATAAGCTAGTAAATTAATAGAAATTTGTCTGCTTCATAATGCTTTTCAGTAGAGACTTTGCCTCCCTACTTGCATAGCAAAGTTTCATACAGTTTTGACACAGACTAGAACTATGCATATATAACATTGCTCTGCCTTCTTCAGATCTTGTTCCCTGATATTTAAACATGCTCTTACTTTGTGCTGATATTTTCTATTGTAACTAGAAGTGCTTACCTGGCCCATACCGTTACAACCCTTTGCTTGAGAGGCATTCTTTTATTTCAGTAACTTTTATTGTTGAGTTGCACTAAGGGGAGGACTCTTTATAGGTGTGTTTGGGACTAGAAGATCTTTTCCTATGAGGTAATGATAGTGATGACAGTAATAATAGGTTATAGAGTAGATGTTTACAAAATAGAGGCATTTCAATGGTGAGTTAACCAGTAAGTAAAGAAAAATGTGAAGATCTGCACAGATAAGCAAATTAAAAGGAGATATTTTGCACAGCTGTAAAAATAAGTAATTTTAACAGCTTCTGTGCTTTATCCTGGTGAAATGGAATTATCATAGTAATTGTAAAGAAGATTCTTGGATTAATTATCCTTATTAGTTAATAAGGACTGGACATCTCATTGAAGATTGATATGGTTTTTTACATTTCTAATATATATAATTACATTAGGAAAGAGATGGAGAAAAGTGGTTTTGCCATGCAATCTCAAATTCACAAATTATTGCCTAGTTTCCAGATCACACTCTATAACTAGTGCTATCACATGCAATCTAAGTAGTGTCCAAGAAAAAAAATAGTGACAAGAATATTTTAATTCCTCTTCTTTAAGACCCGAACATTGTTGATCAGTGTAGAAAAACTTGCTTTGTTATTGTGTTTGAAAAACACATTTTTACAGAAGAGAACCTTGTTTTTCCATATTTGAACACTCCTTCAAGACTATAGACTATTTGTATCAGGAACTTTTTATGGTCGTGGCCATAACCATCTCTCACCTTTGTGTTATTTGTGGAGCAAGCATCGGTCTCCCTTTCCCGCACATGCTCTACCTGACTGATAGACATACCAGTTGTTCTCAGCCACTGCAAAGCTGTGAAGTTTCTCACTGCTTTTTTTCAGATGTGAAGAACACTTTAGGTCCCCAGAATCATATATTTTCATTGTTTAATGACTGTATAATTTAGTGTAATAAAAGATACTACCTCTCCAGACCTTGCTTGGCTTCAGATAACAAATAAAATTCTAATTTTTTCTCTAACACTTTTGTCAGATGTCTCCAGATATTTTACACAGCTAATACTCTGTCTAGTCTTTCCTTATGCTTATATAAACTCCAAGTTGACCTTGAAATCAGGAAAGAACTGATGATAGCTGCCTTTTTCATTATAAGGAAGTTTTCTTAGCAAACTACAGTAGGTGATTTTGTGGTCCTTGGGTAGTGGCTTGAATATTGCACACTCTACAATGTTGTTTTTCTCTGAAGGCAGTGACTACCATTCCTTTTATTGACAGAACACCGTGACAGAAATGGTGATATGCCAAAATCAATCAAAACCGAAGACAGACTGCTTTCTGATTCCGTGACCATGACACCAGGTCATGAACTGTCTTTCCTTGCTGATATAGTCAAGTCAAGATTTGCTGAAAGTACCAAATTCCAGTTGGTTCTAGTTGAACAGACTCATTCCAAGAGTTGTAAGCATTTCAGATTAGTTATTCAGCATAGCACTATATCAGAAATATTTTAAATGAGCTGTGGAGCATCTGCAGCAGAGAATAATGTTATATTAGAAGTGCCATATCAAGTGAAACTGCAAGTGTTGACCAAAATACAGATAAGGCTGGAAAGAGCCTTTATCTGTCTATGAAACTGATGATAGAAGGGTTGAAGTTCACAAATTTCAAGGGCACTGGGAACCATGATGGCCATCCAGCTTTTACCACTAACAAAGACACAATGCAGAATTTGGACAGTTAAAGAACATTATTCTGGAAAAGGACAATAGTCCAAACTCCAATATTCCAAAGAGTAAGTTAAACCTCTTGGAAAATACAGCTGGAATAAATTATAGACTTGATCACAATTTCTTGAAAATTCTTGAAGCCCTTTCTCTATTGAGAAAATTAGCTTACAACCCTGAAATCATGCACAAACATTCCTCAGTTAGTGTTTCCCTTGCACCACTTCCAGCTTTATATGTTTTGTCATTGTTCTCAGGATAGATGCAATTGCCTACTCTGTGGTAAAAGCTTACATTATGATGAGGCCCCTCAGTGCATCTCCTTCCCTGCCACTCCCTTGGATTCCCTAGAATCTGACATTGCACTGAGCAAACTTCCAAGTCTCCTTGAAGGCAGAAGGAAGGTCGAAGCTGCTGATTGCTGCTTCATTTGTAACTGTGCAAGAGGACCTATATGGGATTTTATAAAATCCAAAGCATTGGATAAAACTTCTTCCAAAATTTAGACAATCAGAAGGATGCTTGGTGTTTTGAAATATAGGAACAGCTCGGAAAAAAGATAAATTTTACTCCTGTGAAAAACCTTAGTTGTTACTAGTAAAATTTACTAGTTTGGAAATAATAGTTTTGTGAACAGCTAATATTTTTTTTTGTTGATTTAATATGTTTTATTGCATCTCTTTTCAATCTCTGTGTATATATTTTCAGTCTAAGTGAGGAGAAGGTTGTGTTTTCCATTGCAGAGCTGAAGATTTTATAGATTCCATCATTCCATCTCTAATTACCCACATTTTAATATATTATCAAAAGGATAAAGCAAAAGGCATTACATTATCATAATCTCTTGGAGTATTGTCTCATGTTGATATGAGTTTCTTATTTTCAGTCACCAAGCAGCTGATAGGCTTTTCTGCAGAACATCTCTACTATGATCCATATTGGCTGAATCATCAATAAGGGGTTGCTAGGTTGTTCAGCCTTACCTGCATAGTATCACAGTGATTCTGTGGTGTTTGTGAATAGCTGAACTGTAGCTTTTATTAAAAAGGACTGAGTAATTTGCACTCAATTTTGATGATGTTAGCCAACCTTCTTTTTTTTTTTTTTTTCCCACTCATGTCTCTGGACATCTTATTTAGCTGGATTAATTTTTCACTTTAATATACCTAACTCAACAGTTATCTAACTCAATATCAGGACCTGGGATCTGAAAACAGTTCACATTGCTTATTTAGACTGCACTATTTAATCTCATAGACCAAAAGGAAATGATATAAGGCTGTATTTGTTCTCTGATTGGATAAGTATGTGAGCATTTATCAAATAAACAGTTATAGAAACAAATTTAGATGCATGAAATTGAAATTTGTTTTGCCATGAATATAAACTGTGTACAGAAATTAACTTCATTTCGGTGAAGAAAAGCAGGAGATTCATCCAGCAATTTGAGTCTGTATCTTACTGCCGTTTCATACAATATCCTCTTAGCTTGACTCTGTTCTCTTGGTTTCATTTCCCCTCACATCTGAAGTCTTCCCTGCTGCATCTTAAGCTCATTACTTCATATGCTTCACTCATTAACTAATGACTAGACTTGTGCAATTTCCCAACTTTTTCTGTTTTAGCTGTTAAAGAGGCTGCAGAGAATTTGGAGCTAATAGGGATGTTTCTTGATAAACATTTAAATTACAGTAGACTTGAGAGTGAAAGCTTCCTATGACAATGAGCAATATGGTGAGAATAGACACCATATCATGATTCTGTATGTATCTAATATCAGGTTATATCAGAATTATTATTACCATGATACTCAATGCATTATTTTTTTTGCATCACGTGTATTAATGTGTACCGGAAGAAATGTTGAAGCAGAGAAACCCTAGCCAAGAGCTCCAGTCTTTGGTAACTTCAGCTATGGCCTTCTAACCCTCACTGACCTGACAGCCAGGCAAGACCAAACACACCACAAAAAGCAGGGAGAAAAAGGGTGGAAAGAAACCATGGGATGCTTGGATTATTGTAACTCGAGGTCACATGGCTTGTTTTAAACAGTTGGCACACATTGAAGGTAACTACCTGATTCATCACAAGAGAAGAAGCGGGTAATTTTTTTTAAAATATATACATCAGAGTATTCCTGATAATTTCTTATCTGGTCACCTTTTTAATATCGTTATTCCACACATGCAGTCTAAATCTATTCCATTAAGGATAACACAAGAGATGGTGTCACAAGTGGTGTCCCCCAGGGTTCGATACTGGGGCCAGTTCTGTTTAACGTTCTTATCAATGATCTGGACACGGTGGTTAAGTGCACCCTCACTAAGTCTGCAGACAACACCAAGTTAGGTGGGAGTGTTAACCTGCTTGAGGGTAGAAGGTTTTGCAGAGGGATGTGGATAGGCTGGATCGATAGGCTGAGGCCAATGGGATGAAGTTCAATAAGGCCAAGTTCTGGGTCCTGCACTCGGGTCACAATAACCCCGTGCAGTGCTACAGGCTTGGGGAAGAGTGGCTGGAGAGCTGCGTGGCAGAAAGGGACCTGGAGGTGTTGGTTGATTGTCAGCTGAACATGAGCCAGCAGTGTGTGCGGGTAGCCAAGAAGGCCAACAGCATCCTGGCTTGTATCGGAACAGTGTGGTGAGTAGGACATGAGAGGTGATTGTCCCCCTGTACTCGGAACTGGTGAGGCCACATCTCAAGTACTGCATACAGTTTTGTGCCACTTACAACAAAAAAAACCCAAAACATTGAGGTGCTGGAGCGAATCCAGAGAAGGGCAATGAAGCTGGTGAGGGGTCTAGAGAATAAGTCTTATGAGGAAAGGCTGAGAGACCTGGAGTTTCTCAGCCTAAAGAAAAGAAGGCTGAGGGAAGACCTTATTGCTCTCTACAACTACCTGAAAGGAGGTTGTAGAGAGTTGGAGGCCAGTCTTTTCTCCCAATTCACAAACAATAAGACAAGAGGAAATGGCCTCAAGTTGCCCCAGGGGAGGTTCAGATTGGATATCAGGAAAATTTTTCACCAAAAGGATTATTAAGTGTTGGAATGGGCTGCCCAGGGAAGTGGTGGAGGTACCATCCCTGGAGGTATTTAAAAGATGGGTTGACATAGTGCTCAGTGACGTGGTTTAGTGATGGGGTGGGTTTTTTTATTTTTTATCAGAATTAGGTTGATGGTTGGAATCTATGATCATAAAGGTCCCCTCCAACCTAGATGATTCTTTGGTTTTTTTAACAACAGATATTTTTTTTTTTAATTATCATTCAAGTGACCTATTGACATGGCATATGCAAAATTGAATGCAATTTGGATTGTGTGTGTATCCTGTTGCTACAACAAAATTCTTTTTGTTTAAAATCCATTGAAATGCATGAAAAGAACTAAAAAGGAGAAGTCTTTGAAAATGGCAATTAAGATTAAGAAACAATGCACTGAGGTAATGGGAAGTGTTTAAAAATGGAGTGCAGCATACTTTGGAAGAGAACAGTCCCTGCCTTTAAAATCCAGGATCCTAATGAAAGGCTTTAGTGTCACTGTGACTTAGTAGATAGACTTCTGCTTCTGGGACTGAAAATTTTTGGCTTAGATCCATTTAGTGCATTACTGTGGAAGTTGTACACATCCAGAGGTCACATTTCGGGTCAGATGTGAAATGGAGGTGGCCACAAAATATTTCAACATCTTCCAGTCTCTCATTCCTATTCTGCTTTCAGATACTGTTCTATATTATCCTCTGTTATGCCTTGCATTATCAAAGTGCACTCAGAAGCAGAAATTATTTCTGAAGATAAATATGATAGCTCCTCTTTTTCTTGGATGCTCCATGCCTTTGCGGAGGCGTAGTTCATAAAAAAGTTTCTGTTCTACTTATTTTTGTCATTAGTATCTCAAGTGCTTCAGCTTCCTTTCTGGGATGGGAAATTCTCCAGTGACCCTACCCTTACATTCATTCCCCCTAATTTTCCATGAACCTCTGTACATCACAGTGTCTGTGCAAAACAGGAGTCTTGAATAAACCTAGGAATATAACATCAATTAAGGTCCTTTTGTACCAGTCCTTTAATGTTTCTACCATATTCTACCACCATAATTCTGAGGATATTCTTATCTGTGTGCATTGCTCAGCAACGAGATCGATCATGACAGTGGGTGACATCTAAATTGGTAGTGGGGGAGGTGTGTAGTTCCCTTGTAGGTGCTTCTGGGGATGCTTTCCAATGAAATGGTTTCCAATATTTGGGTGAATTTCTCAATTTCATTCAAGAAATAAGGTTTCTTTTCATGTAGAGAGGGTGTGGAGTGTGTTTGAGGGTGTCCTTAACAAGTGACCTACAGCAGCGAGAGTCTGCCTGGTATGCAACAGGAGGAGCCTGGGTTGCAGAAGGGCAGGGACTGGAAAAGAGCCCAGTGTTTGGTCTGTGGGATCATGGCTGGAAGTCCAGCTTTAGCTGCAGCACCCCAGGAAAAACAGGATCTCTACAGACAGGCAATTTTAGTTGTCTGGAGTCCTCACATGTAATTATCCAACAGAGAAAACGTGAAAATCTCTGCCAGCAGTTAGCCTGCTGGGATGCACAGCGGGGAAGAGTGTGCTTAAAAACAAACACAGCAACAGGCAGCCAGGAAGACGGGAGAGCTGGATGGCCTCACAGAAACCTTGTCCCAGCCTGGAAACAAGAGGTGGATGTATTTGCACATCCGGTGCCAGGAAAGAAAGTTAGAAGAATGGTTTTAAATCTCCCTTGCTGTTTCACTGGAGGTGTGGACAGGAAAAGGCTAAGGATATGAAATAGGTNTAATTCTGAGGATATTCTTATCTGTGTGCATTGCTCAGCAACGAGATCGATCATGACAGTGGGTGACATCTAAATTGGTAGTGGGGGAGGTGTGTAGTTCCCTTGTAGGTGCTTCTGGGGATGCTTTCCAATGAAATGGTTTCCAATATTTGGGTGAATTTCTCAATTTCATTCAAGAAATAAGGTTTCTTTTCATGTAGAGAGGGTGTGGAGTGTGTTTGAGGGTGTCCTTAACAAGTGTGCCAGGGAATGACCTACAGCAGCGAGAGTCTGCCTGGTATGCAACAGGAGGAGCCTGGGTTGCAGAAGGGCAGGGACTTGAAAAGAGCCCGGTGTTTGGTCTGTGGGATCATGGCTGGAAGTCCAGCTTTAGCTGCAGCACCCCAGGAAAAACAGGATCTCTACAGACAGGCAATTTTAGTTGTCTGGAGTCCTCACATGTAATTATCCAACAGAGAAAACGTGAAAATCTCTGCCAGCAGTTAGCCTGCTGGGATGCACAGCGGGGAAGAGTGTGCTTAAAAACAAACACAGCAACAGGCAGCCAGGAAGACGGGAGAGCTGGATGGCCTCACAGAAACCTTGTCCCAGCCTGGAAACAAGAGGTGGATGTATTTGCACATCCGGTGCCAGGAAAGAAAGTTAGAAGAATGGTTTTAAATCTCCCTTGCTGTTTCACTGGAGGTGTGGACAGGAAAAGGCTAAGGATATGAAATAGGTAGAAAAGAGGTAGGAATAGAAGCCATGTGGCCCAGAGCCCGTGCTTCAGATTAGATTTGGGAAAACCAAATTCTGCTTTTCTGTTTTCTGCTTGCCTACAGCTTGGCCTTTGGATTCATTATGTCTTGGTACCTCTGTTTCTCCTCCTCTTTCTTCTGCTTTGTCTGATTAGAGGTATCAAAAACAGTGGCAGTCCCTAGGGGCTGTTTATTCGTTTTCATGATTTGGATCAGACTGGCCCAAATATGAACAATAGTTGCTTTCCCCCAATTCTTTCTCCAAGGAGAGCAGGGAGAGAGAAAGAGATTTAGGAGTTTAAAAAAGAAATTAAACTACTTTAAAGAAAATATTTAGAAAAAAAAATTAAAAATAAAATAA